>OX578154.1:19217003-19804503 GCA_951213105.1 Amaurobius ferox | reverse complement strand
CCTACCAGAAAGGTGTAAGGTAACTGTATGGACGGCCGGGAAGTGCCACCCAATTTAGACCGGAACCCAGTGGGGGAGGCATCCACAGGGACCGTACCCTCCTTCCCCTACCACCAACCTCTCGGAAGGACTTACGGACCCACATGTTTAACGTGATCGTACTCCGCATGAACACGGCGGCATTTGTGGTAGCGTGCAAATCTAGCGCGCAAACCACGGGGATACCGCACCCGAGATGGCCAACAGCACGCGGTGTTCCGAGGTGGTCACCCACCAAGTACTAACCGCGCCCGATGCTGCTTGATAAATAATCCATGTGTCATTGTTGAACTAAACTTAAAGTCTTATTCACTAGCTACTGGTATACCATTTCTAGAAAATAATTGCAGCAATGATTTACAGGTGTATTGGAACTGATGTTGATCCTTTACACATAGAATATATTTGTAAAATCTTGCGGATGGCGGATTACTGGGTCCTATCATATCCATGTTTAGCACTTCAACTGGTAATCCACGTCTTAGAACTAGACTTATTGGTAATCTTCTATTACTTATCTTCATCGAGCTACGCAAATGACGATTGTCACAGGTTTGACAAAATTCACGCAGTTTAACAATCTACGTTGTTGACCCCGAAATGTGAAATATGTATTGCATGTATGAAAATCTAACGGAAAAATAGAGATAAGTTTAATTGATTAAGGACAATTAGTTTCGGCTTTACATTGCGATGAAGAGAATGCGAGTTTTTTCGCTTGGGATAAAACAACACTAGTTTCGTAATTTAGACGTCAGGGCATTGGTTTCTTAACGAAACTAAAACTTGGCGTCTGAATTTTATTTAATAATACGTACAGCCACCATCGAGTGCCGTATGGACAAGTGACGCAGGTAGCGCTGATGAAGCACTGCTTCACTAAAAGTTATAGGTTGAATGAGTTATATGAGTGTTATGAATGATGAGTTATATGAATGATTGTATTAAGTCTCGGATATTTAAGGTGTTTCGTTGTAGATTGAAATAAAACAGAATAACATGCAACAATTTCTATATTTTCACTGGTTAATTATTACATTGAAGATATACGTATTTTTACATCCATATTATATACATATATATCATATATACTTATATTTCAGTTGAAACATCACAATAACATAAGCAGACTTCGCGCGCATTTTGCATGATGATACATACAGTTATTTATAATACAAATTTTATGCATGCCTACCATCACAAACATCAATATTTTTACCTTACTATTTTAGACTTCAGTTTCGCACTTCTGATTCACAGAGACACTTAACCGGTAGATACGTAATTGAAGCAGCGAGCAGACCTCTTATAGTACGATTTTTCGTCAACAGATGGAGCTCCAAATAACAAAAATAACATTTTCAAGGTCACTAACTTCTCGTTGCCGCTGTTAAGCCTAGTCAACGGTATGCAGCACGTTGAGCGAGAAACAAAGAATCCCTTTGTTTTAAACAAAGCAATGGAGTAACTTCTAGGAATTTCTTAAGAAATACTGCCAAGAGCATGAGTATCCGCAACATGTTGCATCATGTACATAGTGTCCTTGTTCTAAAGAACAATGCCCAGAGACATCTAGCGACAGAAACTACATCAAATTTGGTAAGAATACTTTCAACTACAGAATATGCAGTATGGATTTATGCGGAAGTAAATAAATTTTAAAATATCGCAATAAGAATCGGTATAGCTCTGCGAATAGTAAAATTGCATATATATATATAAAATATGCATAGGTACAAAACAATTTCGAATGAGTAAAGTAGTGTAAATAAGAAAAGGCAAGACTTCTCGTTCTTGCTGACAATAAATAAATAAATAAATTAACAAATAAATAAAAACACTCTAGTGAGGAACTTTTAAACTAAATATTTATTAAATTTTTCTGAATGTTTCAAATGTTTTTTTACTAAATACAGTAGAGATTCAGCCGCTATATATTTCTGGAGAAGTCTTTGACTAGAAATATTTTGTAGTCACCTGCATACTGATTCTTTGAGTGGCCATTTGAGACACATGAATGTATTCACATTTTAATTCATTACTAAAGTGAAATGTATGGTATTCGTGATGAAATTCACAGGGGATGCATTTTTGATGCATGTGTTTATATATTCATAAATTCTACATACTTATACAAACTGCTTAGCTCTATGCTTTGTATTTTTACAAAATGTTATCAATAAAAATTAATATTTACTTATATATGTACACAAATTTATAAATCTTAAAATTATTTTTTCTAAACCTTTCACAACTTGTAAATGATGTCTTTATAATACTTTATTTAACAATAGATCAGAATAAATATATTTATTCACAACATTTATTTTTCTCTATAGATATAAATGATGAAATTTAATACATACAAAGGCATTTGGTATAAGAGCTCTTACATGTTTTTATTTTCTGAACAGATTATATAAGTAACAATTTTCAGTAAATAGCAAGGATCAGCTAATTAAAGTTAAAAAGTATTTGATAGTAAGAGTGATGCGAAAAGTCCTGCTTTTTGATACAAAAAATCCCTAAGTTTAGGTGCTTTGTAGAAAAGACTAAAAGTAGGAGATATGTAGTTCATGGTCGGGAAAATATAAACTAAATCTCTATCCTGAGAACAGCAGGCTTGGCACTCCGTATTGAAATTTAGTTGTATGCTTTATAAAATATGTTTCATATCCAACATTTTACAATAAAACAAAAACTACAATAGTTCAGAAAAATATTTTCGCTTCATCAATATTCCATGGTATTAGAAATGTTATGGGGATATTTCTTTTCCGGCCGCTTGCTTCAGTTTCCTTATGTTAACCTATGGGAAATAGTCCTAATTATTTAACTATTTTATATTTTGAGATATTTTCCCTAAAAATTAAAAGAAATGTACTTGTTAAAAATTGATAAGAAGCATTTATAATATTTTTGCAAAATGCATTGCTTTTTGTTAAATATTAGAAATATTTATCATTCTTTATCAAATTTTTTATAAAATCACAAGCACATATTTTTCTCTGCATTTACACCTACAAAATATAATGGGAACAAAATTCCAAAAATTGAAAGTGTAAGACGATTATTACTTTTCCCATAGGTTTACAAAGGAAAGCCAAAACAAACGACTGAAGGAGAATAGCCTTTTATGTCACTACTGTCGATTACTCTATATGACTGCTAGTGTACGCATTGTCGTAGGTCTCCTTCGAATAAGTTTAAATAAAATTGACGTTTTCGCAACCGGAGGGAAACGAAAAATTTTCAAAAATAAAAATTGCCTTCAACTAATAAGTTATTAAAAGTAATCTGAACTCGGATATTTTTTTTTGTCTGTGGAGATAACCAATATTTTTCTGTTAATGAAGCAATTATTGGGTGAATTCGATAACAAAATATAGAGTAAAATTACTGACGTTTCTATTTATAGCTTTTCAATGATTATTGATCATGCAGCAATACTTTTCAAGTCGCATTTTATGGACTTGCATATTGCTAACTTATACATAAAATAAACGTGTTGTCTCTAATTCTGAAGAAATGCATTGATCTTTACGACGCCATATACAGGGTGTCCCAAAAACATTGACTTCGGCTTTTGTTCCTTAAATATTGATCTTAGACATATATAATTAACTACAAAGTAGCGTAAAATAAAGGTACAGAATTTTATGAAATCGATCAACATTTTCAGGGGATTAAATTTGAAGAAATACAAAATTTAAATTTTTTTACGGCCCCCGTACAAAGACATTTCCAATGAGTAAAATGTGTCCCATACACTAATAAGGTGATGTATAAAATTTCAGCATTTTGTCATAAAAAGCCCCAGAGATATGTTGAAACAAAGTTGGGGAGGAATTTATCACAAATTAAAATGTAAATGTTTACAGCAAGAGCGCAAATGACGCAACGCAGAAATGTATCATAGGCAAATAATATCTGCCTCCTATCTTTAATGGATATTTGGCATAGATGGAAAACATTTTGAACAAGATTTGTAATCTTTGTGTAAAGTTATTATTTCTACACAGTGTAGATACTTTTGTACCAATAAATAGCAAAATTATTATTTATTTATGTAATCATTGTTTTCCTTCGTAATTCGTGTATGACCCCTAAAACGCGATCTGCCGACATGATTTTTTCCCTCTGCGAACCCATGTCGATGCATCGAAAAGTGGTTTAAGTCAGTATTTTTGTCTTTTCATATCTCTGGGATTTTTTATGATAAAATGCTGAAATTTTATACATCACCTTACTAGTGTATAGGGCACATTTTACTCACTGGAAATGTTTTTGTACGGGGGCCGTATAAAAATTTAGGTTTTGTATTTCTTAAAATTTAATTCCCTTGAAAATTTTAACCGATTTCATAAAATTCTGTACCTTTGTTTACGCAACTTTGTAATTTATTATATATGTGTAAGATCAATATTTAGGGAATAAAAGCCGAGGTTAATGTTTTTGGGACACCCTGTATATTCTAATGCAATGAAGAATTAAATGTTTTGGTTATTTTTGGTAAATTGTTTTGAATGAGTGAATTAGTATAAATGTGGAATAAATCAGTGAAAACTGTTCCAGATTTTTATGAGTAGGATTAATCATACTTCAGCCATGGTGCATTTTAATCGTAAATCGTTCAAACCTTTTCTCAGGTATTATAAAAATCCTAATTTCTATTTCATATTTTCCAGTGATTCCCAACTAGGGTTGTGTGGAATACGGGCGTTCTGTTTGAGTTGATTTTGGGTTGTTCCGTAAGAATTTGCAAAAACTTGTGCAAAAAAAAGTACTGCCACCTTTTCGAGAGATATTAAAATATTAAGGTTTTAATATTACCCATTGATAAAAAAAAATGAAGCCACATAATAACCGCAGTGAAGCATTTCGAAAATTTAGCTTAGCTAAATGATCGATTATAGCTATTATTTAAGCAGCAAGAGATTTTTCTTAAGAGGGAATATTTTGTTGAGGGGAGATTTTTGTTGCGATAGGAAAATCAGTTAGCAGCAATGAACTTTGTCGGCGTATCTCGCTGATGTTTAAAAATTTCCAGCTTACAGTACACAAATACATTATTAAAACAATTACAGTTTCTGTTATAGAAAGTAAAAACAGTTATAGTAGACATTTACACAATTAAAGTATTAAAAACAGTTGCAATAATTATTTTTATTGGGAATAAAAATCAAATATAAATAGGAATTTGTCGCTCGATATGTTGCTAACATTTCAGGCACAAGTGTTATTGCATTTAAAGTGCCACATTAAATTAAATGGCACTTGTGCCCAAAATGTCAACAACATGCCATGCGACCTGATAACGGTAATTTTTTTTAACATATCATTCAGGAGCATGAGTTAACCTTTCTTAATGCGCGTCAAGTAGTATCACATGAATACTGAGCACGTTGTAATTTTTACAACACATACAGATCAATTTATACAGCTACAGTAGTAAAAACAGTAAGAATAGTAATTTTTATTGACAATAAACATTACATTGAAATAGGTATTTGTCGCATGACATGTTGACATTTTGGGCACATGTGTCACTGCATTTAAAGTGCCGCATTAAACTGAGTGACACTTGTACCCAAAATGTGAACAACATGTCGTCCGACATGTGATTTACCTTATGACAGTATTTTTTTTAACAGTTGAACCAGAATCAGGAGGTAATCTTTCGTAACGCGTGTCAAGCATTATCAAGTGAATACTGGCACGTTGCAATTGTCACAACACATACAGAGTTCATAATTATAAACCGTATTTTCGTATTACTTATATTTCTACTTACTGTAAGATATTATATTTAGTTTCCTTGTTTATTGATAAAATTTGTTGATTTTTAACACTTTACAACAAAGTTGAAAAGTGTTTATGACTTTGTTCATTTTGTCTGTCTGTCTGTTAGCACGATAACTGCCCTAAAAATAACTTAATCAAAATGAAATTTTAGTATGTTGTTCAGACGGTCTGTAGGACCTATGGGAATATAAATGAATAATATCACCCAATTAGTTTTGGATTGAACCCGGGTTGAAAAAATGAAATACATTGATCCTTATGGGACCTAATATTTCAAACATTTTTTAAGCGGATTTAAAATTCACAAATTGCTTCGAAAATTTTAGATAATATTCAAATTGTTCCATAAAATATATAAAAAAAATTCAGCGAAATATATTCACTAGTTTTTTAAATAAAAATTAAAATAATAATTACACCTCTTATATGAAACGATCACGTGACCATGATATGAAACGATCACATGACCCACTTCAAAATGATATATGGCATCCATCTTGTTTCAAAATCGTGATTTTATAAAGTTCTTTTTAATTCATATTGAGTGTTGTATCCGTCCTAAAACTCCTTTATTTTTGCTTAAATTCTGTGCATCTACATACTGAAACAACGCAATGACAATATATTTGAGTTTAAATGCTCATCTAAATTTGATTATTTCTACAACTAAGCCTATTTTTCACCTATGTAAAATGTAAGCAGCAAAATATGTAGATTGAGTTGTATTAGAATTCCTGTATTTTTTTTAACACAAAATAATTTAGTCCATGGAGTCTGCATGGCTGATATGAATGAAATATTAATTGATTTTATAAAGAGAAGGACGACTTTTTGCGATGAAGTTTTAAGCACAGAGGTAAATTACTTGTAGCTCCATGGTCTTAATTTTTAAATAAAATACATTATTATAGTATTGTGATGAATGACATGAATGGGAAATTATTTATGGATGAAATGCTGCTTTTTTAGAGAGAGCCAGGCGTGTTATTTTTTCTATGACGTCATTTGAATGAATTTCAGTTGTTTTCGATGAAGTTTTCAAATATAATAAATTATCGTGGTATTATGATAATTCTAAATTTATTATCGAGTAATATATCACATTTTAGAGATGTTTAAACCAGGCAATTTATATTTCAATGCCGTCATTTGAATGAAGTTCATTTTTTTCGATGAAGGTTTAAGTTTTCAAATATAATAAATCAATGTAGTATTGTGAGACGTTTTAAAATATTACCGAGGAATGTATTGCATTTTAGACATGTTTAAACAAAATTGCATTGAAGTTGGAAAGTGTTTCATAATCAATGTTTTAAGCATGATTGATCTTTCTTGTTTAAAATTAATGTTATTAATTTTCAATGTATATAAAACATAAAACACATGCTTTATTACAAGCTAGAATTCACCTTACGTTATCCGGGTCCATGAAATCGATTTTTTTGTTAGAATTCTTATATAAATATTTTGTTAGAAAGAATTAAAATATCCCTTCCTCCCATTCTCAAGACTTTACATCGAAAAGTATTTGTTCTATAGCAGTTTAAAATCTTAACTGATAACTTTAAAAGTTATCATCATATAAACGTGATTTTTTTCAGGGAATGCTTGTAATACTCTTACAATTTTATATTTAAAAATTCAAATTTCTGTTTGTAAAACTTATGATTTTAAACTTCTGAATTTTGATATCCTACTACCGAAGCGCCATCTGTCTGGAAATTCCAGTTTCGTGAGCGAGACACTTATCTATGATCTTGCCACCATGCTTCGGTTGAAATTTTAGCCTGCTTTTTCTACACGTGTTTCAAAGTGTTTTTAGCGACCGCAAAGGAAATTTGAGCCTATAAAATAACTAAATCTAATTAGAAATAAAAAAAAAATGTCGAAGTGCATCTGTTCGCATTCTGGAGTACCTGTGTACTAAATTTCGTTATCGTGCAATGCTTATATTCACCGTTACGAACTGCACAGACAGACACACACACATATAGCTTCCTTTATTAATTAAGAAGAAAGAAAAACTATTTTCGTGATAAAATTTTTATAAAAATGAATGCTACAATGAATAAAATCCGCATATTTATGCTAACGCAAAACAGATACGGAATAACAAATTTAATTAATATTGGAAAAAAATGCCCATTAACTTTCAAATCCGTAGATGTTCATTGTTTAATGTCAGAGTTGCAACTAATTGAGCAGACCGCGATACTGAAATTAATGAATAGAAGTGGTTGATACTCTCTGCTCTCTGAATATGATTTTATAAAGAAAATTAACTGTGTAACTCAACTCGAATTTCTCATATCAGAATCCATTTTTTGTATTTTTTTTTTTTTTCAAATTTTGCAAGAAAAATTT
Organism: Amaurobius ferox; assembly: GCA_951213105.1. Taxonomy (NCBI): domain Eukaryota; kingdom Metazoa; phylum Arthropoda; class Arachnida; order Araneae; family Amaurobiidae; genus Amaurobius; species Amaurobius ferox. The sequence continues at coordinate 19,796,295 of OX578154.1, read as the reverse complement.
TAAAAAATCGATATCTTGCTCCAAATTATTACAATTATATTGTGTTACCCTTCAGATTAAAGGGCTTGAAAGAATATTTCGATTGATATCATACCCTAGAATGTACTCCGGGGAGTAACTTGCCCCCTAAGGGGGTTAATGATGCCACTAACAAAAAAATTGTATCGCGGTTAATTTTCACAAATGTGTTTAAAACTATTACGTCTCATGACCATAGAGCCATAAATAAACCCATTTATGCATGATTAAGTCAAATTTTGTCGTATGCTACCATATTAAGAAAATATAAAATTTAGAATAAATTTCGAAGTTTTCGCTCGAATTAAAAAATTATCTAGTTCCAGATATTTTGGCAATAAAGCCGGATATAAAATTTCTTGAAAATCCTTTAATATCTGTTTCAGCCATTGTGTACACAAGACATCGACAGCAGACAGACATCACTCCAAAAATAGTCAAAACGTGTTCGGGAGGTCTTAAAATATACAGTGGCATTTAAATCTCGAATTATTGAAACATTTTCGTAAAAACAATTATTTCTCTAAATTAAATTACATAGTATGAGGAAGTAAAAATGTGAATGTTGTACTTTTAACATCAAGACGCGTTGCGAAAGAATTGGTGTTAACACTATTTATATACATGTTAATTTTGTAATTTATTGCCTGTAATTTATTCCTTGTCAACAAGATAGGGGGTTCCCACTATTCAAAGATATATTTCAAGAATTCCGCCAAACAAAAGCTGTTGAATCAATATTTTTGAATGAAAACAGTTGTCATCAATAAATTTGTGACGGCTATGTCTAACTGGATATGTAATTACATGATATTTGTAAGAGAGATATGCATAGTGGTAATAAAAAGAATAATTATAAAAATTCGATCAAGTTTGTAATTTTTAATGATTTTTGATGTGAATAACATCTATTGTTGGGGTATCACTGGCTGAAATCGCAGCGTTATAAAAAATGTAAACACTTTGTAAACACTTCTTGGATGATCATATTCTAGAACTCAATGGATATAAATAGATATAAAACAATTCTTACTTGTTTTGTGGGAAATTAGGTACTGTTTATGAATATATAATATAATTTTAATATTATTATAATATGGAACTTTTTTTCGAAAAATTCAAAAGTTTTCACCTCATTTTGCTTACTTTCATTTGATATATCTTCTAAATTATAAAAGCTAGATATAAACAGTAAGCGACGAAATTGTTCGGTAGAAAATTCAGTTTCTAGATCAATAATTTGTTTTTACAAATCTTTTATAGTTTTCGAAGAATCTTCTTGTCAAGTTGAAGAAGATTGAACACTTTCCGTATTTAAAGTTTGCAATGCTTATATATGTCAATCACTAAAAGCTCTATCTATGAACAATAAGAAGTCATTTATAGCCTTTTAAAATTCCTACAAGGATACATAATTGGATTTTTTATCGGGTTCGCAGTTTTTGATATACAGGGTGATTAAAAAAAATGGGCCAAACTTTACGAAATGAAGCGTAAAGGCGTTACAGGACGGTGGATTGGGCAAGTTGGTCCCATAGTTTGGCATCCACGATCGCCAGATCTGCTGTGTCTTGACTTCTTTTTATGGGAATATCTCAAGAGTCTCGTCTATGACACCCCCTTCGAATCTGAAGAGGAACTTCGGCCGCTGCTGCCGAAGTGCGCAACATGCCTGGTCTGTTCGAGAGAGTTCACTAATCCCTCCATCGCCGCTGTGAGATGTGCATTCAGATTGGCAGTCGTTATTTTGAGACATTACTGTAATTATTGTTTATTAAATGTCATTTTATAACTTCTAAGTAATTCTTGTGTTTTCGCCTCACCTCATCGGTTTTACCATTAAGCGCTCACTGTCGCCTTTACGTTTCTTTTCCGACCCGGTAAACTATGACAAAAATGTTTGGTTTGGTGTATATTACCACCTCGTAAAGTTTGGCTCATCTTTTTTTTTATCACTCTGTATGATGGTTTGTATTTTAAATATTTTCAAATTTTGAAAAGATAGATCTACTTCCGATATAGTAACATTTTAAACTATTTTGAAGATGCTTAAAAAAAGTTAAGCCACCCGCAAAGTAAATGTTATTCACGTAAAATCATTTCGAGTCCCTAGTACTGGAATCACTGCCGATATTTTTTTCTTTGTGGTCTCATATTTCTGTGCTAACCAGCAAATAACAACTATGATAGAATATGCAACAAAGTGATATGCTTACTTACATTTTGTTTATGTCAAAATTATTACACAAGAAATTTCACTTTTGAAACGTAATCACGCGATCTTTTATTCTTTGAACTACGAACTTTTCCTGTTGCACTGATATAGATATTTACTGTCGTTAAAAATTTACAATATATTACTATAGTTTTAGTTGTAAACAAAATTTAGATGTTAATAATAAAATCACTTATTGTAAATTTTGGTATTCATCAAATAAAAAGGTGCATACAAGAGCATAATATATAAATACATAAATAATTTTACATGTAAAAGTAATCATGACATAATTTCACATCTTTTGAAAAAAATAAACACTTTATAACTTATTTTAAATATATCAAAAATTTGTTTTATTTGGAAGATGCTTAGATAACAATTATTCAAAATTAATATATTAAGAAAACAATTCCTGGAAGCAGTCTATAACTCTGTGTAAGTAATCTTTAACTACTGTTTTGTTACGTTATGTCCTTTTTCATGAAGTAAGATTCACATACATTTCATAAAAGAACAAAAATTAAAATCCTTTTTTTTTACTGTAATATTTTTGTTGCAGGTAGTTTTATCGATAAAACCCGTTGATACAATTTGTGTCAAACAAAATATTTGATAATAGCTGCTCGAAAATAGCTACAGAAACACATAAGAGGTAAACACAATAAATAGCACGTAAATTGATTTTCTACTTTCACTATTTTTCAATATTTTTGTCTATGATAACAAAATAAATAAATCTATTAAAACTAATGTACTGTAAATACGATGTAATTTCTGCAAATTTTTAAGTGACAGTACAATAAATACGAAAAGACAGTATAATAAATACATAAAAATATTAAAACGAAATTGTTTCGTTCTTCTAACTTTCGCCATTTTTTTTTAATATTGTGCTGGTTCTTCTGCATAAAGCGTCTATTTCACACGCAACTTCTGTCTTCATAGTAGTTACATCTCCCTACAACATAGTAATTGGGTCTGTAAAGCGAATTTGCAAATTTCAACAGAAAGTTTTTGCCAGTTCAGGGATGTTTAAATGAAAGTTTTAAGTATGTTGTGTTAAAAGATTAAATCTGCGTTAAAAATACGTTAAGATAGAGGTATTGTTGTAATAAAAAGATTCCAATCTGCACGAGGTGGACCAAAATATTCTGGCTTACTTTTAAAATAACGTCAAAAAATAAATACATGACCCACAGAAATAATGTTTGCAACGTTTAGAAGATCTAAAGCTCAAAATAAATTTCTGAGATACATGATTTTACAAATCTAATGTTTTTTTAAACAGTTGCATAACTTGTACAATACTCCTGTAAAAATATGGTATTACGTCTTTGGAATGTAGACGAATTTCTTTTTTATTTTTATAATCTTTTATAATTCACTATAAGAACAACCCATTTCTCGCTGTGTTCGTCCGCACGCTCGTCTCGATAACGCTTGGCGAAAATTTGGCGGATATCGCCAAATTGGCGACTTATTTTTGAATATGGCAAAATTGACGAAAATGATACCAAATCGATGAAAATACCGCCAAATTGATAAAAATGACACCAAATCAGTGAAATTACTTGCGTTTTGTAAGGGGATAGTATTGGAATGATGTTTAGGTAGCGTTTGTCTGCCAGTTCAACCGTCTCATTTGGCGACTATTTAAATTGCGCCAAATTGATCAAAATATCGCCAAATTAACGAATGCAGCCAAATCGATAAAAATATCGCCAAATCTATTAAATTAATTGTGTTTTGGTGATAGTATTGTAGCGATGTTTCGGTAGCGTTTATATCGCCAAATTAATGAAAATGTCAATAAATCGACGAAAATTTAATATCTTGGAAATAATTAAAACTCTACTATAAGAAAACCCCATTTCTCCATCAGTCAGCCCATAACGTTTGGCGAACAATTTGGTCGCCAAATTTTCAAGTTTTGTGTTTATATCTTCTTTGGTGTGTGCTTTTTATATCACCTGTAACTTGGTTTTTCCTTTTCTATAACAGGGCTTGTGCCTGTTTAGACATGTATTCCAAATAAATAAATATATAAAGTGCGTAATATCTTTTCCGGTCGGTTTCAGGAAAAATGTCTGCGATATTTGTTGTATGTCTGCTTTCAAAACACACTGTTTAGAAATGTCAACTATATTTACGAATTTCTAGAGATTTATCTTTTAAATTTTTAATTATATTAGCATCGGAAGCTATCACGCTAAAATGTACAAGGGATTTCTTTGCACTTGAGCTGCTAAAAATCACTCCATACTAATTTAAAACCATATTCTGCACATTCGCCAATGTAGTGCACATTTGAGAAACAAGAAATTAGCAAGTAGCGGCATCTATATTGAGCTTTTATTTATCTGCAAGGTGTAATTATTCTTCAATTGTTTTCTAATAATAAGACAAAACATTTATGTCACCTTTTAACTTTACAAAAAACTTTAGTGGAAAAGTCAGGATATAAATATACAATATAATAATATTCGAAAAATAAAAATAAAATTAATTAAAGCCATCGGCTAATTTCGCGGTTTAGTAAGCACTACTGTCGATTGATTTAACACTAAGAGCAATTAGAATTATCAGAAAACGTAGACGTCAATGTGATCATATCGTGTCGAAGTCACTGAATTTGAATTTCAATAAAATTTAGACATATTGCTATGGAAATATTGCTATGGATAAGAAAAAAAAATACAAAACGTAATCAAGCCCACTAGTAGTAAATTCTTTATAGTATTAGAAATCTTTTTTGCATGGTTTACGAGAGCTTTTCTGAGTGACATTGTTAAAGATTCATTTCCTCATTGCTAAATGACCAACAAACACAAAGTCATTAAAAAGAAATAAACCACAATCTCTTTTTCTGACTTTGGAAATATTGGTCGTAGCACTAACGAAAGGCATCTTGTGTGCACTCAAAGCAGTTGTTTACTTCTTATTTTAATTTGTGTTTATTGAATGAAAAATACCTTGCTCTTATAATAATAATAAATATACAAAAAAAATAAGATTGGAAAGAATATCAAGTGTTATGAGAAAATTATCGATAAAGTTAGACTCAAAATTTCAAAGTTCCTAATCTCTCATAATCCATGCTGTAACACCAACAGTTGTCTCTTCCAATTTTGCCTCTAACAGAAAAAAAATATCACAATTTACGTAACATATTACACTAGACGAAAAGATAATTTTCCTAAGTATTTTTGTAAAACTAACAGTTCCCTCTTTCAATTTTGCCTTTGAAAGAAAAAAAATCACAATTTGCGTAACAAATTACACTAGATGAAAAGATAATTTTCATAAGTATTTCTGTAAAACTATCAGTTCCCTCTTCCAATTTTGCCTTTGAAAGAAAAAAAATCCCAATTTACGTAACAAATTACACTAGACGAAAATATCAGTTTCATAAGTATTTCTGTAACACTATAGCAGTTGACTTTTCCAATTTTGCCTTCGACAGAAAAAAAGTCACATTTTACGTAACAAAATTCACTAGCCGTAAAGATCATTTTCATAAATATTTCTGTAACACCAACAGTTGTCTCTTCCAATTTTGCCTTTAACAGAAAAAAAATCACATTTTACGTAACAAAATACACTAGACGAAAATATCATTTTCATAAATATTTCTGTAACACTAACAGTTGTCTCTACCAATCTTGCCTTTGATAGAAAAGAAAAAATCACAATATACGTAACAAAATACACTAGACGAAAAGATTATTTTCATAAATATTTCTGATGTTTCATAAAAAATAACAGATAAAAATAAATACTGTTTTGACAGACAATACTATTCACAAATATAGCCAGATAGAGAGAGACCATCAAATGTACAGGTTGTCATGGAAAGTCGTGGACTAGGTTAATAATATGAACAGTATAAGGGTTATTGTATATTATCTTCCCTGCAACACATGGTACTATAAAGGGAGAGTATCGGAATCCTGTCAAAAATCGCAACTTGAATTTTCGACGGATCTACACGAAAACATACAGGGTGTCCCAAAAAGATTGAAACGCGGTTTAATTCTTTATCTTTTGGAGATAAGTGGGCAATGTAAATTGCAAAAATTTAGAATGTAAGGCGAAATAAGACTACGTTAATGAAATAGTCCTCCCATTTATTTTCAAAAAGTTACACCTTTTAAATTTTTATACGACCCCCTTAGACAAATTTGGTCAATCGGAAAATTTTTATTTCTATACAACAAGATCATTAAAAAAATCGCATATCTGTATTTTTAAAATCAACGGAATTTATGATAAAGGAAAAAAATCTGACTTATGCCACTTTTCCGTACCATGTGAAAGGCTGTTTCATCAGTGAAAATAGGGATCATAAACAAATTGACGATGGGAATTATTTAAATCAAAAATACGTTAATATGTGTCAAAACTTTTTATCACAAATGCGTCTAAATAAAGCATTACACAGACAGAGATCATAAGCAGTTTGTACTCACTACGCGGTTGGGTTTACTATGTATTATTATCTAGTTTATCTTTTTTGTGATCTGTCAGAAATTTACATTTCTAATTTGATATAGGGTCCCCATTCAAAATGTTCAATTTTCAATTAAAAAAATCTCGCTCAATTTTAAAGATACAGGTATACGGTTTTTAATGATCCTGTTGCATTAAAAATAAAAATTTTCTGATTGACCAAATTTGTCTAAGGGGGTCGTACAAAAATTTAAAAAGTTTAACTTTTTGGAAATAAATGGGGGGACTATTTCATTAACGTAGTCTTATTTTCTACCTTACTTTTAACATTTTTTGCAATTTACATTGCCAACTTATCTCCAACAGGTAAAGAATTAAAACGGGTTTCAATTTTTTTGGGACACCCTGTATATTCAGCGTGGTATCTGTGTATCTATGCAATATATGAATCCACTTTAGCTGCGAAACTAGTTGACCCAATTTCGCAACTTTTGGTAGATAAATCAACTGTGGGATACTTTATGGCTCATTATATTTTGGTACGATTTGGAAAAAGCAAACTGCCTCTTTTACGAAATGACGTGCAAAAATTGCTAAAGTCCAAAATAAAAGACTAAGGATGCCCAAATGTATCAATTAAATGTATCAAAGTAATTTTTGACGACAAAAATAATAAGATCAACTACATAAATGTTGGACTAACCGTTCTCGAGATATTTTAGTGTTTCTGTCTTGGTGCCACGTCGTTTTCGAAAATACGCCCAGTCGCCAAAATGGAAATTAAAATAAAACTGCAAATTCAGTATCATTTCAAGTAATTATCCGCGTTGTTGTATGTTATTAAAGTCAATTTATAGAATTATAAAAAAAGAAATATTAAATGAATTTGAGTCCGTAGGGAAAGTCATGTATAGCTCACATCAGATACTTTTAATGCAATTCTAAAGAAATACTTTATGGTGCTACATGGTGAGACAATTTTACGAGGGATGGTCCACTTTTTAGGAAGGTACGGGACATGGAAGTCAAAGTAAGGAGTTAAAACTTCATAATAAGAAAACGCCAATATCATTTGAGACAACAATTCAGGTGGCGCTGGAATAAGATAAGTAGTCCTTGCATTAATGCATTTCTATGGCGAAAGGCCTAAAATATTTATTTAAACAGTCCATTTGTAAAAATAAATTATTAGCAGAATGAAAATAAAACTGAAACAATAAAGAATTCCTACTCATTTAAAATTATTTTACCTTTCAATTTATTTTTATCTCCCTATATTCTGAATTCTATTCTACAGCTATGAAAAAATACTGGTTAATTATGCTCATAATTAAGAAACCCTTAAATTAAAAATTATCAAAAATACATATACTAAATACTACGCCTTTCTGTTGTCTCAACTAACAATAGCAGCTACTTTACTAACACTAGCGACACCTAGATATAATTCTCAAAACATTGTGGTATTTTCAAGCGTTTCATCCATAAGAGTTTTAATTCCTCCTTTCTAATTCCATGGTAAGAGGGCTAGTTCGTTTCGTGTTTAAATAAAGCAAGTTAATTACAAAGTTGAAGAAGGTTGCAAAGTTAGCACTAAGCATTTTGCTTCACAGCTAAAGCTGCAAAATAACCTTCTAAATGTCGATTTTAAAAAATAAAATTTTATTAATCCGCTTGTAACAGTGTAAACGTAGCACGTTATACCTTATTGCACGTGTCCAAACACGCATCATTGCTGAAGATAACATTTTGTGTATAATAGCCGATTTTATTCTGATTAATTATCTAAATCTTCGTTTTTTTTTGAGAGGGGGAGTAGATTGTATGCACTGGTTTTTAGGGTTCCTTTCCACCTTTTACGGAGATCAAATATGCTTAATATTAATTCAGCAACGTTCTACAAATTTGCAATTTACTTTTCACTCTATCTCTAACAGGAAGTGAAATAGCCCTCTGTACGCTTTAAAAAGTGGTACAGCCCTTCTAAACTTATCTCATCGTTTGGCGCCTTTGAGGTTTCCTATACACCTGTAAAAATATATACGATAACCCTAATACTTTTTGAGTTATTAGTATACTCCATGACTTTTCTTAATGCCCTGTATATTCCTGGAAATCTATTCCTTATGCATAGGGAAATAATTTAAATATAATCCTAAATTAAATAATCATTATGAAGTCCTATATGCAGTGTATATAATGCCACAGTTCTCTATGACATAGTAGTTGTAGCTCCAGAGGAACACAAGCAATGTTAAGAACTTCGTAATCCAAAACTGGCAACTGGAAGAAATGAAGAGACCAACAGCTCCACTGTCTGTCCCCTCTTTGCAACCGAAGTCAGCAGGATTAAGATCAACCAGTGGTATGGTTAAGTTTGTTCCAGGAAGGGTGCAGACTGTCCTCCTGGCCAGGTTCTGGGCATACAGGAATCCATCGAAATGCAGCATTTGTACTCTTAAAGTTTCTCTCATCCATCGTCGAATCCAACCTCCGAGCCATACTATGCCGCATCCACACACCCATGGGTTGTCGTCCAGCAAAACACCGCCTAAAATATAAAAAATAACAAAATTGTAATACTCAATATAAAAGTCGCTTATTTGTTCATAAGTATGGTAAACACATCTAAAATATTTCATGCATTTTTTATCAAACACTACAAGATCTGTAAACTGTATTCAAAAACACCATTTGGATATACAGGAAAATGTTTACATTTTAAAATGCCATAGAGCTGTCAGATATCTTAATGTCCATCATCAGTATTTATTGAGAATCTATTTGTAACTTCGATTTGTAACTCTTGCTAACCCATTGAACTACATGGACCTTGATGTAAGACTGGACTTAAATTAGAAAATTAAAAAGGCTGATTTTTGCCCTGAGGCACTTCGTGCGATCACTCTTGATACTATCCATAATCGCTATCCTCCTTGTGAATGGCTGCACATCTACACGAATGGCTCTTTTGGACTTTTCTCAAGGAGCTGGTGCTAGTATTTTCTGTGAACTTTTTTGCTTTTTTCTGCCAGTTTGAAACTTCTCAACCCATTTTGATGGAGAACTGGAATCAATATTTGTTGCACTTCAACAGCTTTCCATTCGGCAGAATTCTTTCGAGAGGGCTGTGATCCTCTTCGATTCAATATCTGCCCTTCAGGCTCTATCATCTAATCAAGAGAGGAAAAACCCTTGCGTCCAGCAGTGTAGATCTCTTTTCGGGAAAATACAACGCAAGGTGTCTTTCCAGTGGATGCCCTCCCACTGCGGTGTCGAGGGTAATGAGAAAGCAGACTTTTTGGTAAAGAAGGGGTGCAATATAATCCAGAAATCGAACAGAAATTCGCCCTTTCATTCATCAAAACTTGAAATAAATAGAGTCTTTAGACATTCCTTCCGTACTGCTGCTGTGTGCTCTCCTCGTGCTAAACTTTGGAGTGTTCTCAGCACCAGTCCCCATTGTGTTCTTGATGCTCCTTGTGCAGCTGCGAGTGCCACTTTTAGACTTTTGACTGGGCACGATCGTCTTCGTGCCCATCTCTTTCGTTTTAATATTGTCAATTCACCTGTGTGTGTTTTGTGTACAACTGGACAAGACATGATAGCTGCGCACATTGACGAATGCCCTGCATTATCTCATTGTAATTGTTTTGTGGGAAAATATTGAAGAACACGAAGTCTTTTGATTTAATAGTCAACAGGCTGGCATTTGATAAATAAATAAATAATAAATAACTTCGATCCTATTCAAACGCTTAGTTTCGTCTGGCGTCTTATTCTCGAATCTATGCGTGTTAAATCCTTATTTAATTTTTTTGAAATCTAGTTCTTTGTCTCTGGTGTTACTTTTATGGGTTAGCATGATTTATTTATGTACATGGGTTATAAATTAAATTATTTTTGCTTGAATATTTATGTACTTATTTGTAATTTGTGATACATTTAGTATAGGTTTATCCGATTCACCCTATGCAAATTTTGTATTCACGATTTCGGGTTGTATATAGCTTATGTCTGTGAATTCCTTAACATTGAACTAATTTCAGATCTAAATTAAAAGATTGAACTAATTTTAGGTTATGAGGAAGTCCAAATTTTAATTTTCGATCTAAGTACTAATGCATCTGAGGGCAAACGTCAGATGGTGGAGAGGAATTAAATTTAAAAATATTCTGACAAACATAATTTTCTATTTGTTTGATATAGCTTTACAATTGTACTAGTTATTAGATCATCGTATTAAAATAATTACAAAGTGGCTTTAATTATTTAATAACTTGGATTAATATATTACTTTGAATCATATTTTTACTAATTTCATGAAATAAACGTTTCAGTTATTAAACATATAGCTAGATATCTTGTTTCGGGTAGCGAGTGACCGTCTAGTGATTTAATATAAATTTTATAATTCTTCGTTTCATTTACATTTTGAAAAGCAAGTTCATATCTGATTATATTCAACTCATTTGAACTGTTTGTGGGGTGGGCGCGGTAGCCCTGTGGTTAGCGCGCGGAAGTTGCACTCGGTAGGCCCGGGTTCAATTCCCGCCGCTGCCCAAACTGCCGCCGTGTTCACGCGGAGTACGATCACGTTAAACATGTGGGCCCGTAAGTCCTTCCGAGAGGTTGGTGGTAGGGGAAGGAGAGTACGGTGGATGCCTCCCCCACTGGGTTCGGGTCTAAATTGGGTGGCACTTCCCGGCCGTCCAAACAGATACCTTACACCTTTCTGGTAGGTCGGACGGTCTGGGACGAAGAAGAAGAAGAAGAAAAACTGTTTGTGGGCATATTCTGTTTAGTTCAAAAGAATATTTAGAGCAGAACTCGTCAGGGGAAAATAAGTACTAAAAGGTATATAACAATTGAATGTGCGTTGTAGTTGATAGTAATTTATGTTCAATTTATGTTCAAAATTCAATTAAAATACTGAACTAATAATGTTCAACACTTCTCACAAAACAAATAAAATTAATAACGTAAAGACTATTTTCGCTTGACATCCAGTTCTGAAGTGAAATTATTATTTATAACAAGTAGATTTAAAGGATAATTTGCAATAAAAACATTTAGTACTTTTAATCATATTTTTGTGATACTCTTAACAGGTTTCAAAAGCAGAAAAATGGCCTATTTCAGAGCAATGCGGCCAGTGATAAAAGCTACATAATATATTTCCTTAGAGGCTTTGAAACTGTCTAATATACTAATTCAACTTTTTCTGCTGGCACTAGCGGGCTTCCCCGCTAGTAGTCATTAAATATATAGCAATCTGTTTTTGTCGCAATCATTTTTAGGATACTCACATACCCCCCCCCCTCCCTTGGACATCCCTCTCATGAGTTGGCTCAAAATTTGTAAAGCAGCCAAATTATGTCCAAATTCAGCATGAGTAGATCGAGTGAGTCCACTGCAGACTCGAAAATGCAAAATGAAAATTCCATTAAAATGGAAGCAAACATCGTCCTTTATCAAGCGAGAAGCCATAAAAGCACCGGTAAAAACAAATATCGATAATAGAATATACTACTCCTTCTTTCCTTTGTCATCTGTAATGAACCATCGAGAATGCGAATTTTGTAAACATTCATTCAAGGACATTCAATCCACATTGACATTTAAAATTCGACATAATCCAAATCTCCTCCGAAAGTCTACTAGGAGAGAGTTTAAAGAGAAAGTTATTGAATCGTTAGCACAATTCTAAAAAAATTAACAAATATATAAAAGAAATTAACAAATAGTGACAATGAAACCAATTGAACTTTTCAAGAGCTGAGGGATGAAACTTTGACAAACTTAGAATATAGTACCGCAAAAAGTAGTTTGATGGCGACAGTTTTAATATGACCAATAGGCAGAATATTTGAAAAGCTGCGTAAATATAGTTATCTGTTTAGTTAATCTGTATAAAAAAATATCAAGTTTATCGAAATTCGGGCTTCTAGGCTCTTGGAAAATTTATTTGTTCTCGTTAAAAATAGGTTCAAACTTAATTTTTGAATGAGAAGCTCGCACACCCGCTTTTTCAGCCCCCAAAAGAGATTTTTTTATAAATATTTAAAAATCTATCAAATTTTTTGAAAATTCCGTTCTACTCCAAAGAGTCCACCTTTAAGGTTCGATACTTACATTTAAAAAAACTGCTCACTTCTAGGCGGAGTAGGAGCTTCTGAAATTGGTTCATAAACATACGAGCTAGCTGCAGAATGCAGCTTTTATATCACGTTTTAATAGTATAAATTAACAAAGTATTTTTATTTCAGAAAAATATAGACAGCGATTTTAAATTTTTATACAGAGGGTAAGTTTATACGCATTTGAAAAGTAAAATTTCCGTCAAAACACAGCATATAACAAATTAGTAACGGTTACAACCAGTTTAGAAGAACAACAATTAGCTTTATAAGATAGAAAGATTGCAATTATGCCGACAAAGGTAAGCAGAAGTCTGTTAGTTAAAAAGCAAAGCAGTCATCCTTAAAACTCAGCATGAAACAAATTACTTATGGTATCAACTGTTTTCGGATGACAAAAATAACTCCTTTCTTCCGGATACAGAGTAAACATACGAACTAAGATAAGCAGTATTGTATCTTAAGCAGATAAGAAGGTACTAAGAAAGACTCTCTCTGACGTCTGCTTACCTTCATTGGTGTGTTTGTTTTGTCTTTATCCTAAAGAAGGCAGCTATGTTTTGTCCTCTGAAACAAGGTAATACCACTTCCAATTTTTTACATGTCGTGTTTTTACAAATATTTCATTTTTTAACCCTTTTTGTACCAATTTATTTTAAATTTATACCCACCGTCATTTGATGAATTGAATGGCTAGAATCATATATTGCCTACCTGAAATATGCTGTGTAGTAAGACCGTGGGCTTTTATCTTGCTTGATGGGCTCAATACCTCTTCTTCCAATGTTGCCATAGAGTTTCCTCTAATATCCAACGTCAAGTAACGAATGTCTGCCAAGTACTTGAGCAGTCCTTTGGGCAGCCAATTAATACTTGTTCCGGTTATTCGAAGGACAAGTTCATGCGTTACAAGACCCTGAAACGCATCGGGCAAGACGTACTGCAAATTACGGCCTGTGATGGTGAGTTCTCTCAGTTTTGATCCAAAAGTCCACTGGAGTTGGTGGGATAGATTTGTTTCTTCGATCTCAACAAGGACACGTCGAAGGCTACAAGACTTCGTTAGAAGGTTTTGCAGTCGAAATGATCGTAGTCCTGCGTACGAACTTGTCTTGAAAGATGTTAAAAATCTGAAATATGAAGAATGGATTTTAACAGGGTGATGCAGATAAGTTAGAAAAAATCGGCTGTGGATCCAGTGCGATGGAGCCAAAATGGTTTTGAGTGAATAACATTTTATAAATTAAAACTCCAGTTTAGTTGAATAAGTTTATTTGATTTTTTCAGACTCATTTATTTCTTTTACAGCCTTTCGAAGAACTGCAAGTTACCCGCTAACTGTTTATAGCTAGCTAGTACTTTTAGTTTTGGCCCCGATTTCATTTGAATACTATGGCCATAGATTTTATGTCAAAATATAAAATTGTTTTACTAACTTGTTTAGCCCTAATAATTGGAGCTGATAATTTCATAAAATTGCAAAATTTAATATTTTATACAACACTAAATAAAAAAATGTCAATTAGTAAAATTCTTACAGCGCTTGATTAAAGGGAAGAAAATGTATTAGGTACGTTTAGAATTTAGATGAATAATTCGATAAGATATTGATAACTGAAATTCTTGTCTTATTCTATCTTATCTGAACTTCAAGTGGGGATAATTAACTTACCCTGAAAGTAAACATGGGAAATATCTACAAATTTATTTCAAGCATGAAAATCTCCAATTGAAATTAATTACTATTTAGTTATTAGTAATTTATTTGTTGCTGATCCCTTGCAATAGAGAAAATCTGATCTGGGCAGCACATGGCTTTCCCTGCAGACTTATATCCACATTATCTTTATTTTAATTAAATTTAATTCACTTTTAATTCAATTTTCGTTCTCAATTGGTAATTGGTCTTATTTTCAAAGGTGACGTAGAGATAAATATCGCAATCGTAGAAATAATCGCAAAATATGAAGAAACTAAACTATTTCAAGAATGGCTAGTCCTAGTGTAATGGGGTTGGTCTTATTATTTTCTTCGTTAAAAATTACGTATGTATAAAACACGCATTTAATGGATATATTTGATCATACGTAGTTTTTTATTTCAGATTTTGACGATTTTTGCGTGGCGATTTTGCAAAAAAAGGCGGGTTATTTTTTTCAAATCATACCAAAATCTAATCAGCACCAGGGTGACCTACAAGCGACTTATCTACTGAATTTTGTGAAATTCGGTCCGTTAGTTTTTCAGCTAGAGTGGATACAGGCTGTTGCGGGCCATTTCCAAAAAAAGGCGCGTTCTTTTATCCCGAATTGTGCCCCAAACTAATCAGCACCAGATTCGCCTACAAGTGACTTACTTACCAAATTTTATGAAATTCGGTCAATTAGTTTTTTAGTTAATAGTGGATACAAAATCTGCACAGACAGACAGACTGACAGAACATAGACAAACTCACAGACCTCACGCTAAAAATAGTTTTTTCGTATTCTAGAAGTCTCCAAACGCTTAGATCTGTCGAAAACTCGAGTTGCGATTTTCGGCATGATTCCAATATTTTCCCTATACATTACCATGTATTGCAGGGAAAATAAAAAGCAAAGGTTTCATAAGATCCAGGATGCATTTAATTTGTTCTCATAAAGCACGGTGCAATTTTATTAATTACATTTCTATGAATAGGGAGGGGGGCGTATGAAAATTAAATTTCTCATATTTTTATGAAATTACCCTTTCTTGTGGTTACAACTACCATAGCTAAATTACCCTTTATTTTCCGGTTGTCTTTTATATTTCACTTCACTTCGACTAATCGTTGATTTCACTCGTATATCCTATTTGGAAACTCTAAAACAGGGCTTGAAATAGGAAAAACGACCTACCTTAAATTGTGTAAGATTCTTGCATCTAGATATTTTAAATCCAGGCCCCTCATGTCCAAGTCTCTCAACTTTTCCAGCTTGCGGAAACTGTTCATTGCCAGAGTCTGTATAGGATTGTAGGATATATCCAACTTGGTTAATCGAGTAATAGAAGGCCAGACATGCGTCGGTATTTCACTCAGGTAGTTGTGCGAGAGATCCAGATGTCGCAGTTCTTTCACGCTTGAAAAAGAGAGATCCGATACGTTGCACAATAAGTTATAAGAAAGATCCAACACGCGAAGTGAAGGAAGGGGAAAGTTTGGAACGTGTGGAAGTGTCGTGTCTTGTAGCAGAAGAGTCTGGAGGGACACCAGAGCCTTAAATGGTTCGTCATCTAGACGCCAGAGGGAGTTGTGCGAAAGATCTAGATATAATAAGTATACCAATTTTCCAAAAGAGTCTTCTGATAAACTAGTAAGCTTATTGGAGGAAAGATTGAGACTCAGAAGATTGTGGAGGTGATTGAGTCCACTTGATGGAATGCTAGCGATCCTGTTGTTGGACAGGTCCAGGTACCTCATTGAGGTTCTTGTATGAGCCAAACTATGCAATGGAGCGTGGAAAATGTTATTGTTTGATAAGTTGAGCCTTTCTAAGTTTGTACCTATAAATACATCTTCTGGAAGTGTCTTTATAGTATTATAACTAAGATCTAAGATACGAAGAGAGCTGAGGTTGCGGAAAGCACCAGAAAATACAGTCGATAAGTTATTGTGACTGATATGAAGTATTTGAAGCATAAGGCAGTTCTGGAAGACGCCATTTGGCAAAGTGGATAATCGATTGCCATCGATATGCAACACCTGAAGATTAGGCGCGAAAATGAATGTTGAAGAGTCAAGGGAATCAATACGATTGTAAGTCATGATCAAATAATGCAAGGTGTTTCCTATTGGTCGTAGGAAATTGCCGTCTATGTGAGATATCAGATTGTTGCTTAAATCTAGGCTTCTAACTTTGATGTAAACTTCGTGATCTTTTAGATCTTGAATCTTCCTCACCTGTTCTATTTTGTTATTGGAAAGGTTTAGGACAACATGATTCTTTGCGTCACCAACTTTATGAAAGCCATCGAATGAAAACTCTGTTAAGTTGTTGTCCTGGAGGAAAATATTTGTAACACTCTTCAAATTAGAAAAGGCAGCTTTTTCGATAGCAGTAATTTCATTTCTAGCTAGAATAATGGTATTTAGTATAGGCATGTCTCTAAATGACTGAGTATGCAGAACTTTAAGTTTGTTACCGTACAGCACAATATTGGTTATGAAAGGCAATTTATGAAACGTGTCTGTTTCTATGACTTCGATCTCATTGTTAGCGAGCACTATGCTGTTAAGACGCGTATGGGTGCTATGCCTAAACAGTGCAAGAGGAATTGACTGAAATTTATTACCTTCTAAATCACAGTGAATAAGAGAAGACATTCCTTCGAATGTATTTGGGGATAATGTATCCAAATTATTATGGTCCATTTGCAACCATTTGACCTTTTCCATACCTTGGAGTGTATCAAGAGATGGAATATTAAACGAACCAATTTCAAGTACTTCTAAAGTCGGTTTTATGGGATTAAACATCGCGGGATCTAGTTTAAGTAAATTGTTATAAGATAACCTGAGTTCGCGCAGCTTCGTGGTCCCCTGGAAAGCATTTGATGATATGTGTTTAAGTTCATTGTTTGCTAAATTTAAAGCATTTAGGGATTGCCCCCATACACTGAAGTCATCAGCTGAGATACTAGATATGGAATTATCTTGTAAACTAATACGTAATATTCTCTGTGTAATATGTAGAGCTTCGCGAGGTATGCTTTTCAGTCTGTTTCCTGAAAGATCCAACACTTCTAGATCATACCGACACCCATGCAGATCATACTTGTCAAGGTCTTTGATCAAATTTCCACGTAAGTACAGATGGTTTAACACCGTCAAGTCCTTAAGGGCTTTTGGAAATGTTTCAAGGAGGTTGTGACTGAGATCAAGAGCTTTGAGCGTTTCTTGTAGTCCGTCAAAGGCTCCGTCTGGAATGGTTGTTATTCTGTTGTTCGACAGAGATAGTCTCTCGATGACTAAACTTTTGAAAGCGGCTTTGTACAAAGTCTTAATGTAGTTGAATTCGAAATGGAGGTTCGTAATCGTGACGTCCGTGTCATTGATGAAGTTCTCGGGGATGACGATTAGCAAATTATGGCTCAAGTCTAGCTTGTGCAAGTGCTTCACTGGAAGTCGAAATGGCTTAGGGAGGTCCTCGAATAAGTTCCCACCAAGCTGTTGAAAAAAAACATTCAGTTGAGGAAACAGATACGAAATTAGTCACTAAAAACTGGATTAAGAAGTTTAAAACTCAGATAAAATTGTATTTTAATAATAATGGGCGTACAGTCTCTCAAATATATAATCAAACTATTGTAACCCCATCAAAAAACATAGATTTAAAAATTATTCCATTGTTGTGAACAGTCTGTAATTTATTATTTTTTCCAACGGAGCTTTTCTATTTGTTAATGAAAAATCCAAAATTGAATTGAATTTTTTGAAATGGATTTATTTCTAAATTATTCTTTTATTTATTTCAGACTTAATTTCGGAGATTTGGAATTAAGAGTCGAGCGCGATTTGACTAGCTGTTAAGTAGATTTCCCCATCCAAGTTTGCTAAGTCTCAAGAATTATTTGGTTGTTCTACAGTAATGACGACAGTCCTGGTGTTTGGATTATTTCCTTCAAGATCGTTGAGTGAGATTCTTGACTTGAATCCAACCAGTGCGTGTATGTCCATACAGTGGTGTTGAATTCAGTGTTAGTGACTTTGGTTAGTTTAATTCAATTGAGTCCTCAAAAATTGAGCACGTCTTTAGATTATGGTAAAAAAAAAGCCAAATAGCTAGAGTGTCCATTAGAAACGTCACGCTAGTTTTTTCGTATGGTCTCGACATGGGAAAAACTATTTTTTAGTCTGTGTCTAGTTGACCCAATTTTGGTGCTGAAAGAACAAAAATTGTGTGCACTAATTTGGTCACAAGCTTTTTTTTTTGCGCCACTCTTTCAAAACGAAAAGACATCACCATGGCGCGTTTTTTTCGCGAAATGGCCACTCTTTCAAAAACTTCATTTTTTTTAACACTCATTTGAAAAAATAATTTATGGGACGGTGTAAATTAACAATGGTCGTTTCAAAAGTCACAAATTAAAAAATATCGGTCAGAGGATCAGGAGATTTCGGAAGTCTCAAAAAAAGATGCGTTCTAATATTTCATTTTAAAATTTAGGAGAAGGTCTCAAAAAAGACTTTTAATTTTTTTCATATCTTGATTTTATTAAAATGAGTTCTAATATATCTCATAAGTGTATTTTATAATGGCTGCAGGTTCCGGAATCAAGATAAATTAAAAATACCTCGCTCACAAAATGTTACCCGGTTTTATAAAAGCCTCGCCATTAGTAGTAATCATCTGTTCGATTACTTTTTTTGAATACTGTACATATAATGCAGCTATGAATAACCTTGTGAGTTTCTGAAAGTTAATCATGATCTGTTTAGCAAATATAATTTCCAACTGCCCTTAAAATCAGATTAAGAATTTAAATTTTCATAGATGTCCTTTCACGCTAGGGTTTATAACGGGAATTAATCCTATTATTTATGAGTTGCTTCTAATGGAGATCTAACACTGGAGTAGGTTTGCCTGCTAACCTCGCGACTGATTGTACTTACCGAGAAAATTAAAATGTATTTATCTCTACTTTTAAAAATCATGGACATATATTTTTTTTCTTATCATTTAGTTATAAAGTTGGATCATTTTTGAACATTTTGGTACTATTGGTATTTCTGAATGTGAATTATTTTGGAAGATATCAGGAAAATACTATACATCAACAATACAATACCAAGCATAAATAATACTTTGATCGCATTTTCCTCAAAACACTGACTTTTGAACTTGTACGTGTGATATTTCAAGAACCGTTTCTTAAATTATTATGAAATTTTAAACGCTCTATAATGACACCATTGTCTAATATTTTTACTGGGTTTATATGTGTAACTTATAAAATAAAAATTTTAGAACCAAAAAAGTTGTTAAAAATTCTGAAAAATAAATTCAATTAAAAAAATTATCTTAATCTGATCCATTAAAAATTAAAATAATTAAATAATCCTTGTATGCAAGTATATTATGAATGATGTTATAAATAAAACTCCAAATTAGTTTCATTATATCCATAAATATTTAAGTTACGCGGAACAACATATTAAGATTTTATCCACACACACACAAAAAAAAAAAAACATATGTAAACTAAAATGATTTTTTATATAATATTTCTCAATTTTCAGTTTGTTTTTATTTAAACGAAGAATATTACTATCTTCTACCCTAAAAATTTCACTCCAATAACTTCAAAACATTTCTTATTTAAAAAAAATTTAAACTTCTGTTGAATTTGTTAACAATTCACATTTTAAGAGTAGGTTGTTTTTTAACGTGAATTTTACTATGCCTTGATATAATATTATGTATCAACTTGATTACGTTATACAATTGGTCTCTAAACTTAGTATGAGAGATACTTTTAAAAATTTGATTTATTTGCTGAGTTATAGATATGCTTTTACTTAAAACAACATTATTGCTTACGTAGTGATTAATACTAATACAGTGACTATTACAAATACAGTGATTAATACTAATACAGTGACTATTACAAATACAGTGATTAATACTAATACAGTGACTATTACAAATACAGTGATTAATACTAATACAGTGACTATAACAAATACAGTGATTAATACAAATATAGTGACTAATACTACACATACAAATGCATAACGTATAAATGAAAACGTAATTGGAACTTTGGAACTAACATTCATCTTATAAAATACTGAAATGAATTATTCGTGTCAAATATAAAAGTATTTTGAAATTACAGGTAATTATTCATAATTTAAATACAATTACAGTAAGAGAAAATCTGATATGGGCAGTACATGACTTTCCTCATATAATGCAATGAATTTACTACTTTTACAGTAAAACAAATAGATTATTTTTATAGTTGTTATTTATATTCTTTCCAAGATATTGAATTTTCATCAATGAGCCATTTTCCATGTCGTCATCATCAATGAGTCATCATTGCTTTAGCGTCATTTTATCCATTTGGCGAGTTTTTCGTTAATTTAGCAACATTTAAAAAAGTCGTCAAGTTGGCGACATTCCGCCAAATTTGTCGTCAAAATCTCGCGTTAAGGACGAAGGAATAAGTCATTCTTACAGCAGATAAATGACTATTGGCGTTCAAATACAAAAGTTTTACTCAAAGTACCCTTTTTCATGAATGGAACGAGCTAGATCCATGAGAATGATGTCACCAAATTTATCGCATGGTATTACATAAGAAAAGTGAACATGTTTCTCAATAGGAAATATTTTTTTTATTTTATATGAGTTTTTGATAATTTTTTTGAAAAATGTGCAATATCTCAAGAACGGTTCATGTTTGCGTGTCTGCAAGAAATGTCTGTTTGCGTAACTTAATTTGCGGTTTTGATTTTTTGACGATTTTTTCAAAATTTCACTCGAAAATTTAGGAGGGTTTTGAACATTCGATTGCGTATAAAAACAATAGATTTCCAGTGTTTACGGATTGTGATTTTTGTACCAAATTTCGTTCGAGTCGGTCCATTCGTTCGTCAGTTATCGTCTCCACAGTCTCACTGACATACACACACACACACACACAGACATCACTTCAAAAATATTTGATTCGTGATTAAGGATGCTTGAAACGTACTCTCCCGTCGAAAACTCGAATTCGAATATTCGACTCCGTCACAATACTTTCCTTATACATTATATATATAAGGAAAGTAATAACGTGAAATGTAATTTAATGATACGAATAGCATTCATATTTAAATTTTTCTTCGTGTCCGGGAATTTTTATAGTGTCAGAGTAGCGGGTAGGCTTATGGAAGTGCTAGAGCTAATCAGTTAACGTTTCCCGGGTCCTAAAATGAGTTCCTTCTACTTAAATAATATAGATACAGATAGCACAATTCAATTTCCAAATAGCCTGTTTTGAAGTAAAATCAGATCTTTCCTTCGTTTCAACCCAAATCGTTTAATAAAACAGTATGGAAAGACGTCAAAATAATTAAAAATAAAGACCACCAAAAAATTGGCCATAATTAAAAGTATTTTATTATAATCTCCTTTTACGACGTACTAAAATTACACAGCCATAGATCTTTCGGGTATTACTGTGCTCTTCATCAGTGGTGAAGTGAAAATAAATGTTATTTTCACTTAATTTTCACTTCGCCATTGATGAAAGGCATATTAATGCACGAAAGCTCTATGGCCGTGTAATTTTAGTACATCGTAAAAGGAGATTTTAATAAAATACTATTAATTATGGCCAATTTTTTGGTTGTCTTTATTTTTAAAGTACCAAATTCTTTAGGTCTAACGCATGTGTAGTCCCACATAGCTGTTCGACAGGCATGCGCACAAGCATCCACTTCTTCCCATAGAAACAGCCAGCAAACCGGAGAAGGAACAATATCAAATATTTCGATTTTTACGTTTCTGGTTAGCAGTTAACAGAAAATAGATTAAATGAAAAAAAAAAACTTTTATTTTTGTTAGAATGCGAAGTTAGAACACCCATATTTCTGCAAAGCTATAGAATTGTGCTTTCTTTCTTGGGATGCGTCGAAATAACAAAATAAAAGATAAAACATGCGCATTTATTTACTTTTAAATGCATAGAAATACACATGGAAGGAATTGTATTATGGGGTTGGCTGGAAGATCATCGGGAAGAAAGTTCTTTAATCTTTCCGATAATATCAAGATGTGAATCTGTGTGGTAATACCTTCGATCGGTAAGGAACAAATTTGTGTGAATATTACTCAAAGCCATGCTTCAATATAAAATAACTAAATTAATTCGAATTTGTAAAAAAAAAAATCTCGCCTAGGTCTGTCGTACCGGAAGTTTAGCTAATTAAATACCTACTTACGCGGTTGTCCGAAGCTTAGATTTTCAACCGCCCTAGAGAGACAAATGTGCGAAAATGTTTCATTATGCAAGTTCTTTTTTAAAGTGAAATTTAACTTTATACACCCCATTATATGAAAGCTTAACAGCTTGCTTCCAATGTTGGAAAAGTGTAGTCGCCTATTTTAGAAGGTCTCTGTATAGGAGTTACAATTTAATATTTTTGATATTAAACATAAACATATTAACTATTGATACAACAGTTTTATATTTCTCTTTCACGAACAAAATGGCAATTTACATTTGCCGAATCCGCTCAGAGGATGACCACATTTTAATAAATTGAAACACATTACCTCAGACATTCGATGTTTACGTTGATTGATGAGAGGTTTAGTGAATATACTTCTAGAAGTTCACAAGTCTGCATTCTGAAATGCTTACAGATTGTCAAAAAGAGCACAATAAGTGAACGATATTCCAAAGGTTGTTACAAAAACAGGCCTAGTGAAATGAAAAAAAACGCCAGGCGGTGAATGTGATTGTCTGTTTCGAATCCATGAATCTGGACAGTAAATCACCATCCTTGGAGGTGTGACTGGACAGTTCTCTTTCATAAACAAAATGGCAATTTAGATTTACCGAATCTGTTCTGATTATGATCACATTTTAATAATAACCTCATACATTCTATATTTACTTTGACTTAATGAGAGTTTTAGTGAATAGACTTTCACAAGTATGTATTCTGAAATCCTCATTATGGTTACAGATTGTTAAAAAGAGCACAATAAGTCAACAACATTCCAAGAGTTGTTGCAAATACAGGTCTAGTGAAATGAAACACTCCCCAGGCGCTGAATGTGATTGCCGGTTTAGAATCCATGAATCTGGACAGCAGATCACCATCCTTGGAGGTGTGACTGGACAGGCTTAAATTGAATGACAGAGTCTTCAACTTCGACCTCAGATGAAGGTCATGTCTATGAACCTCTGACGCCATCACGAACATTATTATAAATAGAACGGACCGATTAATACGAAATAAGATTCGTTCAGAATAACGGATTAGACTTGGCTCAAAGCTTGAGTCTGTTATCGCTACATACATTACGACACAGTGATAGATGCTTATGAAAAATGCTTCTAAGGAAAGTGCAGATTCCGCCAATGTTGCTATTCGATAAATGTCGGAGTAAAAGGCAAGGAAAATTTTCACATTTCTTTGATTTTTTTGTTGTGATACGTCCTTAATGCAGCGTTTTATTGCACAGCTCATTGTCGATAGCAAGGAAATGTGGAACAGCGTCAACATATTTGGGAAAAGCATACTGACAGTTCTAGAATTTAGAGCATAGACGATTATAAACACTTTTTGTATATATGTGTTCAATTTGTAAAGCAGTGAATTATTCAGACGTTTCAACCACATTGAACATTCGCTGTCATCCACGATGAACAGGATAGACGTGATAATGCTGAATAGGATGAAAAAAATCCATGATGCGCTACATATGATGGCACTGAAATTGGATTCACAGATAATGGCTTTATAATGGGCGTGAAACTTCTGTATTTTAACAAGCAAATGATTCAATTCACGCCTTCGAATTATAAGGGCATCGAGCATGATGGCAACACATAGATGCCATGTAACTTTTACTGTTTTAACTTTAATGCAATTCGTATCCAAGCATTCTGACCATACGACTATTTTCGATTCAAACAACATAGCAAAATGAATGAATGCAACAAGCATGTAAAAGGCAAGTTTCTCTTTAAAGCCGTTTTGTGATTTAGACATTCCTATAACTTTCATCAGTGCAAACACACTGTCTGATTTACGTAACGCTTTAAAGCAAGTTCCAATTTGCTTCATGTTTCCAATGCAATTTTGTTTCTAATAATCACATTTGTCTAATTTTGTTACTATTGCCTTAATCTGTTTATTTTGGTTTTCTATTGTCTTTGTACGTCTGCTGTTGTTTCCATCATCCACACTTGTCTATTTTATTTAGTATTGTCTATACTTGTTAACTATTGCCTACACTTGTGGACTTTTATTTTCTATTATCTATACTTCTCTACTTTTGTTTTCTATTGTCCAAACTTACCTACTTTTGTTTTCTATCATGTGCACTAGCCTACTTTTGTTTTTCAAAATCCACACTTGGTCTACACTTATATACTTTTATTTCTATTGTCCATACTAGCCTACTTTTGGCTTTCGATTGTCCACACTGGTCTACTTTTTTTTCTATTGTCCACAACTGTCAACTTTTGTTTTCTATTATCTACACTTGAATATTTTTATTCTCTATTGTTCACACTTGTCTATTTTGCTTTTAGTATTCTATAATTGTTTACTTTTGTTTTCTATTTTCCACATTTCACTAATTTTATTTTTTATTTTCTATTGTCCACGTATTTCTAATTTTGTTTTTTAATATCCACACTTGCCTATTTCTGTTATCGATTATCTACACTTATTTGCTGTTATTTCTATTGTGCACACATTTCTACTTTTGTTTTTTAATATCTATACTTGCCTATTTATGTTATCGATTATGTACACTTGTTTACTTCTATTCTCCATATTTGCCTACGTTTAGTTTTCGGTATTCCACACTTGTTTATATACTTCCCGGCCGTCCATACAGTTACCTTACACCTTTCTGGTAGGTCGGACGGTCTGGGTCTCAACAACAACATCAACAACAACACTTGTTTATATTCCACACTTGTTTATATCCGGCCACACATATAGCTACCGTAAACCCTAGGGTTGGTCGTGTGGTCTGGGTCTTCAACACTTGTTTATATTCATTTCTATTATTCTCACTTGTCTATTATTCTCTTCTATTGGCACTTATTGTCCAGAAACAACAATCTTCTCTGCTGTGAATTTTTTGGGATCTGCAAATATTGTGCTTTTGGCAATACAGACTGGTACTGCCTATAACCACCGAGATAATTATATCTATTTTTTCTCATCCTGAGCAACCATTTTCTACTACCTCTTCTCACGCCTTTTGCCTTCTATCTTATGACCAACAGTCACAATTTATTCTAAAGTGCTATTATTTAAATATTAAGCTGGAGTAAATGATTATTCTCCTGTGGTTTCACAATTTCAACATATCAAAGGAAATTTGTAAACTAATTTCAAAAATGCCGTCTTAGTCAAACAGAATGTTCACATAAATCTTCTTATGCGCCATTTACATACAATGATAACAAAGATCAGATTGATGGATTGGTAACTGTATTAGTTATTGATTTATATAACATGAAGGATAGAGATATACAATATATTTATTTTTTTCTTTGTGGAATAAATTAGATCAGCAGTCCTTAAATCGATTTCTCCTGCTTTTTAAACTTTTCTCAGAAGTTCCAAAGTTGTCTACCTCATTTCATGATCTATTATTAATGCACTCACGAAACAATATAAAGACTGTAATGTTCAAGAAATAAAATAAGAGCTATATATCATGATAACGAATTTAAAAAATCTGATGTGGGCAGCACCTGACTTTCCTTATATAATGCAACGAATTTACTACTTTTACAGTAAAAAAAATAGATTATTTTTATAGTAGTTATTTGTATTCTTTCCAAGATATTTAATTTTCGTCATTGATTTAGCGTTTCGTTTCATTGATTTAGCGTCATTTTTATCCATTTGGCGATATTTCGTTAATTTAACAACATTTAAAAAAGTCGTCAAATTGGCGACATCCCACCAAAATCTCGCCAACCGTTACGGACGATAAAATAAGTTATTCTTAAGCAGATAAATGACTATTGACGTTCAAATACAAAAGTATTACTCAAAGTATATTTTTTCATGAATGGAATGAGCTAGATCCACGAGAATGATGTCACCAAATTTATCGCATGGTATTACATACGAAAAATGAACATGTTTCTCAATAGGAAATTTTTTTTTTATTTTATATGACTTTTTGGTAATTTTTTAGAAAAATGAGCAATATCTCGAGAACGGTTCATGTTAGCGTACTAAAATTTATGCCAATAGTTTTCTAATGAAACATTATATAAGGAATGTTTATTTGCGTAACTTTATTACCGGTTTTGATTTTCGATAATTTTTTCAAAATTTCACTCGAAAATTTAGGGCGTTTCTGAACATTCGATTGCGTATAAAAACAATAGGCTTTCAGTGTTTACGGATTCTGATTTTTGTACCAAATTTCGTTCGAATCAGTCCATTCGTTCGTCAGTTATCGTCTCCACAGACTCACTGACACACACACGCACGCACACACAGACATCACTTCAAAAATGCTTGATTCGTGATCAGGGATGCTTGAAACTTGCTCTCCCGTCGAAAACTCGAATTCGAATTTTCGACCCCGTCACAATACTTTCCTTATACATTATTATGTATATAAGGAAAGTAATAAAAAATAAAATACAACAGCGAAAAGTTATAATAGCTGGTTAAGGCTGACATTAAATGATATCGAAATTAATCAAGCAGGTGCATACTTTGATCAGCTTCACGAGGAAATGACGCCTAGTGGTCACTGAATGTGACACACATAATAAATGTTCTGAATATCTAAAATCATTACACATCTAAGCATAAAAATCTCGCATATTTATATTTCTGCTACCATGTAAATTTCAGTATGTACAACAATGTTTCATCCCCGATGTATGTTGCCTTATTTTCACAACATTTTCAGACATTTTAAGCTAAAAATAAATTCATAATAATATTGTTGCTAAATATTTTTATTTGAAAAATGATGACTTTTTCCTGACGTAATACCAGGGTTAACTGGAAAATTTAGGACGTGATAATAAGTCAAAATAGCATTATTCCTACGGCGCTTCTTTAGAAGACTTCAGAATTTTGACGTTATAGCTGAGTCGTCGCTATAACTGAGATTATTATAGCAGAGTTCGCCTGTATAAAAAATATGTAGTATTATAAAGATACAGAGAAGTATATAAATACAATTTCAGGAGGCTATATGTGGTTGAGGAAAAACTTCAAATAAAGATACAATGGCGCATTTCGGCCATTTGACTTCGGGTTTGTTGGTTCTCCTGTACTGACGAATTGATATCCAACGTAACCTCGAAAAAGCGGTATAATGCATTATTATTACTTTCCTTATATACATAATGTATAAGGAAAGTATTGTGACGGGGTCGAAAATTCGAATTCGAGTTTTCGACGGGAGAGCACGTTTCAAGCATCCCTGATCACGAATCAAACATTTTTGAAGTGATGTCTGTGTGTGTGTATGTGTGTGTGTGTGTGTGAAAGTATGTGTGTGTGTCAGTGAGTCTGTGGAGACGATAACTGACGAACGAATGGACCGATTCGAACCAAATTTGGTACAAAAATCACAATCCGTAAACACTGGAAGCCTATTGTTTTTATGCGTAATCGAATGTTCAGAACCCCCCTAAATTTTCGAATGAAATTTTGAAAAAATCGTCAAAAAATCAAAACCGCTAATAAAGTTACGTAAATAGACATTTCTTATGTAATTTTTCATTAGAAAACGATTGAGATAAATTTTAGAACGCTAACATGAACCGTTCTCGAGATATTGTACATTTTTCAAAAAAATTATGAAAAAGTCACATAAAAAAAAAATTCCTATTGAGAAACATGTTCACTTTTCATATGTAATACCATGCGATAAATTGAGTGACATCATTCTCGTGGATCCAGCTCGTTCCATTCATGAAAAAACATACTTTGAATAATACTTTTGTATTTGAACGCCAATATTCATTTATCTGCTGTAAGAATAACTTTTTCTTAGTGCATAACGCTTGGCGAGATTTTGGCGACGAATTTGGCGGAATGTCGCCAACTTGGCGACTTTTTTGAAATGTTGCCAAATTAATGAAAATCTCGCCAAATGGATAAAAATGATGCTAAATCAATGAAAATGACGACTAATTGTTGAAAATTCAATATCTTGGAAAGAATATTAGTATCTACTATAAGAAAAACCTATTTTTTTACTGTAAAAGTAGTAAATTCATTACATTATATAAGGAAAGTCATGTGTTGTCCACATCAGATTTTTTTATTTGTGCTAAAATACCGTTGCGTAAGTGTTCTTTAAAGTACCATGGTGCTTAAATTTAAAGCCTGGGATTCATATTTGGCGAAAAATTAACAAGATGACAAAAGTTGTAATATATATATATATATATATATATATATATATACAGGGTGGTCATAAAAAATTTCCCCGATATATGAACCCCTAGCGGCCTATCCTCTCAATCAATCGAAAGGAAATTTCAGATATTGTTATTTGAAGGTATGCGCTCGAGATTGTGATGATTTCAAGCAGTAGAGCTCTCAAGGTTACGGTTACAGTGAAACAATTTCGAAATTTTCGAATGGCAACACCCACTTTTACCCTGCGCAAATTGATCAGCGCATTAAAAAACCATAAATAACGTTGGAACGATACACTCATGACGAAAATTGGCTTCATTTGCAATGAAGAGCAAAGAAGAGCAAAAACATTTGCAAAGAAGAGCATTGTAAAGGACCAATGACAACACAGAGAGAAGGTGTATTGACGCACTTTGCATAATTCACAGGGATAGACAGTAGAAGAACCAATCACAGAACACCATGTGCAAAGCATTGCTTGTGGAAAACCTTTAATGAGCAGTGTGGGAAGATTGTTTCTTCAATCAGGTGTTCGAACGTGCCAACAAGATGACACTGACAGGGAAACAACGAGGTGAATTGATAAAGCTGTTTTATCTGAACGGGGAAAATGCTGCCGAAGCAGTTGGAGTTTATCGGCGAAATCATAAGCTAAGACGAGGCCCATGTTCCTTACGAACTGTACGTGATTAGGTAAAAAAATTGGAGAAACTGGATGCACACGTGAGTAGTAAAGAAGTAGCGGTTCACTGACGATCCGCAGCAGCGCAGTAGGGTGACGTCATCGCGGATGACGTCATCGGCTTATCTGATCTTATCAGATGACGTCATCGGCTTATCTTATCAGATAAGCTTATCTTATCGGATGACTCACTTGTTAAGATTATTGGATGACGTCATGTACTGACACAGACAGTGGGGTTGAAGAAGAACTTGGCGGCCATCTTGGAAATTTTGGTGGCGCCCTCTATGGACAGGTTGGAGAACTGTGTTGGCTAAAAGGAAAGAATTGGTTCTGGACTGAGCTGGATTCGAACTGGGGACCTCTTGCACCGCAGGAGAGTGTCTTACCCAGTATACAGTTTGAGACTTGTAGGTATATGGTGAATGAATGATATCTTCCCTGCGAAAAGAGTTGGGGACTTAGAATATTTTCTGAACTTTTACGATTGGATTTAATGAGCGCGAATGAATTAAGATTTTAATTAATTTTTAATAAATGAATAAAATGTATTATAAAAAAAATGGAATATGCTCATAATTGAATTTTAATAAGGGGATTATTTTTTTAATGATTGGGTAATTATTGTTTTTATGGAATGGTATGGAAAATGTTTGAAGACATTTACGACGATGATGGCGCCCTCTATTGACACTTGAATGAAATAATGAATGATGTCTTCCCTGCGAAAGGAGTTGGGTACTTAGAATATTTTCTGAATTTATACGAGGGGATGGTTCGAGTGAATTAAGATTTTAATTAATTTTTAATAAATGAATAAAATATATTATGAAAAAAAAATGGAATATAGTCATAATTGAATTTTAATAAGGGGGATTATTTTTTAATGATTGGGTAATTATTGTTTTTATGAAATGTTTTGGAAAATGCTTGAAGACATTTACGAAAGTTTAGACGACGGTGATGGCGCCATCTATTGGCACTTGAATGAAATACATGCGACGAATAATAATACAATTAATTTTTTTAATGTGGTTTTTGTGTTCTTTTAATTCGATAGTCGAACGATGCCTTAATAATTTTAGCTTCACGCTCATACATGTTCTAATGAAGATAATTTTTTTTACATTGACCATTCGTCAGTGATTTTTAAGGACGGGGTGTATGTTTTTGAATTTTAATGAGATGATTTTTGGGATGTTTTTGAATGAAGGAATGGGGGACTCCATAGTGAACTAGAATATCGCATGTTTAATGTTATAAATTTTTACCACAAGTTGGGTACAGGATTTAACCCTTTTAGAAGAGGTGTATCAGCCAAGATTTATGTTTTAAAAGCCTGTGAGATTTTAGGAATAGGTTATACTACTCCGCTGAACACGTTTCGACAATTTTTTCAGCTAACAAGAATGCATTCATGGAGTTCTGCGATGATTTACTGGGAATATAGTAAAAGTACTATGTATGATTTTTTTACATCCTTTTTAAAATTTTACATGCTACTAAACACGAATTGACTATTTTTTTTTTCGGTGGCCCATAAATTTTTCGCAAACTCATTCCTGAAAGAAACGTGATTAATACACATCATTAAAAAACTTACTTTTTAAACTTACCATGACTCTCACAGCTGAAAAACAAAACATACATTAAAAATTATAATACCAGAAACTTGTTAAATAATATACATTGATAGTAACAAATTTTTTTTTTTTAGGTTTAAGCCCACCATCCACCCGGTGTCTTCGCACCGCCTCAAACCTTGTACATTTTTTTTTTTAATTTTCTTTTCAATTAAATAAATCTAACAGCATATACGACTATTATAATAACGAAATGATTTTTTTTCTTTTTATAAAAATAATAATGAAACTTAGAACTCACATCCAACGTCTTCACTAGCTGCTGGCTAAACTCCAAATGATTGACACACTCTCATTACGCTATTAAGAATTAGATCTTATCTATAATGACGTCAGCATTATGAGGTGTTGCCACTTATTTTTTCTAATAATATATTTCTAGTAACTGGATACTTCAGGGGTCTGATTTGGTACACATAATCTGAAATACATCATTTTAATTATATTGTGCATTGAATATGATTTGGCCATTTTTAAAGTGGTGGATGTAATTGAAATATCGAAGTTTAGAATTTAACAAGCTAACGAATCGAATATTTTCACCCACAAAACTTTAGCTTTAAGTTTAAATAAAATAAAAGCCAGTGAATATCATTTAACCATTTTAACAGTGAAGGGTATAATTTTTACTACCATTATAGAACTTAGAAGTGAGTGTACAGTTTCGATTATTTTTACAGAACACCAACACATTTTAAAATCTATTGAATAGGAATAGGCCATTTTGCACATACATGTACCTAGATTTCAACACCCAGTATTAAAACCTACTAAACATGAAACGTGTAAGTATTGTGTGAGATTTTATCGCACTAACTTTTAAACTCTTTAAATTTTTAAAAATGTCCGAAATAGTTTTATTTCATTGGTAGACATAAATTGTATGGCGTACATTTTTTTTTTTTTTTTTTTTTGAAAAAATATATATGTTTCCACAGCTTTTAAAATAGATTTCTACAGTTGTACACTACGGTTCTAGAATTTTCTAAATACGAATCGACTGTTTGAGCTACCAATGGTGTTTTTACCGATGCAAATATTTACAACACAAATATTTCGATGAAACCGAACTTAGTTGAAGCTTCTAAGTATGAATATTTAGAATCATTTCATATAATTCTTATATTCACACTGAAAATAGTTAACAAAATTAGAACTCACGGAGCGACATCTTCACAGCTTACCGCCAACACTCCAAATGAGACACACGCACTCATTACATCATTAAAAATTAGATCTTATCTATAATGACGTCATTATGTTGACGTGTTGCCACCAGGCAGTTAGTCTTTCTTAATTATAGCGCATTGTATACGATTTAACCATTTTTAAAGTGATGGATGTAATTTTAGCACCGAAGTTTAGAATTTAACAAGCTAAGGAACACGAATCGAGCATTTTTACAGACATGATTGTATTTTACTATTTTACCGAATTGTTTGCCTCTTAGCGAATGTTTGATGAACTAGGATTTTTTTTTAATTTTTTTAATCTTACTCAAGGCCTAAGACTCCTTTAGCGCATAAAATTATGATATTTTAATAAAATTTGCAAAAATTGCACAATACTTAGTTGATAATTACTGAATAAAAGATATGTTTTTAATGTTACAGCAACATCTAAAGCCCCTTAAATCGGCATATTTTTAAAACTGTCATGAATTTTAGGGGAATAGAATATCACTTAACGATTTTTTTTAAGGACATGCGATTGTCAACATTGAATTTAAATGAAAGACTGACCCTCTAGGCCAAGTGTAGTACATTGTAATAATATTAAAATATGAAAGATATGCATTTAACTCTTTAAAAGAGACATGTAATGAGTTTTGATATCTTAATACGAGACATTATTGACATGCACATAGAAATGTCATGATCTCGCGGGTGTAGGCGCACCATATAATCATTCAATTCATAATGAATGTCCACATTTGAATGTACATATTTAACATCACCTGGAAAATGATAGGGCGAAACTGAGATCTGAGACAAAATTTTACACTTCCTACGAAATAAATCCCAAACTTCGTAGACTTTTAGGAAGCTAGGGCTAAATTTTCAACTATTCTTAGAGATTGAAGCACAACATTGGTTACGAATCTTCATACTTTAGAGAATGGAACATAACTTGGCATTTATTTTGAATGAATTCAGAATTTTGACATTGATTATAAATTTTATGATTTAAACACTGAATATAAATTTTATAAATTAATCTCTGTAAAGTGCAAATATCGTTCATTACGAAACTCACGCTGTAATCATTTTATATGATTCGAATAAATTTATTTTTAATTTTTTTTTTTGTATTTAATTTTAAAAAGCGATATTAGTAAACCTGTTATACTTGAATGTATAGATACATAACCTACGAGTACATAGCATTTTTAAATAAAACATGTTAAAAATGAGTTGATGAATGTAAATAAGGAGTTCAGTTTGAAAGATAAAAATCCATTTAATGAATCTATTCTTCATAAAATGCACATTAAGCATTATTTGTTGCACATTTAATCAAACAAGTTAAAATAATTTCCTTATCGCACATTCATAGTCCTCTGATTTAAATGACTTGAAAAAATTTCGATCATACCAGTAAAAGACTTCTTCACCACGCAACAAAACTTTCTTTGCTATGTTATTAATGTCAAGATTTAGAAGTACCTGTTCAGCCACTCTGTTTAACATTTCTAATGGAGTACTGTAAAGACATTCATGGTAACTTTGTTCTTCAATTTGACTAACACAGCCAACACATTTGAAAAGTTTTCTTACATGATACATCATGCTCTCATGAATACAAGAGATTAATTGTTCGAATGCAAAATTTTTGTCACAAATAACTGATGGTAGAAAGGTTATCGTGTCCTCTATTTTTAATATTTGAGCAGGAAGCCACTCTAGAAATATACTTTCTCGAAGTTCCATACTAATGTTGTTGACACAATTCATTAAACATGCTATTTGATTTTTATCTAAGGTAATATGACACTGCGTTAGACAAAATTTTGAATCATATAATTGAATTATCTTCTGTAAATGAAGTTTTCCATTGTCATTGAAACAGAACAACTCATTGCGACTGACGAAAGAGGTATCCGCATATAGACTATTGAACGACCACAATTTTTGTGAAAATTCACTCCAAGTAGCAGGTGACAATGTAACCCATTCACGCGTAGGCACTAGTTCATTTCGTTCGTTAGAGATATATCTCCATATATACACTTTTATTTTCTCATGGCGAAGTTTCAAATATACATAGACACCAGAACCTAAATGCCAACGACGGAGTGCATCTTGCACGGAATCTGAAGAAGGAAATTCAGTCGAAACAGATTCTGTAGTGGCGGCTAACACTTCGCTGTGTGCTAGAGCACAAGAAAGCAGATCTTGAGATGAGTTTCCGACCTCGGTGAGGACTTGTGAATCGGCAGTGGTGGATGTTTCTGCTGGGGGTATGGAAGACATAAGATAGGTGTCTAACCAATCCACCACAAAGTTTGATGAAGGTGAATTAATCACATTTGAGACGATATCCACAGATTTTGTTTCATCTAGGGTAGGAACCGACAACTCCACACTATTTCCACTAGAAATTAACTGTTCGAGTGATGGCATACTTTGAATTTTAGACATTACTTGCAGATAATAACATCCAAGTACCACATTCACAGTATAAGATTTATTTTTAAAACACTATGATCTTAAAATACTATAATTTTCTCGCAGCTGTGAACGAACCGAACCTATCCACGCAACGTCCAAGGTTGAAATGGTTTATCGGACCACGTCATAAGACTAATCACGTGACCTAAATAGAGTGTCGTGTGCAAATAGATTACATATGATAAGACATGAAGGGGTTAGAACTTGTAATTTTCAATGAATCGCACAGCATCGGTTTGTGCCAAGCGCAATTGCTATCTACGTGGGAGGCTGTCTACATTATTTCATTCATCTTCGAAATCATAAAGTGGAAATATGTACCAAACTTAGTTAAAATTCATAATTTTTAATCACACTATCATTAAATACATAGGAAAATTTTGTATATTTTTATATCTTTAGGGGATATGCTTACCACATCGCACAGAATATACAAGAATAGTTAGCAAAAACATGAAAATAAACTTACAGAATGAGGTCTTCACCAGCCGACATCCAAACTAGAAATGAACGATATGCACCCTAACTGAAATACTAAAATGAGAGCTTATCTTACCTAAGATCTAACATATGATGACGTCATCGGTCCAAAGTTCACAAGATGGCGTCATAGTCCAAAGCAGATCTTTCTTAATTACTTATCTTTTAATTACGGCTTATTGTTTTAATTACTCCCTATTTTTAATTACTGCTTAATTTTTATAATTATGAATAGGTGATTCATAATTATAAAAAAATTAGGCAGTAATTACTTATGATCACCTATTCATAATATTATTATCACCTATTCACTTTTACTATATTCCCAGTAAATCATCGCAGAACTCCATGAATGCATTCTTGTTAGCTGAAAAAATTGTCAAAACGTGTTCAGCGGAGTAGTATAACCTATTCCTAAAATCTCACAGGCTTTTAAAACATAAATCTTGGCTGATACACCTCTTCTAAAAGGGTTAAATCCTGTACCCAACTTGTGGTAAAAATTTATAACATTAAACATGCGATATTCTAGTTCACTATGGAGTCCCCCCATTCCTTCATTCAAAAACATCCCAAAAATCATTTCATTAAAATTCAAAAACATACACCCCGTCCTTAAAAATCACTGACGAATGGTCAATGTAAAAAAAATTATCTTCATTAGAACATGTATGAGCGTGAAGCTAAAATTATTAAGGCATCGTTCGACTATCGAATTAAAAGAACACAAAAACCACATTAAAAAAATTAATTGTATTATTATTCGTCGCATGTATTTCATTCAAGTGCCAATAGATGGCGCCATCACCGTCGTCTAAACTTTCGTAAATGTCTTCAAGCATTTTCCAAAACATTTCATAAAAACAATAATTACCCAATCATTAAAAAATAATCCCCCTTATTAAAATTCAATTATGACTATATTCCATTTTTTTTTCATAATATATTTTATTCATTTATTAAAAATTAATTAAAATCTTAATTCACTCGAACCATCCCCTCGTATAAATTCAGAAAATATTCTAAGTACCCAACTCCTTTCGCAGGGAAGACATCATTCATTATTTCATTCAAGTGTCAATAGAGGGCGCCATCATCGTCGTAAATGTCTTCAAACATTTTCCATACCATTCCATAAAAACAATAATTACCCAATCATTAAAAAAATAATCCCCTTATTAAAATTCAATTATGAGCATATTCCATTTTTTTTTATAATACATTTTATTCATTTATTAAAAATTAATTAAAATCTTAATTCATTCGCGCTCATTAAATCCAATCGTAAAAGTTCAGAAAATATTCTAAGTCCCCAACTCTTTTCGCAGGGAAGATATCATTCATTCACCATATACCTACAAGTCTCAAACTGTATACTGGGTAAGACACTCTCCTGCGGTGCAAGAGGTCCCCAGTTCGAATCCAGCTCAGTCCAGAACCAATTCTTTCCTTTTAGCCAACACAGTTCTCCAACCTGTCCATAGAGGGCGCCACCAAAATTTCCAAGATGGCCGCCAAGTTCTTCTTCAACCCCACTGTCTGTGTCAGTACATGACGTCATCCAATAATCTTAACAAGTGAGTCATCCGATAAGATAAGCTTATCTGATAAGATAAGCCGATGACGTCATCTGATAAGATCAGATAAGCCGATGACGTCATCCGCGATGACGTCACCCTACTGCGCTGCTGCGGATTGTCAGTGAACCGCTACTTCTTTACTACTTACGTGATAGATCGCGTTCCGGACAACCGTCTGCACCTGTTGAAGTTGTTGCGGAAGTACATAATACAATTACTGCAGGTCCATTGCGTACTGCAAGAAGTGTTGCCCGCAATTTGGATGTACCGAAAACCACAGTCCTCAAGCTTCTGCGAATGTTTCCTTATCGACTCCAGCGTGTCCATATATTGCAACCTGGAAACGAGCAACAGCGTGTCGACTTTGCGAATTTTTTCCTCATCAGATGTGATGAAGATAGCAGGTGGCCGCTGCGGATATTATGGACGGATAAGGCACATTTCTACTTAACTGAGAACATAAACTACAAGAACTGCATTCACGGGGCTGACGAAAATCCTCACGATGTGCATCAGTGCCTTTACATGAAGCTAAAGTGACTGTGTGGTGCAGCATTGCAAGCACATTCGTTCTTGCTCCGACTTCTTCGAAGAGGTCACTTCCAGTGGTATGCCAACGTGCTCCATCACAGGGCCTCGGTACAAAACAATGTTGCAGAATTACGTAATTCAAGAATTGCAGCAGCGAAATGTCGTTAATGGCTTTGTATGGATGAAGATGGTGTTCCTCCACACGTCGCTACATGTGTTCGACAAGTGGTGCAACAGAACTTTGGTGATAGAGTCATCTCCCGTAACTTTGCAGTTTCTTGGTCACCGCGATCCCCCGACCTCACTCCGATGGATTTCTGGTTCTGGGGTTATCTGAAAACTAAGGTGTACTCATCAAATCCACGAGATTTGTCAGAATTGAAAGATGCCATAAAACGTGAAGTTATACGGATTCCTCCAGCGATGTTACGTTCGTCATTGTTGTCAACAATCTCCCGCATGCAATGCGTTATCGTCTGCGAAGGTGGGCACGTTGAAAACTTGTAATTCCAATAAAAGTTTTTTTTCCATCTGCTTGCTCTCTTGTGTTGTCATTGGTCCTTTACAATGCTCTTCTTTGCAAATGTTTTACGCCGCCAATTTTTGTCATACGTGTATCGTTCCAACGCCATTTATGGTTTTGCAATGCGCTGATCAATTTGCGCAGGAAAAAAGTGGATGTTGCCATTCGAAATTTTCAAAAAAAAATTTCACTGTAACCGTAACCGTGAGAGCTCTATTGTTTGAAATCATCACAATCTCGAGAGCATACCTTCAAATAACAATATCTGAAATTTCCTTTCGATTGGTTGAGCGGATAGGCCGCTAGGGGTTCATATATCGGGGAAGTTTTTTTATGACCCCCCTGTATACCTTAATATACTTTATTCTAACCACCCGGTATATATATATATATATATATATATATATATATATATATATATATATATATATATATATAATTTTACCTTAGTTTTAACCACCCTATATATATATATATATATATATATATACAGGGTGGTTAAAATTAAGATATCCCTGCACTGTAGAAAATATCCAGTGGTAATATATAAAATTACCAGATAAGACTCAAGAGAATGCTTGTCATCTATATGAAAAACCGGAAAACAAACCTTATAATTTAAAAGGAATTGTAAAAATGAAGGGATGAACAGAGAATTGAAGGTAATGTAATTGTAAAATCCTTATGTACAGTTTTTTTTAATATACTTATGTTCTGTTAAACTCACTAGTTATACAAGCTTAGTATATTGCATTTAAACTCTTTGATCATTATATAATAATATTATATGAAATTCCAATGATAGATTAGAGATAAGTTGTAACTCATACAACCATGACTTAAAATATAAGATAGCTACGTATAAAGATGTAAAAAATCAGAGATTCATCAATCAAGGAGAGAATAAAAAGCAAATATCCAGTCATCAAGCAATATATAATCTAAAATTATCAATGGTGGGATTTCAAAATTGAGAAAGAGAAAATGACCAAAGATTAAAGACAAACACGTGGAAAAGCACTAGACTTAAAATGAATTAATATAAAACAGATTCGTTATCAAGCCCTAGCATCTATTCAAAATGATAACAAAAGCTTCTTTCTGAAGACTAACATAGATAATATCTATAAACTCGGCCTACTAGGCCAACAAGATTAAAGATTAAAAAATGAAATAGGAATCAAAGATATTTTCTTTGAGAAAATACTGCACATGTTGTCGTAAAGCAATAAAGAACGAGAATACTGTTGCCATTCGCAGGATATATATATATATATATATATATATATATATTTATATATATAAACATATATATATATATATATATGTTTATCTTGAAATTATTTATAAAATAAACTGATTTATTTAAAATTACATGAGTTTCTTCTTATTATTATTAAATACAATTTTTTTTTGCTCATGATCATGTGCTTATATATAAACAATTTATTTCGATTCAGTTAAGCGATCATTTTTATCCAAAAATAACTTTCGGAATATGTTTTTGGGTGCCAGTGATATTAGGTGAATTATGTATACTAATAAACGAAATTACACATGAAACTTGCCTTTCTATATTTCTCTACTAGGTGTGAACTTGAATGTTAGGCAAGTAAGATATGTAAATTATTAATTATACCCGCAAAATATGAAACTGATAAAATTTAAATATTACCGGCAAAATATAACGTGCAAATTATGAAAAGAACCGGCAAAATATGATGTTCAAAAATGGATATTACCGGTAAAATATGATCTGCAAAAATTAATAATAACAGAAAAATATAATCTGCAAACTCTGAGTAATGCCGGTAAAATATGAATATTAAGGGCAAAATATGACATACAAAATATAAATAATACCAGCAAAATATGAAATGGATAAAATTTGAATTTCAAAATATGAATAATATCAGGGATATATTAATAGAAGCAAAATATGAATAATACAATTAAAATATAACATGTAAAATGTGAATAATACAAGTAAAATATAACATGCAAAATATGAGGTTTCTCCACAAACCAAATCCACTATAGATCACAATAAATAATAAGTCTCAAGAATAATAGATCGGAGGTTTGAATCCTGTCTTGAAGGATTCTCCAAACTGGAGGTCGAATGTAGTTATTGACCATGAAACACAAAATTATTAGGGTAAACTATATAAAAAAAATCTGATGTGGGCAGCACATGACATTCCTTATATAATGCAATGAATTTATTACTTTTACAGTGAAAGAAATAGATTATTTTTATGGTAGATATTTTTATTCTTTCCAAGAATTTGAGTTTTCGTCAATGAGCCGTCATTTTCATTGATTTAGAGTCATTTTTATCCATTTGGCGAGATTTTCGTTAATTTAGCAACATTTAAAAAAGTTGCCAAGTTGGCGACATTCCACTAAATTCGTCGCCAAAATCACGCCAAGCGTAATGAACAGAGAAATAAGTTATTCTTACAGCAGATAAATGACTATTGGCGTTCAAATACAAAAGTATTACTCAAGGTATCTTTTTTCATGAATAGAACGAGCTAGATCCACGAGAATGATGTCATCCAATGTATCGCATGGCATTACATATGAATTGTGAACATGTTTCTCAATAGGAAATATATATTTTTTATTTTATATGACTTTTTGATAATTTTTTGAAAAATAGGCAATATCTCGAGAACGGTTCATGTTAGCGTTTTAAAGTTTATGTCAATCGTTTTCTAAGGAAAAATTACATAAGAAATGTCTATTTGCGTAACTTTATGAGGTTTTGATTTTTTGACGATTTTTTCAAAATTTCACTCGAAAATTTAGGGGGTTCTGAACATTCGATTGCGGATAAAAACAATAGGGTTCCAGTGTTTACGGATTGAAATTTTTGTATCAAATTTCGTTCGAATCGGTCCATTCGTTCGTCAGTTATCGTCTCCACAGGCTCACTGACATACACACACACACACATAGATATGACTTCAAAAATACTCGATTCGTGATCAGGGATGCTTGAAACGTGCTCTCCCGACGAAAACTCGAATTCGAATTTTCGATCCCGTCACAATACTTTCCTTATACATTATTGTATAGAAAGAAAGTAATAAAGAATGTTTATTGCATATAAGGAAAGTAATAAAGAAAGTGTATTGTATATAAAGAAAGTAATAAAGAAAGTGTATTGTATATAAAGAAAGTAATAAAGAAAGTGTATTGTATATAAAGAAAGTAATAAAGAAAGTGTATTGTATATAAAGAAAGTAATAAAGAAAGTGTATTGTATATAAAGAAAGTAATAAAGAAAGTGTATTGTATATAAAGAAAGTGTATTGTATATAAAGAAAGTAATAAAGAAAGTGTATTGTATATAAAGAAAGTGCCGCAATATTAATTTTTTCTGCAGAACGTTAGCTGTTTCTGAGGAAAATGTGTGTGTTTAAGATTTTGAATCTTCCTATTCAGTTAAAAGTAAACATATTGTCAAATTATTAAGCACTTTCAATAAGTTCATGGAAAATCGAAGGTGATATCAAGTGTTTGTGCCCTGCTTTGATTCCCTTTTTACACCATCGAGGCATATTTAAAAGAAATTCATTTCGCCACGATTTTTACTTTCCTTATATACATAATGTATAAGGAAAGTATTGTGACGGGGTCCAAAATTCGAATTCGAGTTTTCGACGGGAGCTCGTTTCAAGCATCCCTGATCACGAATCAAACATTTTTAAAGTCATGTCTGTGTGTGTTTGTGTCTGTGTGTGTTTGTGTCTGTGTGTGTGTCAGTGAGAATGTGGAAACGATAACTGACGCACGAATGAACCGATTAGAACAAAACTTGGTACAAAAATCACAATCCGTAAACACTGGAAGCCTGTTGTTTTTATGCGCAATCGAATGTTCAGAACCCCCCTAAATTTTCAAATGACATTTTGGAAAAAATCGTCAACAAATCAAATCCGCTAATAAAGTTAGGTAAATAGGCATTTCTTATGTAATTATTCATTAGAAAACGATTGACAAAAAGTTTAGAACGCTAACATGAACCATTCTCGAGATATTGCACATTTAAAAAAAATATTAAAAAGTCATATAAAATAAAAAAAAATATTTCCTTTTGAGAAACATGTTCACTTTACATATGTAATACCATGCGATAAATTTGGCGACATCATTCTCGTGGATCTAGCTCGTTCCATTCATGAAAAAAGATACTTTGAGTAATACTTTTGTATTTGAACGCCAATAGTCATTTATCTGCTGTAAGAATAACTTATTTCTTTGCCCATAACGCTTGGCGAGATTTCGGCGTCGAATTTGGTGAAATGTATCGCCAACTTGGCGACATTTTTAAGTGTTGCCAAATTAACGGCAATCTTGCCAAATGGACAAAAATGACGCTAAA
Source organism: Amaurobius ferox (assembly GCA_951213105.1). Classification (NCBI taxonomy): domain Eukaryota; kingdom Metazoa; phylum Arthropoda; class Arachnida; order Araneae; family Amaurobiidae; genus Amaurobius; species Amaurobius ferox. Next base: position 19,753,847 of record OX578154.1, on the reverse strand, counting down.
TCAATGAAAAGGACGACTAATTCAAGAAAATTCAATATCTTTGAAAAAATATAAGAATAACATTTTGTTTTAACTGTAAAAGTAGTAAATTCATTGCATTATATAAGGTAAGTCATGTGTTGTCCACATCAGATTTTTATTTCGTCAATTGGGAAAATATCGCAAATTTTAAGTTCATTAAACTTTACATTTGCTGCATTAGATTTTATCTAAAACTTGCCGTTGAATGTGCTGAATCAAATTAAAAGTAGAAAGATCAATTATTCATAAACTATTGATTATGAAACACTTTCCAACTGAAATGCAATTTTATTTAAGCATCTGTAAAATGGAATACATCAGCTTGGATATTTTTTAAATTATCACTGTACTACCGTAATTTATTATACTTGAAAACTTCATTGAAAAAAACAATTCTTGTTACACAAAATGAACTTAGTTTAAATGGCGACATCGTAATATAAATAGTCTGCCTCTCAATGAAAAATCAACGAATATTTCATTCATATCACTTATATTCCAGACGTCAGACCTAATAATTTTGAATGAAAAAGTCATCAATTCTTATACAACTCATCTCACAATTGCTTGATTTGTTTACATTCTACATGCTATAGAAATTATGCTTCGCCGTAGGAATAATCAAAGCTTAGTGATCATTTAAAATGAAAATATTGTAATTGCGTTGGCACAGAATTTAGATACATAGATAATATAAAAGAAAAAGCAATTTTATGACGAATGCAACACTAAATATAAATGTAAACGTTCTTTAAATATCACAATCTTCACACAGCGGTGAAAAATATGGATGACATACTTTATTTTGCAATGAGACATGTGATCTCTATATATTATGGGTATAATAAATATTTCAATTTTTATTTTAAAAACTACAGAACATATTTTTCTGAAAATATCACATTTTATGTGATAATTTGAATATGTCCTAAAATTTTCGAACTAATTTGCGAATGTTAACTTCGCTTAAAACATGTTCGAAGAATTATGTCTTATAGGGTTCAATGCTTCTCATGTTTTCAACCCAGGATAAATCTGAAACTAATTGGGTGATATTATTCATTTTCATTCCCGTATGTCCCATAGACCGTCTCAACAATATTCTAAAATTTCATTTTGATAAAGTCATTTTTACGGAAGTTATCGTGAGAACGGCCAGACAGTCATAAACATTTTTCAACTATGTTGGAAAGTGTTAAAAATGAACAAAATATATCTATATCATATCCAAAATCAAAGACGTACAGTGCAACTTGGATAAAACGAACGTCTCTGATTCGAAGATTTCTCTTGCTCCCTTGAACTTCGTATTAAATCAATGTTAAAAAATCGTGGATAATTCGAAGTTCAACTTCCTTAATTCGAAGTTTTTTATAAAAACTTTCGAACCATAACAACTTTTCGGCCTTTCATCGTTAAGAATACCCCCACCTGTTCGACACATGACAGCTGAATCTCCCTTTCCCGCTACCTGTTCGACCGGTTCGAGCTTTCAACCTACAGAGGGTGTTGGTTCAACCGACAGCAGACGTCATTTGAGCTTCCTACTGTCAGTGTGTCTGTAGTGTTGTGAGAGTTTCGCAGTGAGTATTCACGATGTCTTTGAACAAACCACGTGTTCAAAACAAGAATTTAACGTTTGCTGAAAAGGTCGCCGTCATTCGCGATGTGGAAAAGGGTGTGAAGAGGAAATGCCAACGAGTACGGGATGGCGTCGAACACTTTGTCTACTTTTTTTAAAAATAAGGACAAAATTCTGAGTAACGCTGCTGCTACGCGTGGAAATGGAAAGGATCGCATAAGAGCTAGAGAACCGGACATCCTGAAGTCGACGAGTGCTTGTTGAAGTGGTTTAAACAAGCACGGGGCAAAAACATTCCTCTGAGTGGCCCCCTTATTTGAGTAAAAGAGGAAAAAATTTCTGCCTGTTTCGGAAAAGTGATTTCAAGGCTAGCACTGCTTGGTTGGATGGATTTAAGAAAAGAAATGGAATCTCCTTTAGGCGCATGTGTGGTGAAAGTGGAAGTGTGAATCTAGAAGCAGCAACTGTTTGGAAAGACGATGTTTTACAAATGATTGAGAGAACACCGGCTAAAGACATTTTCAACGTTAACGAAACTGGGTTGTTCTTCAAATGTGCTCCAGACAAGACATTAGTGTTTAAGGGAAAGCGTTGCAGTGGGGGGAAAGAACAGTAAAGAACTAGTCCTTTATTGGTTGTGGCTAACATGTATGGTAGTGAGAAGCTGCCTTTGCTCATGATAGGCAAATCTGCGAATCCAAGATGTTTAAACAATGTCAAATCAAAACCAGTAGAGTATTATAGATCAAATAAAAAAAGCTTGGATGACTGCAGACACGTTTAAAGATTGGCTGCTGAAACTTGATAAAACGTATCGACAACAGAACAGAAAAATTCTCTTGTTTATTGACAATTGCACTGCGCATAACTCTATTCCACATATGGACAATGTAAAGGTTACTTTTTTCCCACCAAATTTGACTTCAGTTGTGCAACCGATAGACCAGGGCATCATAAAAAACCTCAAGCATTTTTACAGATGCCTTTTCGTTCGAAACCTCTTGACAGATTCTTTCAAGGACAAAATCAAAAACACAGTAATAAGTGTTCTTGAAGCAGCACGATTGTGTCATAATGCACGGTCTCAAGTAACGTAAACAGTAATAGCAAATTGTTTTCGAAAGTGAGGATTTACCAATAAAACTGACCCAGCTAAGTTCATAGAAGAAAATGTCCCCCCCACCGGATGCATGGGATAACAATATGGGCGTGACATTCGAAGAATACGTCAATTTGGACGAAAACGTGGTAGTTTGTGGAGAACTGTCAGATCAAAATAATTTATCAGAAGTGTTAAATAAGACGATTGCAACGGAGTACGATATTGAGGGTGATATACAGGAGGAAGAAGAAGATACTCTAATCGTCGGAGGCGCTTTTTCATCTAGGCGAATTTCGTCAGTACATTGAAGGACAAACAAACGTTAGTGAAGCTGTTTTCCGTTCACTAAACATGCTTGATGGTTCTGCTAATTTAAACGGCTGAACTCTACAAAACATTCAGACATTGCAGTTTTTTCTAAAACTGTAATTTTCTGTATTGAATGTAATACGTACATGTATGTAGCTTACGTAAATCTTATTTTGTTCACGTACATATAGTGTTTAAGTCCTTCATACCATGATATTTCTCAATATTTACTTATTGACAGAATAACCTTTATACAAGCATTCAGTGTACCTGAAACTAAAGTTAAAAGATGTAACTTTTTTAAATCGAAGTTTTGGATAAATCGAATTTTTTTAGTGGTCCCTTCAGCTTCGAATTATCCAAGTTGCACTGTATATAAAAAGGCAATATTATTTAGTTAATTAACCCTAAAAAAAAAAAATTAAGAAAAATGTTACAAAACAATTGTAAATCAACAAATATTACAACTCAAATGCGATCTACAATCACACAAATCTACAAAAGTCACAACACTGATGCAAATTTACAATGATTACAACAAACAAACACATATAATAAAAATAAATCCACTTACCTGAAGCCAAGTAAGATTCTTCAAGTTGTGCAAAGCATCACTTGGTATCTTCTGTAAGAGGTTGTTGGATAGTGACAGCGTTTGCAGGGTAGACGGGAATGCATGCCTATCGATCTGTACCAGACAGTTTTGATCAAGATCCAGTGACGTCAGATTAAAGAGGTTGGTAAATGCGCCGTCACCAAGAAGGGCAATTCTATTGTCCCCCAGAAATATGCTCCGCAGATTCGGCTTGGAAGGGAGACTCGGCCATTCATCGATGTCATTCGAATGAAGACTTAACCATTGAAGATGTTTTAGCTAGGGATGAGAAGAAATATCGGATATTTTCATGTGATCCAGTATGAAACGAAACATATTTCAAATTTGTAAGCTAAGTTATTTTTAATGGGATTAAAATAAGTAAGTCTGCTATTCAAATTATTCTAATATAATATGTTGGACGTTATCGCAGAAATAGTGCAACAGTTACTGGTTCACTTTTCTTGAATTTTCCGTAGATGGCATTTGCAGTAACAATTATATATACACTGTACTACTACAAATATTTGGATATTTAGGTTAAAAGGGGAAAATTACAATTATTTTATGAAAAAAAATATGTTGTTGGACCACCCTTGGTTGCTTCGATTCTTCTAGGCATGATTTCCACCATTATCCGTTATGTCTCTACTGGAAGATGTTATTCTTCGATTAAAGTCGCTGTCAGAGAAGTCTTAGAGGATACCTTTTCCACTCGGAGACGGAGTTAGTCCTACAAGTGCTTGATTTGATTCACACACGAAATTTTAGCGGGTCAATCTAACTTTTGCACCTTATGCTCTTTAAATCAAGCCTGGACAGAGTTCAAAGTGTGGCATGGAGCCAGGTCCTGTTGAAAGAGTCTTTTTCGAAGGACTGTCATATTGAAGGCATTGCACAATCGTCTTGTTTCAGTCTGAGTTCAGATTTGAGGCCATTGCAATTAAAGGACTCGGTTCTTTCTAGTAGACACAACTTCAAACCATCACGGATCATTTACCGAATTGGATTGTTGATACAATATACAATGCAAACATTATATCCCTGGCAAACATTATACCTCGCCTTGCAAACTTTATACCACCCCTTGCAAACATTGTACCCAAGCCATCTGATAGGAAGATTTTAAAATGTGATTCATCGCTCCATATGACCGGTCAGTCTTTTGTTGTCCACGAGCGAGGAGCTACATATCCTGCAATGGTCTTTTGGCATAAAATTGAGTAGTGCGGGTCTTGTATGCAGTCGACCTACCATGGTAACCGAATACATGTAGCTTCAGGTCGCTTGTACGGATACTAATGGCGTTATTACACAAGGCAATTTTCATTGCCGGACTTCGGCAATTCTGCTCGTCAGTTATACTTTAGGTCCTTTTCTCTAACAGGCCTCACCTCTCTAATGCCGCCGATTTCATTTCAGGAAGCATTCTGTAGTGGGGTTTCTTCCCGTATAATTTGGATCTATCTCACAGGTGTTTGTACTTTGTTAAAATATGTATTACTTTTTTCCATAGCCAGATCCTGTAGATTAGCTACTGCAGATGTGCTTGCAGTCGCCATCATCATCTTCAATGCAAATAAGAAGATGAAATGTGGAGAGGAGTGGCGTCCAATCTTGTCGTCCTCCGATTGGTTCGCGCTCAGTAATTGAGCAGTTTTTATGTCCCAGTTAAAAAAAATTGCGGCAATTCGGTGGCAAAATTTATTTCCATTGAAATGTAGGGTGTAGCTGAAATATTGCTGGAATGAATAATTCAGTTTAATAAAACCTTTATAGTAGCATCTGTGGCTGGGAATACCCCGGAACCCAAGTCCGATACAGACGAGGTGTGATTTTTCTTGAAAATCCGCATTAAGAATCCATTGCTACGATCATTTATTTCAACAGTTTCAAATTTATTTGCGCAAATATAGACATGATTTATAGCCAATGTAGACATGAAAATGTCACATCTACATTGGCTATACCAGTAAAGCTCCAGCCAATCTAAATGCTTAATATGATATCATACCTTTTGCAATGATTCTTGGGGCAATCTATGGAGCTTGTTGAAACTGAGGTCTACGGTTGTGAGGGCCAGTTCACTTCCTTGGAAAGCTTTACTGTGGATGTGGGATAGTTGGTTCTGCATCATTCTTAAGGAGGATATTCTGGTGTTCTGGAATGAAACAGAGGGGGGCGTATAAACATAACTAATATTGCATAACGTAATTCTGGAGACTAATTGAAATACACCGATGTCTATAATTAAAATTAAAAGTTATTTTAACATTTTTCATATTTAATACCAGTAAAATTAAAAAACGTATTTTTTAAAAGTATAACCGTTTATTATTTATATGTAACTTTGTATGAAACATGCATTCTTGTAAATATATGTAACTAAATCCATAGACGACATAATAAATTTACACTTTCCAGTTGCTCTGGTTCTCGAGTTATTCTAAAAAAATCTGATGCGGACAGCACATGACTTTCCTTATATAATGCAATGAATTTACTACTTTTACAGTAAAAAAAATAGGTTATTCTTATAGTAGATGCTTATATTCTTTCCAAGATATTAAATTGTTGTCAATTAGTCGTCATTTTCATTTAGAGCATTTTTATCCACTGAGCGAGGTTTTCATTAATTTGGTAACATTTAAAAAAGTCTCCAAGTTGACGACATTCCGCCAAATCGTCGCCAAAATCACCAAGCGTTACGGATGGAGAAATAAGTTATTCTTATAGCAGATAAATGATTATTGGCGTTCAAGTACAAAAGTATTATTCAAAGTATCTTTTCTCATGAATGGAACGAGCTAGACCCACGAGAATGATGTCACCCAATTTATCGCATGATATTACATATGAAAAGTAAACACGTTTTCTCAACAGTTAATATTTTTGTTTAATTTATGGGAAATTATGATAAATTTAATTAAAAAATGTGCAATATCTCGAGAACGGTTCATGCTAGCGGTCTAAAGTTTATGTTAATCGTTTTCTAAGAAAAAAATTACATTAGAAATGTCTATTTGCGTAACTTTATTGAAGGTTATAATTTTTTGACGATTTCTTCAAAATTTCACTCGAAAATTTAGGGAGGTTCTGAACATTCGATTGTGTTTAAAAACAAGAAACTTCCAGTGTTCGAGGATTGTAATTTTTGTACCAAATTTCGTTCGAATCGCCACATTCGTTCGTCATTTATCGTCTCGACACACACAGACATCACCTCTAATATGTCTGATTCGTGTTCAGGGATGTTGGTCACCCGTCGAAAACTCGAATTCGAATTTTCGATCCCATCACAATACTTTCCTTATACATTACATGCATATAAGGAAAGCAAAAAAGTGCATATAAAGGGTCAACATATGCCGTAAAAGACAACTGCATGTTAATGAAGACAAATAGATTTCTATGGTGGCCCCAGGGCTGGCAGGTTAGATAAGATTGAAAATAAATAACACAAAAAACAACAACATACTAAATTTCATGTCACTATGATAAATGAAATTTTATTAGTTAGGGCCTTAAAGATTTTTATCAGACTGACAATAAGCACCAGACGAATAAGCACCAGAAGACGAATAAGCACCAGATGAAGTCGAATAGAAGGACTGTTTTAATAAAATATTCTCAATTGATATTGAAAAGCAAATCCGTTACTATGGAAACCATTTAGTTAATGTACTCAACATAAATATTTAATGGAAGTAATAGCTTTTTCAGTGTATTCCAGTAAGCGTTTCGCGCAAATAGTTTCTAAAGGATTTTCTCTTGAAAATAAATTAGGAATAGTTTATTATTGAAAAATGCAAACCCACAATAATAATTACTTTCCTTATATACAATAATGTATAAGAAACGTATTGTGACGGGGTCGAAAATTCGAATTCGAGTTTTCGACGGGAGAGCACGTTTCAAGCATCCCTGATCACGAATCCAACATTTTTGAAGTGATGTCTGTCTGTGTGTGTGTGTGTGTGTGTGAAAGTATGTGTGTATGAAAGTATGTGTGTGTGTGTGTGTGTGTGTGTCAGTGAGCCTGTGGAAACGATAACTGACGAACGAATGGACCGATTCGAACGAAATTTGGTACAAAAATTACAATCCGTAAACACTGGAAACCTATTGTTTTTATACGCAATCGAATGTTCAGAACCCCCCTGAATTTTTGGAGAAAAAATCGTCAAAAAATCAAAACTTCTAATAAAGTTACGCAAATAGACATTTTTTATGTAATTTTTCATTAGAAAACGTTTGACATAAATTTTAGAACGCTAACATGAATCGTTCTCGAGATATTGCACATTTTTCAAAAACATTATCAGAAAGTCATATAAAATAAAAAAAAATATTTCCTATTGCGAAACATGTTTACTTTTCATATGTAATACCTTGCGATAAAATGGATGACATCATTCTCGTGGATCTAGCTCGTTCCATTCATGAAAAATGATACTTTGAGCAATACTTTTGTATTTGAATGCCAATAGTCATTTATCTGCTGTAAGAATAACTTATTTATCCGTCCATAACGCTTGGCGACATTTTGGCGATAGATTTCGTGGAATGTCGCAAACTTAGCGACTTTTTTAAATGTTGCTAAATTAACGAAAAACTCGCCACATGGATAAAAACGCTAAATCAATGAACATGATGACTCATTGACGAAAATTCAATATTTTGAAAATAATATAAATATCTACTATAAAAGTAATCACTGTAAGTGTAGTAACTTCATTGCATTATATAAGGAGAGTCATGTGCTGCCCACATCAGATTTTTTAAAATTTTAATTATAGAAACCGGTTCATTTGAGCTTAAACAGTGTGTTTTTAATACTGCAAAATTATACAGAGATACAAAAAGTAGATTAAGAAAAATTAAGACACAAATTAAATAATTTTTGTGTCTTCAGATCAAAAGTACCTGGAAGGAATGGTCGTGCAGCACTTCTAGACCAGCTTTTAGAAGAGTGAGTTGGAAGACGTCGTCAACGGGAAGGGCGGGAACTTCAGCAAATGGAACGCCAATACAGCTGACATCACGATGGGAACTGGAACACGTACAGAGAGGGTTGAAGAGACAAGGTTCGGAGTGGGCCCGAACTGGAAGAGGACCCACCGTCATGACTATCAGTGTCATAGCGATGGCTACTGCGACAGCAGGTAGGATTGGACTCATCTGAAATGAGGAGAAATTGCAATACATAACTAATTTGTTTAATTGCTTTACTTATATAACTAATTTTATAACTTTATTGTGCATATATGTTTACTATAAATACTCACTCTTTCTAATTTCCTTTAGATATTTTACTGTAAATATTGCTAATAATTATTAACACTTTACAACATAGTTGAAAAGTGTTTATAACTTTGTTCATTCTGTCTGACTGTCCGTTAGCACGATAACTGCCGTAAAAAGGACTTTATCAAAATGAAATTTTAGTATGTTTTTCAGACGGGATGTGGGGCCTATGGAAATATAAATGAATAATATCACCCAATTAGTTTTGGATTGAACCCGGGTTGAAAAAATGGAATACATTGAACCCTATGAGACCTAATTTTTCAAACGGTTTTTAAGCGAATTTTAAATTCACAAATTGCTTCGGAAATTTTAGGAAATATTCAAATTATTTCATAAAATGTATAAAAAAAATTTCAGTAAAATATGTTAGGTAGTTCTTTAAATAAATTATTTAATATAGGGAGAAAAAACAAATTCAATTAAATTCGGACTCTTGCTATATCCTCCAGAAAGAAAAAATACATATATTATATAATAAATATTTTTCCAAGAGTTGAATTATTTTATATATAAGAGAGGTTTCACATTTTAAAATAAATATGGTAGATAACAATTTTTCAAATTTTTAAGTAAAATAAATTATTATAGTATTGTGATGAATGAAACACTGCTTTTATATAGAAGCGATTTATATTTCGATGACGTCATTTGCATAAAGTTCATTTTCTTCGATGAAATTTTCAAATATAATAAATTAATGTAGTATTGTGATAATTTTAAAATTATTAGCGAGGAATGTATCGAACTTTAGAGATGCTTGTATAAAATTGCATTGGAGTTGGAAAGTGTTTCATAATGAATGAATGCTTTATGCATGATTGATCTTTCTTGTTTCATTTCTTCATTTGACAATTTCGTGTTCGCTAATTATTCTTCCACCAGTTAATAGTTTTATATATTTTTTCTCTTTTATGATTCTGCAATGCCTTTTACTTTCTCTGCAATGCATGGTAATGTATTGGGAAAATATTGGAATCATGTCCAAATTCACAAGTAGCATTTTCGACAGATCTGCACGTTTTGGGACCTCTAGAAGATGAAAAAACTATTTTAGTGCAACACGTGTGTGTGTGTGTGTGTGTGTGTGCGTGCCTGTCTGTCTGTGCAATGAATGCATCCACTCTAAATAAAAAAAAAGTAAGTAAAAAATGATACGTAAAACACTTGTGGGTAAACGTGGTGTATTGATATCTGGGTAGATTTTGGTATTATTCGAGAAAAAAGAACCAGTTTTCTATTGGGGCATATCCCGCAAAAATTGTCTGTATACACTTTAGCTAAAAATACTAATTGGTCAAATTTCGCAAAATTTGGTAGATAAGTCACTTGTCGGTTACCCTGATGATTTTTAGATTTTTGTATGATTCGGGTAAGAATTGAAAGATCCGTCCTACCCGAGGGTATGCTGAAAGACGATCAATCGCTGCCACAATAATCGCACAGCCAGGCCCAGTGACCGCAGCGCGACAACCAATCGGGCCCAACCCCGCAACCAAGCCAACATCCTCCCCCAGTCCCCCAACGAGACCAGAGCACCCACAGGTCGCCGGGGAAAAGGCCAAATCCAAAACAAAACAAAGACCAAAATGTCACTACACTACCATAATTCCAATGTCCAGACGCATCCCCGCACTAGAAACTGCAACTTGCCGAGCAAACAAACAAATATACAAAACATGCATTAAGAGACAGAATCTCAAACAAAAACCCCCTAATCACTCAATCACCAACAATATATGTCTTCACAATACTATCTAAGAACATGCACTTCCTCTACCACATAAGTTAACATCATATAGATTTCAATATACAACCATTTATAATAATTGCCTCATATAATACATTTCAATTTACAAATCCAAACCGAGACTCTTCACTTGATCTGATTGTTCTATCACTCCAGTACATTAACAGATTACACTCTAAAAAGTCATTCAATACTAAAATCACTTATAAATCAATATACAACACTATCAGGTTGTACTACCACTTCAGTACATCAACAAATCATACTCAATACACTCTATATACACAATCTACTAATTCACTTAAAATCAATAAACAATATATTACATTTCATACACATTATCAGCTCAACACTCGTTGTTTAACTTAACCCAATACTTAATGCCCCACTTAAGACTTTACGAAATTCCACTCAATTACAATGTGCAAACATGCACAACAAAACATAGATTTTTTACAAAATCAGCTTAACCCTTAGCTGCAAACTTAGCACGTATCGATGCCCCAACAATACAAACATACTATAAATCTATGTTATATAAGAGCCATTTTAAGTAGTTTAGCCTCAATATGGCAAATTCCTATTGTACCCATTCTCATCTTCAAAAGTTGCATTACTTCTACTTGAAGAAAATTCTGTGGAAAGTATTCCAATCTAATGTCCCTCCAGGGCTCGTACTTGTATATACAATGTCGGATGGTTCCTTCTTCTTTTCCACAGAAGCAAGTTGGATCTTTATGGAAAAATCTGCTTTGATGCGTCTTCCATACTCCATGCCCTGTAATCACTTGGTTTATATAAAAGTCCCCATAGTATGATTCGGGGAAACATAACCAGCTTTTTTTTACGAAATGGCCGGCAAAATTCGTCAAAATCTAAACTAAACAACTGTATACGCTCAACTATATCAATTAAATACTTATTTTATACGTAATTTTTAGACGACGAAAAGAATAAGACCAACCCCATTACTCTAGGACTAGCCGTTCTCGAAATATTTTAGTTTTTTCGATTTTTCGCTACGCCACCTTTGAAAATTAGTCCAGTTACGAAATAAAAATGAAAATTGAGTTAAAAGTGCTAATTATGTGCAATTTAAAATAATTATGGGTATCATTTTGTGCAATCACACTTAATTTAATGAATTATTGAAGAAATAAAGATAAATGGAATATGAGACTGTAGGGAAAGTCGGTTGCTGCCCTCATCAGATTTGTTTTTAATCTATGTTCTCATATAATAAAAGACAAATTAATATGCATATATATATTTAGAAAAGTTCATCTAATTGTAAAAAATTTAGAAACTTCTAATTTGGTACACAAATAGCTGAAATGGTTATAATTGAGTAGAAAATTCCCAAACTGACAAATTTCTCCAGAAGGTTTTGGAAGAGGTAATTTTCTTCCCCATATCTGGTTCAAATTTGCACATCTCGTTAATTAATCGGATATGAATAACCCATGTCGTTCGAAAGTCACAAAAGTGTCTTAATTTAAATTTTAGTACAATTTGGGACAAAAAGAATATTTCGTTTTTTTGCAAAATGGCCCTCAAAGATATATGTACCTACTTTACCTACAAAAATAATTGACAAAATCTCACAAAATTTAGTAAACAAATCATCTCTGGGATACTTTGATGCTGATTATATTTTAATACGATTCGGAAAGTAAGAACCTGCCTCTTTTTGCTAAATGGCTAGTAAAAATAGTCTTAATCTAAAATAAAAGATTAAGTATACTCAAATGTATCCGTTAAATGCTTGTTTTATACGTAATTTTTTAAGACGAAGAAAATAATGTCTACCCCATAACTCTAGGACTAACAGCTCTCGAAATATTTTTGTTTATTCCCGTTTTCACCACGTCGTCTCCGAAAGTACATCCTGTCGCCAAATAAAACCAAGAATTGAAACAAAACTACAAAATTCAGGGTCATTTTAAATAACCATCATTGTTATTTTGTGCTATTAAACTCAATTTAATGAATTATAAAAGAAAGAGAAAATTATAATTTGATCCTGCGAGGAAAGTCATGTGCTGCCCTCATCAGATTTTTAGATTTTCTGATTTTTGTGAATGAATGGATAAACTTGTGGTATTTTTAAATTACACTCTATAACAAAGAAAATCGATGCACCAAGAAGGAATTGTCCGATTGTGATAAAATTGGTGGATGTGAAGAACATACATAGAAAAAGAAACGATTAAAATTTCAGAACAATTTATATACAAATGGAGGAAGTCAATAAGGCGTTGGTCCACCTCTGGTCTGGATGCAAGATGTCACCCGGCGTGACATAGACTGATACAGTTCACGGATGGTGTCCTGCGGAATGTCTTGAAAATTGTCTCCAACTGGCGGGCTAAATCGTCAACATTCCGGGATGGTTGCAATCGCTTTCCCAAATGAACTCAATGGGAGAGAGATCAGGAGACCTAGCTGGCCAAGGAAGTGTTGGACACGCTTGAAAACAATTCATAGCAACACCTGCCGTGTGCGGCTGGGCATTACCTTGTTGAAAAGTAAGTCCGGGGTGTCGCAAAAGGAACGGTAACACAGTAGAATGTTGTCTACGTACAGCCGTGCTGTCAGTGTGCCAGAAATGACTACCAAAGACGTAAGATATCCGCAGTCGGAATGCAACAGAAATTTTGACCACAGATTCATAATTGCTCCTTATATACACCTGCTGAATGCACAGTTCCGATGCGCTGGAGCTCCCACTGTTTATTCATCGGATACCAAATTTTATTCATTTGCATGTTCGTACAAAATGTCTTTGCATAGGAAATCTCATTACAATCGGACAACTTCTTCTTGGTGCGTCGATTTTTTTGTTATAGAGTATAAATCCCCCTTTAGTACGAAATTTCCCACTAGTACGAAATAGCAACTTCCTGTTTACTTAAGACAACTAGTTTTGGAGACCACCAGTAATTCTCCCATCGACGCTATTCAGATTTAAACGCATGGAAGTAAAAGCGAAAGTGGGGACATCGATAGCTATGCCCTTCTCAAAATCCTCAACGGCACGATTGAGCTCAAGAAGCGTAATACTAACTTATGTTCTGAATATTTTGACATTGACGAGGTATTGAAATATATGTTATCCCTCAACATCTACAAAGGAATTTTGATATTTTCAAGATAGTCGTAGCTCCATACCTGCGCAACTGGAGGAAAATTGGAGACATTGTCGGATCTGACATTGTACTCAAGCTTTGTTCTGTCTTCACATAGAGAAAAAAATTGGAGACATTGTCAAATCTGAAATTGTTTTCAAGCTCAGCTCTGTCTTTACATAGTGAAAATATTGGAAACGTTGTCGGATCTAGCATTGTTCTCAAACTCAGCCCTGTCTTCATAGTGAAAGAATTGGAGACTTTGTCGTATCTGGCATTGTTCTCAAGCTTATATTTGACTTCACATAGTGAAATACACATGCAGTGGATTCCTTCTCATGTGAATCTCCAATATAAAGAGACTGCGGATGAATTAGCCAAGGAAGGGTCTTCTGACATATTATTTTCTCTCGGTTCACTAACTTACTAATCTCAAAACAAAATTAATCAAACAATTCTATCTTGAAGAGTACTTCTGCTGCTCATATCTGGTACCTTAGGGACCACCCCGATGCTATACTTGAAAATGAGCGATAGGCAAACCCAAACAGCCATATGAAGACTTGGCAATGGACATATACAGAAGTACTTTTATTTGTCAAGGGACTTTCATTTCCACTCCAGGGACTTTTATTTCCATTCCAGGGACTTTTATTTCCACTCCAGGGATTTTTATTTCCACTCCAGGAACTTTTATTTCCACTCCAGGGACTTTCATTTCCACTCCATAGACTTTCATTTCCCCTCCAGGGACTTTCATTTCCGCTCCAGGGACTTTCATTTCAACTCCAGGGACTTTCATTTCAACTCCAGGGACTTTCATTTCCGCTCCAGGGACTTTCATTTCAACTCCAGGACAATCATTTCCACTCCAGGGAATTTCATTCTCCCAGGAGCTTTCATTTCCACTTTGCCCAAGTATTTTCAACGTGTCTGAAGTGTAACTTCGAACAGTCCTCTTTTGACCATCCTTTTTGCATTCGTTTGACTAGAAAGGATTCTCTTTAGTCTCCTGCTCTGGTGGTCTGAGGGCTTCGATTATCTATTTGATTTCAAACTCTAGCCCTTTCGGGACGATTGGCACGCCCGCGTGTCGGCTGCGAACTTGCATTCAAGGACGGACGGCAGGCACTCGTGACGGAGGAAACTTTATCGTAAATGGAGAGTGGCACGCATGCGTGCTTTCACGTGGAACGTTTTAATTTGTCGACTAGATGGCGTTAAATGTCCGTGGAACTAACTTCAATGTATTTTGCAGATGCATGACCTTGGCATAAGGTGGATCCAATGAATTATTTCTCCATTTGGAGCGGTGAAACATGATTTTGTAATATAAACAGACAGAGCAATTCTCGCAGTATCAACAATTTTATAATTGAGTTTCGGGTTTTGTTTTTATTTCAGCGTTATGATTTCGTTGGTGAATCATAGGAATATAAGAGAGTATTTTTTTTGTTTGGGTTTTAG
This sequence comes from Amaurobius ferox, assembly GCA_951213105.1. Taxonomy (NCBI): domain Eukaryota; kingdom Metazoa; phylum Arthropoda; class Arachnida; order Araneae; family Amaurobiidae; genus Amaurobius; species Amaurobius ferox. Next base: position 19,738,586 of record OX578154.1, on the reverse strand, counting down.
AGGCAGTGAAATTATTCGTTAATTTCGGATAAAAGAATGGGAGCAACTAACGAGTATTTTGTATTCAGATTTGTATGAAAAATATACATCAAATAGAAAATAAATATTTCTTTTATTACTGAAAAAAGTAGATTTCTGTGTTGAATAGGTGATTTTTAGTGAATTTTTTTCGAAAGTTAAGCTTAGCGCAAAAAATTTGCCGTCCTTTGGGAACAGTTCGGAAGCGAAGCGCTCCGTCTTTTGGGCAGCTCCGGAATGCTGCCGTCGCGATAGGGCTAGATATCGCCGAACCATGAGGAATTAGTAACAACAACTTAAGGTGTTTCAGAATGAATGCATTTCAAAAAATAATCTTACCTTTTTCTCATGTCTGTCCTAGTGCAGGGAACGGATCACTCGGAGATTTCTCTCGAGGAAAGGAACAACTACCTATAAATAAAAAAAAAGAAAATGTATTAGTAATATTCAGTGATAAACTACATTTCACCAACTACTTCACCCTGCTTTACTTCTAAGGCTGATGTTCCAAGGGATGTGTACCAGGAAAGCTTGGGGGAAAATATGAAGTTAGAGGTCTCAGAATAATTAAGACCCAGTTACTGAACTAATTTGACAACAATTAAAAATGTCGCCAAGTTGGCGACATTCCGCCAAATTCGTAACCAAAATCTCGCCAAGCGTCATGGACGGAGAAATAAGTTATTCCTACAGCAGATAAATGACTATTCTCGATAGAACGATTATTCTTTGAGATATAGAGATTTCTAGAAGTTTCTATGGAGTAACTATGAAATGGACTGGCCCCTCCGTTGCAGTGGATTTGACGAATTGACGCGACAAGAGTTGCATCTGACTGTGATTTTTTGTCAATGTTTTGAGACTAGGAGTAGCTGTTTTGTGTAATTACTTTCGTCAATATTTTGAAAATGATATCGCTTATCCTGTGAAATGAGTGGAGTATTTAAATGCTGTTTGATTGTAAATTGTTCCTGTTTACCCTGTGCTAGTGAATAAATGTAAGTTATTCCAGAAACTTGGACTTGTACTTGCGTGTGTGTGTGCGCGCAATATGTGTATCCACTCTACCTCAAAACTATTCGAAGAAATTTTCCAAAATTCGTAGGTAAATTTCTAGTGAGCTACCTTTGTGCTGGTTTGACTTTAGTATCATTCGAAAAAACACAACCTGCTTTTTTTCTTTAACAAAATGTCCTAACAGTCGCCTAAATTTCAAATAAATTAATTAAAAGTATTAATTAAATGATTGCTTTGTTCATCATTTTTGACGAAGAAAAGTATAAAACCAGTCCCATTACTCTAATCGTTCTAGAGAAGATCAGAAGTTTGGCATTTTTACAACGTCGTAATTTCAAAATATGACCAGTCATAAATGAAAACGAAAATTGAGTTTGAACTGCAAATTTGGTGTAATTTAAAGTAAGTACCCATATAATTTTGTGCAATTCAACTTAGTACATTATGAAAGAGAAAATGGATTTAGTCTGTAAGGGAAAATCAGGTTCAGCCCAATTGTAGCAAGTTGTATTTGGGCGAAATATAAGTTGGTTTGGTACTTCAAATTAATTTTACATGCCTTCCAGAAAATTGCCCGATGTTACACTTACAACATTACATTCTGTTAGGTCTGACGGTCTGGGTCTCAACAACAACTTACAACATTACAAACATTGTGCCGTAGAATTTATCCATTATTCTTTTGCATTAAAAGGAGAGTACTTGCACTATGTAGAGAAATTTTTTTTCTGCTTGCATCAGAATTTTTTTTGTTTCATTGTAATAACCATTGCGATACAAGCAAAACTAAAAACTACAGAACAGGAATGTACGAAAATGTCATGGCAACCTATGTTTCAAGTATTTTCTAATAAAATTCTTTCTGCCCACTCATTTGAATGTGGAATAAGAACAATCTCGGAAATGTTGACCAGAAAATCAGCTATATGGAACTTTTCGAACAGGGATCTGTAAAACGCGGTAAAGTCTATACACACAAATATTTCACTTTAGTCTTTCCGAAATGCTATTGTTTTGCGCAGTCACGGCTTTACGACCGGAGGAATGCTGCGAAGAAGAGTTGAATATCTGGGCATTGGGTCTCTAAGAAGTATTTCGGTTTAATGCTGTCATACTGTATATTTTGTGTGAGGCGCTAAATATTGTTTTTCTCTAAACTATAAACGTTCCGAAGGAAAACAGTAGAATTTTAAATGAGACTATCACTTTTCTAATAAATTTTTCATTTATATTTATTTTTAATCTTTATTAAATCTTTAATAAATCTAATCTTTATTAAACTTAATACGGTTCAGCTTAAAGTCACGCCAGGTTGACCCAGCCAATTCATATATTTTTTTCAAATTTTACGAGAAATTTTTTTGAAAAATCAATTTTGTACCTCCAATTTATTACAACTATAGCGTGTTATCCTTTACATTAAAGGGCTTTAAAAATACTTCGAGTGTTACCGTACTTGACAATGTACCTCACCCCACCCGGAGGTAACTTGCCCCCAAATGAGATAATGACGTCACAAACAAAGGGAAATTCTATCGCGGTCATTTTCCATAACAATTAAAACCATTAAGTCTTGTAGTCATTAAGAAATAAATAAACTCTTTTATGCAAGATTATGATAAATTTTGTCCTATGCTGCCATGGTAACAAAATATAATGCCATATAACGTACTGTCATATAATGTAAATACATGCATGCCATGGAAAAATTTCGGAGTTTTCTCTGAAATTAAAAGAAGTCTATCTAGTTTTTGATTTTTTTTTAAAACAAGGCCAGATATAAGTTTCGGGAAATCCATTTATATTTGTGGCTGCTCTGATGTACACAAGAAATCAACCACAGACTTCAGGCAGACATCACTCTAAAAATAGTTAAGATGCGTGCAGGGTGTCGCAAAACATATATTGGCATCAAAATCTCGAAATCGAAAATTTTCATGAAAATAATAATTTTTCAATACTATATATGCGAAAGAAAAAAAATCTGATGTGGGCAGCACATGATCCTTATATAATGCAGTGATTTACTAGTGTTACAGTAAAAGAAAAATAAGTTATTTTTATAGTAGATACTTATATTCTTTCCAAGACATTGAATTTTCGTCAATTAGTCGTCATTTTCATTGATTTAATGCCATTTTTATCCATTTGGCGAGATTTTCGCTAATTTGACAACATTTAAAAAAGTCGCCAAGTTGTCAACATTCCGACAAATTCGTCTCCAAAATCTCGCCAAGCGTTATGGACAGAGAAATAAGCTACTGTTATAGCAGATAAACCACTATTGGTGTTCAAATACAAAAGTATTGTTCAAAGTACCTTTTCTTATGAATGGAACGAGCTAGATCCACGAAAGTGGTGTCACCAAATTTATCCCATGATAGTATATATGAAAATTGAACAAGTTTCTCAACAGTTAATATTTTTTTTTAATTTATGGGATTTTTTGATAAATGTATTTGAAAAATGTGCAAGAACGGTTCATGCTAGCGTTCTAAAATTTATGTCAATCGTTTTCTAATAAAAAATTACATAAGTAACTTTATTAAAAGTTTTAAATTTTTGATGATTTTTTCAAAATTTCACGCGAAAATTTAGGGGAGTTCTAAACATCCGATTGCGTATAAAAACAATAGGCTACCAGTATTCATGGATTGTAATTTTTGTACCAAATTTTGTTCGAATTGCTCCATTCCTTCGTTAGTTATCGTCTCCACAGACTCACTGAGACACACATACTTTTACACACACACACACAGAGACATCATCTCAAAAACGCCTGATTCGTGTTCAAGGTTGCTTGGAACGTGCTCTCCCGTCGAAAACTCGAATTCGAATTTTCGACCCCGTCACAATACTTTCCTTATACATTATGTATATACGGAAAGTAATATACAGATAAAAATATTCTAAAGTACCTTAAAATACAAAATATTTACAACAAATGGTTTTTGAAAGCATTTGCGGATTAATGAAAAAACATCAAGATTATCAGGAAATCTGTTGTAAAGTTTACAAAAGTTATTAATGGCACAATACCAATCAATACCAATACTAAATTTCTTTTCAGCAAACAAACTCATAGTCCTAGTTACGTTCTGTGGAACACGATACCCGATTTCGTTCGAGACAGAGGTACATACAATCAATGTTGTTAACAATTTAAACACACTTAAGAAGAAACAAGAAAGATCAATCATGCTTAAAGCATTGATTATGAAACACTTTCCAACTTCAATGCAATTTTATTTAAACAAGTCTAAAATGCAATACATTCCTCGGTAATATTTCGAAACTTATCACAATACTGCATTAATTTATTATATTTGAAAACTTAAACCTTCATCGAAAAAAATGAACTTCATTCAAATGACGGCATTGAAGTATAAATTGCCTGGTTTAAATATCTCTAAAATGCAATACATTCCACGGTAATATTTTTAAAACTATCATAATACTACGATAATTTATTATATTTGAAAACTTCATCGAAAACAACTGAAATAAATTCAAATGACGTCATAGAAAAAATAACACGCCTGGATCTCTCTATAAAAGCAGGATTTCATTCATTTCATTCATCACAATACTATAAAAAATTATTTTATTTAAAAATTAAGACCATGGAGCTACAATTCATAAACTCTATGCTTAAAACTTCATCGAAAAAAATCGTCCTTCTCTTTATAAAATCAATTAATATTTCATTCCTATCAGCCATGCAGACTCCCTGGACTAAATTATTTTGTGTTAAAAAAATACAGGAATTCTAATACAACTCATTCTAAATATTTTGCTGTTTACATTTTACATAGGTGAAAAATAGGCTTAGTTGTAGAAATAATCAAATTTAGATGAGCATTTAAACTCAAATATATTGTCATTGCGTTGTTTCTGTATGTAGATGCACAGAATTTAAGCAAAAATAAAGTAGTTTTAGGACGGATACAACACATGAATTAAAAAGAACTTAAAGAAATCACGATTTTGAAACAAGATGGATGCCATATTACATTTTGAAGTGGGTCATGTGATCGTTTCATATCATGGTCACGTGATCGTTTCATATCATGGTCACGTGATCGTTTCATATCATGGTCACGTGATCGTTTCATATCATGGTCACGTGATCGTTTCATATCATGGTCACGTGATCGTTTCATATAAGAGGTGTAATTATTATTTTAATTTTTATTTAAAAAACTACTGAATATATTTCGCTGAATTTTTTTTTTATATTTTATGGAACAATTTGAATATTACCTAAAATTTTCGAAGCAATTTGTGAATTTTAAATCCGCTTAAAAAATGTTTGAAAAATTAGGTCCCATAGGGCTCAATGTATTTCATTTTTTCAACCCGGGTTCAATCCAAAACTAATGGGGTGATATTATTCATTTATATTCCCATAGGTTCTACAGACCGTCTGAACAACATACTAAAACTTCATTTTGATTAAGCCATTTTTACGGCAGTTATCGTGCTAACGGACAGACAGAATGAACAAAGTCATAAACACTTTTCAACTTTGTTGTAAAGTGTTAAAAAAATAAAATGAAATCTCCTCTGTTCTATAAGCTTTGCTTTTAGCGTTAAACGTATTCAGATCGACACAGATAAATTATAACAGTAGATACTATTTTTCCTACCTTATAAATATAGTTTGAATAATTTTTGTGATGACATGCAGTGACAGGTGGGATATAGTTCATACTAGAATGCTATGGTACCAAGAAATAAACGAGATCTGTGCAGTAAAAGGCTAACTCCTGCTCACATTAAAGTACACCAGCTGACGCTAAGACTTGACATTATATTCAAAATACTTTATGAAGGCTTAAAAAAGCCTTCATAAACTTTCCTTATATACATAATGTATAAGGAGAGTATTGTGACGGGGTCGAAAATTCGAATTCGAGTTTCCGACGGGAGAGCATGTTTCAAGCATCCCTGATTACGAATCAAACATTTTTGAGCTGATGTCTGTATGTGTGTGTGTGTGTGTGAAAGTATGTGTGTGTGTGTGTGAAAGTATGTGTGTGTGTGTGTGTGTGAAAGTATGTGTGCGTGTGTCTGTGTGTGTCAGTGAGTCTGTGGAGACGATATCTCACGAACCAATAGAGCGATTCGATTGAAATTTGGTACAAAAATCACAATCCGTGAATACTGGAAGTCTATTGTTTTTAAACGTAATCGAATGATCAGAATCCCTCTAAATTTTCGAGTGACATTTTGAAAAAATCATCAAAACCTTTAAAAAGTTACGCAAATAGACATTTCTTATGTAATTTTTCCTTAGAAAACGATTGACATAAACTTCAGAAGGCTAGCATGAACCGCTCTCGAGATATTGCACATTTTTTAAATAAATTTATCAAAAAATCCCATAAATTAATATTAAAGTATTAACTGTTGAGAAACATGTTCACTTTTCATATGTGATATCATACGATAAATTTGGTAACATCATTCTAGTGGATCTAGCTCGTTCCATTCATGAAAAAAGATACTTTGAGTAATACTTTTGTGTTTGAACGCCAATAATCATTTATCTGCTATAAGAATAACTTATTTCTCCATCCATAAAGCTTGGCGAGATTTTGGCTAACGAATTTGGCGGAATGTCGCCAACTTGGCGACTTTTTTAAATGTTGCCAAATTAACGAAAATCTTTCCAAATGAATAAAAATGTCACTAAATTAATGAAAATGACGACTGATTGACGAAAATTCAATATCTTGGAAAGAATATAAATATCTACTATAAGAAAAGCCTATTTTTTTATTGTAAAAGTAGTAAATTTATTGCATTATATAAGGAAAGTCATGTGTTGCCCACGTCAGATTTTTTATGCTGGAGCCATAAAAAGTCTGCACGATAAAAGGTCTTTGGTCCGTATGACCTCAAGCAGTGTCTAATGTATCTCCGGCTAGTGAATTTTTTCCTACTACCAGCTCATCAGCTAATGAGCAAATGAAGTGGGAAATATGCAAATTCGAGTAAAAAGATGCAATGGAATTAAGATATGAACAAGAATTCAGCCAAAAGTCAGATACAGAGCAGAGAGCGTTCGGGATGCCATCTTGAATTTGAAAAAGTGTACAAAATTATTTTCGTGTTAATCGTCTGATCGTAACCGATAATCGGGATTGTGCAGTGTTTGATACTCCAATATTCAAGGGGGCCATTTTAACAATTTCGAAATAAAACCATTTCAAAACAGTATTTTCTCTGACCAGTAGATTACTAAATAAAAGCAATCCCAAAAATATTGACTAGAAAATTCGATGTTTTTTCTTTTTTCTTGCAGTGATCTTATATATATAGAATTGAATATAAAGTGTGAAAAGTCTACACACAATTCACTTGAGACTTTTCGAAACGCTATTGTCGTGCGAAGTCACGGTTTTATGGTCGAAAGAATGCGGCGGCAAGGTATTGAATGTCTTGCAATTGTCTTTTTAAAAAGTGTTTGAAGTTGATTCTAAATGTCATCTGGTTATTCTCTGAAAGAACATTAGAATGAAAAAGTGTAAGTTTTTTTGAAAGAGTCTGATTTATAAGACTATAAAAAGATTATTTTCGGAAATAAATTATTATTAAATTTTATTTTTACTATACATGTATGTCTGTATCTCTATATATTACATAGTATATTATTCTTATACTATGTAGTATATAGAAAAAGTATATATAGAAAGTATTGTTTTTACTAAAATTTTCGAATTCGAGATTTTGATGCCAATATATGTTATAAGACCTCCTGAACACGTTTTGATTATTTTCGGAGTGTTGTCTGTCTGTGGTCGATTTCTTGTGTGCACGATAGAGGCCATAAATATTAATGGATTTTTACGAAGCTTTATTTCTTGCTTTGTTATCAAAGAATCTAGAACTAGATAGAATTTTTTTAATTCGAGCGAAAACGGTATATTATGTATTTCTATTATTTGATATATATATATATATATATATATAGTAACATGATAGCATAGGACAAATTTTGATATTATCATGCATAAACGGTTTTATTTTTGGCTTAATGATCAGGAGATTTAATAGTTTAGTTATGTTAATAATTTTATCGCATAATATTAAATAAGAAAGTGGTCATATTTCACAATAGTTCATACTTTTTTTTAAATTTTATGTGAATTTTGATAAATTTATTTGAAAAATGTGCATATCTCGAGAACAGTTCATGCTAGCGTTCTAAAATTTATGTCAATTATTTTCTAATGAAAAATTACATAAGAGATGAGTATTTACGTAACTTTATTGAATGTTTTGGTTTTTTTAAATATTTTCTTCAAAAATTCATTCGAAAATTTTGAGATCTTCCGCACATTCGATTACTTTTCAAATTTATAGGGTTCCAGCATTTATGGATTGTAAGTTTTGTATCAGATTTCGTTCGAAACGCTCCATCCGTTCTTAAGATATCGTCTCCACAAACTCACGAACACACATGCTTACACACACATGGACAGACACGTACACACACATATGCGGGCACGGTAGCCCAGTGGTTAGCGCGCTGGAATTGCACTCGGTAGGCCCGGGTTCGATTCCAGCTACTGCCAAAAGTGCCGCCGCTTTCACGCGGAGTACAATCACGTTAAACATGTGGTCCGTAAGTCACGTTAAACATGTGTTCCGAGAGGTTGGTGGTAGGGAAATGAGGGTACGGTCCCTGTGGATGCCTCCCCCACTAGGTTCCGGTCTAAATTGGGTGGCACATCCCGGCCGTCCAAACAGTTACCTTACACCTTTCTGATAGGTCGGATGGTCTGGGTCACAATAACAACAACACCATTTTACTAGTTCATAACAGTACACAGAGGTTGCAATATCAATTGCATTTTTGTTTTTGGAATCTACATAATAATTTCTTACGTGTTTTTATCTTTCCATACGACGCAGAAATTTCTCGCAGATTTAGAAGACTCAATTTTTGCATACCTATGGTAGCGGCAACGGAAGATAATCTGTTACCGTACACCTTTCTGGTAGGTCGGACGTTCTGAGTAACAACAACACACACACGCGCGGACACTCACGCGGACATGCATACACACAAAACTCACATGAAAACCATTCGAATCGAATTCAGGGATGTTTAAAACGTGCTCTTCAGTCGAAAATTCGAATAAGAATTTTTTTGACCCTGTCACAAAACTTTTCTAATACACTTTGCTATGTATATAGCAAGCAATATAACAAGTAGGGAAAGTAATAGAATCACTTCCATCCCACTGGAAGGGACGCAAAATAGAAACAATTCAGAATAGAAAATACTGACCGGAAAAATAGATACAGAGAATCCCTCTCATAAAATGTAATGTAAAAGGCGAAAGGTCCACACACAAATAATTCACTTTAGATTTTGCGAAACGCTATTGTTTTGCCAAGTCACGGTTGGTCGGAAGAATGTGGTGGCAAAGTATTGGGTACCTCGCAATTGCCTTTCTGAAAAGTATTTGGAGTTTATGTTAGATCTCATGGGGTGTATTTTGCAAGAATGTTTGCGTAAAATATATTTTTACTTCCCTACAATAGAGATATTTAAGGGGGTGGAGGGTTGAATTCGGGTCGAGTATCGGAATTCACGTTTCCGAAACTGCAGATAAAGTGATGTCTGATAACATTTCATATTAAGAAAACGCCAATATCATTTGAGACAGTAATTCAAGTGGCTCTGCATTGTATGTATTTTTAGGGCGGTATTTATTTAAACTGTCCGTATTGTAAAAATAAAAAATCTGACGTGGGCAACACATGACTTTCCTTATATAATGTAATGAATTTACAACTTTTACAGTAAAAAAATAGGTTTTTCTTATAGTAGATACTAATATTCTTTCCAAGATATTGAATTTTTGACAATTAGTCGTCATTTTCATTGATTTAGCGTCATTTTTATCCATTTGGCGAGATTTTCGTTAATTTGGCAACATTTCAAAAAGTCGCTAAGTTGGCGACATTCCGTCAAATTGGTCGCCAAAATCTCGCCAAGCGTTATGGATGAAGAAATAAGTTGTTCATACAGCAGAAAAATGACTATTATCGTTCAAATACAAAAGTATTACTCAAAGTATCTTTTTTCATTAATGGAACGAGCTAGATCCACGAGAATGATGTCACTCAATTTATCGCATGGTATTACACATGAAAAGTGAACATGTTTCTCAATAGGAAATATTTTTCTTTTCATTTTATATGACTTTTTGATAATTTTTTTGAAAATGTGCAATATCTCGAGAACGGTTCATGTTAGCGTTCTAAAATTGATGTCAATCGTTTTCTAATGAAACATTACATAAGAAATGTCTATTTGCGTAACTTTATTAGTGGATTTGATTTTTGACGATTTTTTCCAAATTTTATTCGAAAATTTTGGAGGGGTTCTGAACATTCGATTAAGTATAAAAACAATAGGCTTCCAGTGTTTACGGATTGTGATTTTTGTACCAAATTTTGTTCGAATCGGTCCATTCGTTCGTCAGTTATCGTTTCCACAGTCTCACTGACACACACACACACACATACACACACACACACACACTTTCACACACACGCACTTTCACACACACACAGACATCACTTCAAAAATGCTTGATTCGTGATCAGGGATGCTTGAAACGTGCTCTCCCGTCGAAAACTCGAATTCGAATTTTCGACCCCGTCACAATACTTTCCTTATACAGTATGCATATAAGGAAAGTAATTATTAGCGCAATGCAAAGTAGAACGGAAACAATAAATAATATTCCTACGTATTCAATACAATTTAGCCTTTCTATTTATGTTTAACTCCGCATATTCTGTAGTCTAACCTACAACTATAAAAACATATTGGTTAATTATAATCATAATTAAGGAATCCTTCATTTAAAAATAACAAAAAATACACATACAAAATATTACGCCTTTCTGTTGTGTAAACTAACAATAGCAGTTACTTTGCTAACATTAGCGACATAGATATAATTCTCAAACCATTTTGACATTTTTAAACGTTTCGTCCATAGTTTTATCTCCTTCTTTCTAAATCCATGGAGCAAATTTTTATTATTTTTGGTAACAGAAGCGGTTCTTGATGTTCTGGAAAGTCATTTCTTCTCCCCTCAATTCGAATTGCCCCAGTCGAAAAAATCGAAAATCTGGTTCTTTCAGGTCTTTGTCTTTTTGTCGATTAGAAGTATGCAAAGATCCAACCTTCTAGGTCATATGTTGAACTCCTGGAGGATCTATAAAGAGTCTGCCAATATCTTTCTCTCCTCTCCCGTGAGAAGAAAATCAAAATTCCGGCTCTGTTAGATTCTCTTCCGTTGCTGGTACCATAGGTATGCAAAAATTCAGTCTTCTAAATCTGCGAGAAATTTCTATGTCGTATGGAAAGATAAAAACACGTAAGAAATTATTATGTAGATTCCAAAAACAAAAATGCAATTGACATTGCAACCTCTATGTACTCTTATGAACTAGTAAAATGGTGTTGTTGTTATTGTGACCCAGACCGTCCGACCTATCAGAAAGATATAAGGTAACTGTTTGGACGGCCGGGAAGTGCCACCCAATTCAGACCGGAACACAGTGGGGGAGGCATCCGTACCCTCCTTCCCATATCACCAACCTCTCGGAAGGACTTACGGACCCACATGTTTAACGTGATTGTACTCCGCGTGAACACGGCGGCAGTTTTGGCAGTGGCGGGAATCGAACCTGGGCCTATCGAGAGCAATTCCCGCGCGTTAACCAATGGGCTACCGCGCCCTAGTAAAATGGTGTGGAGTATCTTTCCCCTTATCTCCCTTTCGTATCTTTCGAAGCCCAGACGGAGAAAACACACACACTTCCATCCTTTACCATGACTGAGTCAAGGGTTTCCTCTTGTCGAAGTTCAAAGAAGGGTTGCCAGATTTGGCGGTTTGGCGCCAATTTGGCGACTTCTTGAAAGTTCGAGAAACATCTCGAGATTACCAATATTCTACGTAATATGAGAGATTTCTAGAAGTTTCTATGGAGAGCCTATAAAAAGAAGTCATCACTCAATCAGAGAGGAAGCAGTTGAGGTAATACAATCTACATTGAACAGTGACTTTCGTTAATGTTTTTAGATCGGTTATCTTGTGAAATGAGTGGACCATTTAAGCGCGGTTTTACTGTATATTGTTTCTGTTTGCACTGTGTTTGTGGATAAACGTGTTAGTTATCCAGAAATTTGAACCCATTCTTGTATTCTGATCGCACACCCACGATTCCAGAGGCTACGCCATAACAGTTCACCAATTTGTGTACCCTCACATCATTAATGGGAGATTACCATTAAAGAAAGATAACAGATTAACATTTTACAAAATGTATCAAGTATTACAATTTTTCACGGTTTCCACATTGAAACAGTGGCCGAAATTTCAACAGTTGTTTGTCTTCGAATTCTTTCGAAATAAAATTTCTTCTGTCCACTCTTACACTGCGAAATGAAAACAATTCCAAGAATATTGTCCGGAAAATTGGATATATATGAGATTCTTCGTGAAGACGTCTTATAAAGAATTTAGTGCAAAACGAAGAAGTTTTACACACGAAATGTTTGCTTTAAACTTTCCCTGACGCTATTGTTTTGCAAAGTTACGGTTTTGCAGCTAAGAGGGGAAAGAAGAAAAATAGTTTTAAATAAAATTGGGCTTGCGTAAAGTACAGTTGGTCCTGCTTTATTGAATACACTCGGTTTAAATCTATTGGATGCGATTAAGCTGGGTATACGATTTAGTGGGGATTCAAATTCAGCAGATACATAGAATTATACTATTAACCTCTTGATTATTAACCTCTTTTTATTAATACCTCCTCTTATTCCTCTTCTTATTAACCTCTTGATTATATACTAACAAGATAATGAATATAAGATAATTACAACACATTATATAACAAATAGTATTATATAAAATATGTATCATATAAAATGTAACACATATTTTATGCAGGATTATATAAAATGTATTAATATAATACATAATTCTATAAAATAAATAAAATAAAATACATAATAATATAAAGTGTATTATTTAAAATAAATTGTTTCGAAATTGCATTTTTAACCAGATTATATCCATTGCGCTCGTCAGGTTTAAAGATTACAGGGATTATTGATATTTTCAATTTATTACGTCATCTGCTTTATTTTGGCGAAGATTTTTACAACTCATATATTATAGTAAAGGAAATATTCTACTAATACGCAGGTATATCGTCTAATCTACGAGAATTTCAGTAGTATGGTGTATACTTTCCCATACAATTTTAGCGTTTCTATTTTGGCATATATTCATTCAATTTCATATTTTCTGTAAATTTGTTTACAAACGGGACCAGGGTGTTTTATTCTTCGGATCTGCCTGTGAAGATAATTTTGTGCAGCGATAACACAGATTCTTTTACTTATTTTTAGGAGCATGAATTTAAATATTTCAGTAGAATATTTTGAATAATAATGCCACTCAGAACATTTTAGGGATTTGCACATGATTGTGAATTCTAAGTTTCTTTTTTATGTATATCGCATACGTAGAATGAAATTTTCTATCGAATACGTAGAATGAAAAATACGTAGAATGAAAACGAGAACAGAGATTCTTAAACTTTTTTTTAGGAGCACTAATTTAAATATTTTAATAATATGTTTTGAATAACAATGTCATTTAGTATACTATAGGAATTTGCACATGATTGTGCATTTGATATACCGCTAGTATTGTTCTAAAATAAAAGTTATTTTACTCTGATAAAACGGCAAATTCCCCGGTTGATAAAAGGATCTGGCATGGTCTGGTACATTTAAAACAGCAGACGATATATTTCTGATGGATTTTAAGGATAGATTAGTGTCAATTGACTGAAATAAATTTCTATTATTTCAGTATTTCGATGCATTAGATCACGCTGTATTTTTATGGCTTCTTTCCTTTCAATACATAGTGTGTGTAAAAAGAAAATATTGTTATTGGGTACAAATTCGAGTCCGAAATATGTAATTATATAAACAGCTAACACACGTGCATTCGTAAAACAATCTGATGTGGACAGCACATGACTTTCCTTGTATAAAGCAATGAATTTGCTACTTTTACAGTATATAAAAAAATATTATTTTTATAGTAGATATTTATATTATTTCCAAGATATTGAATTTTCGTCAATGAGTATTTATTTTCCTTGATTCAGCGTTATTTTTATCCATTTGGCGAGTTTTTCGTTAATTTAACAACATTTAAAAAAGCGGACAATTTGGCGACATTCCACCAAATTCGTAACCTAAATCTCGCCAAGCTTTATGGACAGAGGAATAAGTTATTCTTACAGCAGATAAATGACTATTTGCGTTCAAATACAAAAGTATTACTCAAAGTATCTATTTCATGAATGGATGGAGCTAGATCCACGAGAATCATGTCACCAAATTTATCATATGGTATTACATATGAAAAGTTAACATAATTCTCAATAGGAAATATTTTTTTTATTTTTTATTTTTTTTTTATAATTTTTTTGAAAAATATGCAATATCTAAATGTCTATTTGTGTAACTTTATTAGAGGTTTTGATTTCTGACGATTTTTTTCAAAATTTCACTCGAAAATTTAGGGGTGTTCTGAACATTCAATTGCGCATAAAAACAATAGGCTTCCAGTGTTTACGAATTGTGATTTTTGTACCAAATTTCGTTCGAATCTGCCTATTTGTTCGTCAGTTATAGTCCACACACATACACACACACACCACTTTAAAAATGTTCTATTCGTGATCAGGGATGCTATGCTTGAAACGTGCTCTCCCGTCGAAAACTTGTATTCGAATATTCGACCCCGTCACAATACTTTCCTTATACATTATTGTATATAAGGAAAGTAAAAATTACTGCCAAACACAGTAAGGTATATGCATTTACGATAAGAGAATAAAATACCTGTATTTAGAATCTATATAAATAAAATTGAAAATCTATTAGTATATGTGTTTATCTCTTAGTCACGAGAGAACCGAATTTCATGAAAATGTGTGAGCGGTTGTGAAATAGCTCATTTAAAATTGAGTTCATGATCTGAATTTCTTGGATCAGGGCTTATTGAGATATTAATAAACAAGAAAGATCAATCTTGCATAAATAATTCATTTTGAAACACTTTCCAACTGCAATTTAATTTCATTTACACATCTCTAAAATGCGAAACATTCAGCGGTGTTACTTTTAAAATTATCACAATACTAAAATAATGTATTATATTTGAAAACTTCATCGAAAACAAGTAAACTTTATTCAAATGGCGTCATCGAAGTATAAACCGCCTTGCTCTCTATATAAAAGCAGTGAATATTTCATTCATAAACTTTTTCCTTTCCTTTCATTCAGCGGTTATATAATTTATTATATTTGAAAACTTTATCGAAGATAAATCACAGTCAGATGCAACTCTTGTCGCGTCAATTCGTCAAATCCACTGCAACGGAGGGGCCAGTCCATTTCATAGTTACTCCATAGAAACTTCTAGAAATCTCTATATCTCAAAGAATAATCGTTCTATCGAGAAGTTTCAGGAACATTCCGGGAGTCGCCAAATGTCGCGAAATTGGCGATAAATTACCAAATCTGGCAACCATTCTTCTAACTGGGAAATACTGGTAACTCTGGGCTCGCGTCACTCTTACGTCATGCACCGTATTTTCTTCGCCTGGTCTTCGAGACAGATGAAAGAGGAGGCTCCAAACGGAACATTGCGCGTTTGCAATAATACGATTCCTGTACTTGCAGATGAGAGCAAAAAAAATTTTTTTTCAACTAATTATTCATTTATTTCTTCCATAGTGCATAAAATTATGTTTAGTTGCACAAAATTATACATGGCTCGGGTACTTTTGGAAATTACTTCCAACTTGCTGTCATCTTTAATTACATTTTTATTACTTTTCCTGCAACACATGGTAACGGTATAAAAAAAAGTATTGGAATCGTGTCGGAAATCAGAACGGCGGATATGCACTATCGGGACACGTTTCTACAGGGCTGCATGTTTCGTGTTCTTCACTTCTAGAACAAGAAAGTACTATTTTTAAAATGATGTCTATGTGTATCTGTCTACGTGTACATGTCTGTGCGTGAGTATGCGTGTGTAGGGGAAATACATCTATCTACTCTATCTCAAACACTATTTGACGAAATTTCACAAAAATTAGTAGATGAGTCACTTGTGGGTTACCCTGGCTAGATGATGGTACGATTCTCAAGGAACAAAACTTTTTGCAAAATTGCCCAAAAAATTCGCAAAATTCTCAAATATAAAATAAAAAAATCTGATGTGGGCAACACATGACTTTCCTTATATAATGCAATGAACTTACTATTTTCACAGTAAAAAAAAATAGGTTTTTCTTATAGTAGATACTTATACTCTTTCCAAGATATTGAATTTTCGACAATTAGTCGTCATTTTCATTGATTTAGCGTCATTTTAATCAATTTGGCGAGATTGTAGCTAATTTGACAACATTTCAAAAAGTCGCCAAGTTGGCGACATTCCGCCAAATTCGTCGCCAAAATCTCGCCAAGCTTTACTGACGGAGAAATAAGTTATTCTTATAACAGATAAATGACTATTGGCTTTCAAATACAAAAGTATTACTCGAAGTATCTTTTCTCATGAATGGAACGAGCTAGATCCACGAGAATGATGTCACTCAATTTATCGCATGGTATTACATATGAAAAGTGAACTTGTTTCTCAATAGGAAATATATTTCTTTTTATTTTATATGTCTTTTTGATAATTTTTTTTAAAATGTGAAATATCTCGAGAACGGTTCATGTTAGCGTTCTAAATTTTATGTTAATCGTTTTTTAATGAAAAGCTACATAAGAAATGTCTATTTGCGTAACTTTATTAGCGGTTTTGATTTTTTGACGATTGTTTCAAAATTTCATTTGAAAATTTAGGGGGGGTTCTGAACATTCGATGCGAGTAAAAACAATAGACTTCCAGTGTCTACGGATTGCGATTTTTGTACCAAATTTTGTTCAAATCGATCCATTAGTTCATCAGTTATCGTCTCCACAGACTCACTGACACACACACACACACACACACACACACACACACACACACACACAGGTGGGCAAGACCTGTAAAACGAGGACGCTGTGTGTATCCTATCAAACCGAGAACCCTATTAAGGAATATATTTTTGGTGAAAACGTTAATGATTTTCCAGTCAAAATACAGTATACTTTTCATATCTACTTCGTAATTTTAAAAAAATTAATTATTTCAAAGTATGTTTTTTTCAACCAAAATGGGGACCTGGTGTTACACACAGTAAATATACACACCGTAAATTGCGGACCCGTTTTACACCCCGCAAATCGAGGACCTGTATCACACACCGTAAATTGCGGACCCGTGTCACACACCGTAAATTGCGGACCCGTGTCACACACCGTAAATTGCGGACCCGTGTCACACACCGTAAATTGCGGACCCGTGTTACACACCGTAAATCGCGGACCCGTGTCACACACCGTAAATAGCGGACCTCTTTCACACACCGTAAATTGCAGACCTATTTCACACACAGTAAATCGCGGACCTGTTTATACATCTACAAACAGGGGACCTGTCTCATAGATACATCCAGAGACGTATATACAAAAATAGTTTTTGGGTGTCAAACCTCCCGCTTAGTTTGATTTTTGTTTAACATGGATCCGAAGCATCGCTAGGCCTTTTTTGGGAGGGCTCAAGCCCCTCCCACATAATGTGTGAGAGGAAGCGTCCCCCCTCCCTAAAAAAAAATCAATCTCGGTCTGAAACATTGACATTATAGGTGCCTGAAGGATATTTTCTAGGATTAGGCAAAAGATGCATAGCACCGGGGCCGGCGGGATTTCTTCTTCTTATCTCTAAGTTACTTAGCAGAACTAATCCCGCCGGCCCCGATTGCACACACGCACACACATACATGCATAAAATATACAATGAAATCTGTAAAATCCACATAACAGGAGGCGGCAAATGCTCGTCTCCGGCCCCCAATCTCCGGCACCTATGATTAACAAATGCACAGTCTATAAGGGGTAATTAGGTATCGTCGGAAATAGGATAGGCTTTTGATATAGGATAGGCTTTTGATTTAAGAAGGTTTTAAACAGTCTGAAAAATTGAAATTGCTTTTTATTAAACGAAAATTTAAAACCACTTTTTCTCATTTTTGTTCTGCTGTAAATCAATTGTTATTTTATAAAATAAATTATCCTAAATTGACAGAATTGTATAACTGTTTATGAACATTGATAGAGAAAATTTTTATTATTTTATTTTGAAATTAATATAAAACATATATTTTCCTAAATTTTCGAGCATGGTGCATTGATATATTATTAATTATTATCTAAAAACCTCATTTTGCAATGGTCACTCAGTTCAATATCAGAGTTATCACTTATCTTTTATTATGATTTTACAGGTTTCAAATACATTTAACAAGTTGTATTGTTTAATTTCATATTTCTTATGTATGTACGTTTTGGAAACAAAACTGTTTTCCCCTTTTCGGGTAAACTTTAAAATGATTTTTTATTAAAATAACATAATAGTATTAATAATGATAATACATTTACATTTTATTGCAACAGGAGAGGTAAATACTTTCCTGTGTAACTATTTATATAGTTATAATTTTTTGTAGGGATTTAAAAAGCTTCAAATACTTAACAAAAGCAATAATAATTTAAAAGTTTCAAGCATATCATGAATTAAAAACCCATAACCAAAAATTGGTATAAAAGGTGGATTTTTAAATAAAAATTTCATAAATACTAATTTAAAATAATAAATTTCCGTTAGGTAACATAGAAAATTATCAAGGCATAGCTGTTATTTATGTTTATACAAGCAAACACGCGTACCGGCATGGGAGAGCCATGCCCTCCCCCCTTCAGTTTTCATTTTTTTAACACTTTACAACAAAGATGAAAAGTCTTTATGACTTTGTTCATACAGTCTGTCTGTATGTCTATTAGCACGATAACTGCCGTAAAAATGTCTTAATCAAAATGAAATTTTAGTATGTTGTTCAGACGGTCTGTAGGACCTATGGGAATATAAATGAATAATATCACCCAATTAGTTTTAGATTGAACCCGGATTGAAGAAATGAAATACATTGAACCCTAACGGAACTAATTTTTCAAACATTTTTTAAGCGGATTTAAAATTCACAAATTGCTTCGATAAATTTAGGTAATATTCAAATTATTCCATAAAATATATAAAAAAATTTCAGCAAAATATATTCAGTAGTTTTTTAAATAAAAATTAAAATAATAATAACACCTTTTATATGAAGCGATCACGTGACCATGATACATAAAGATCACGTGAACCACTTCAAAATGAAATACGGCATCCATATTGTCGCAAAATCGTGATTTTTAAAGTTCCTTTTAATTCATATTGAGTGTTGTGTCCGTCCTAAAACCGCTTATTTTTTGCTTAAATTCTGTACATCTACATACTGAAATAACGCAATTACAATATATTTGAGTTTAAATGATCATCCAAATTTGATTATTTCTACAACGAAGCCTATTTTTCATTTATGTAAAATGTAAATAGCAAAATATGCAGAATGAGTTGTATAAGAATTGCTATATTTCTTTAACGCAAAATTAATTAACTCATGGAGTCTGCATAGCTGATATGAATGAAATATTCATTGATTTTACAGAGAGAAGGACGATTTTTTTCGATGAAGTTTTAAGCATAGAGTTTAATTACTTGACCCTCCATGGTCTTAAATTTTTAAATAAAATAAATTAGTATAGCATTGTGATGAATGAAATGAATGGGAAAATGTCATGAATGAAATGCTGCTTTTATAGAGAGAGCCAGACGTGTTATATTTCGATGGCGCCATTTGAATAAATTGCAGTTGTTCTTGATGAAGTTTTCAAATATAATAAATTATTGTAGTATTATGATAATGTTAAAAACATTACCGAGGAGCCAGGCAATTTATATTTAATTGACGTCATTTGAATGAAGTCCATTTATGTCGATGAACTTTTAAGTTTTCAAATATAATTAATTAATGTAATATTGTGATAATTTTTAAAATATTACCGAGGGTTGTATCGCATTTTAGAGATATTTAAATGAAATTGCATTAAAGTTGAAAAGTGTTTCATAATCAATGCTTTATGCATGATTGATCTTTCTTGTCTATATAATAATTTTTTTAAAAAAAATTTCAACATATTTAACATTTTACAACAAAGTTAAAAAATGTTTATGACTTTATTCATTCTGTCTGTCTGTATGTCTGTCCGTTCGCACAATAACTGCCGTAAAAATGACTTAATCAATATGAAATTTTAGTATTTTGTTCAGACGGTCTGTAGGACCTATGGGAATATAAATGAATAATATCAGCCAATTAGTTTTGGATTGAACCCATGTTGAAAAAATGAAATACACTGAACCTTATTGGGACCTAATTTTCAAACATTTTTTAAGTGGATTTAAAATTCACAAATTGCTTCGAAAATTTTAGGTAATATTCAAATTATTCCATAAAATATATAAAAAAAAATTTAGCAAAATGTATTCAGTAGTTTTTTAAATAAAAATTAGAATAATAATTACACGTCTTACATTTAGCGATCACGTGACCATGATAAGAAAAGATCACGTGACCCACTTCAAAATGAAATATGGCATCCATCTTGTCCCAAAATCGTGATTTTTAAAGTTCCTTTTAATTCATACTGAGTGTTGTATCCGTCCTAAAACCGCTTAATTTTTGCTTAAATTCTGTGCATCTGCATACTGAAACAACTCAATTACAATATATTTGAGTTTAAATGATCATCCAAATTTGATTATTTCTACAACAAAGCCTATTTTTCACTTATGTAAAATGCAAACAGCAAAATATGTAGAATGAGTTGTATAAGAATTGCTGTATTTCTTTAAAGCAAAATTATTTAGCTCATGGAGGCAGCATAGCTGATATGAATGAAATATTCATTGATTTTACAGAGAGAAGGACGATTTTTTTCGATGAAGTTTTAAGCATAAAGTTTAATTACTTGTAGCTCCACTTTTAAATAAAATAAATTATTTTAGTACTGTGATGAATGAAATGATTGGGAAAATGTTATGAATGAAATGTTGCTTTTATAGAGAGAGCCCGGCGTGTTATTTTTTCTATGACGTCATTTGAATGAATGTCAGTTGTTTTCGATGAAGTTTTCAAATATAATAAATTATTGTAGTATTATGATGATTTTAAAAATATTACCGAGGAATGTATCGCATTTTAGAGATGTTTAAACCAAGCAATTTACATTTCAAGGCCGTCATTTGAATGAAGTTCAGTTTTTTCGATGAAGGTTGAAGTTTCCAAATATAATAAATTAATGTAGTTTTGTTTGGGGAAGTTTTAAAATATTACTTAGGAATGTATTGATTTTAGAGATGTCGTCTTTTTACGTCTTTCAAAATCATCTTTTTGCGTACACACCAAGGTCGGACCGCAAAAGGAGCAGTTTGGCGGCAGGTACTAGGTAGAAAGGGGTGGAGGTCCTGAATTCCCTTGGGTAATTTGCTGCTGATGAGAGTCGAACCAACGAGTTAGTATACACTGCCTCGATGAGTCGAACCCTTTACTTACATTTTCCCCCGTTTTTTTATAAAAGGTTGGGTGTGATGTATACAAGATCTTGGTCACGTTTGGATAATGCCCAGTTGCTGATCGAAACAGACTGCTTTAACTGCAGACACTACTTCATCGTATTATTTAAAGGTTTACAGTATAGCCTGAATAACTTTATAGGTATGTACCTATAAAGTTATGTTTAAAGTACCTTGGGTATGTACATGTGTTACAACCATGGGCAGATACAAACTTTGCAAAAGGTGGGGGAACTATTCAAAAGGAGAGCCCAACATTTAATTTCAACTTTGCTCCCATAGGCATAGAACTAATGTTAGTTTTCATCATAAAGGGGGGGGAGGCACTAGGTCTCCCGGCTCCCCTCTAAATCCCCGCCTGGTTCCAGCCAGTGGTGTAACTATAAGTTTAGGAGCCCTTAGCACAGTTTCAAAGGAATCTGAGAAAAAATGGCCGAGTGAAGTCGTGGAAAAAATAACCGCTGAAAAATTTAATTGTAAATGAGGGGACCGTTATTTTTAGCTTTGCCTCAAATAGAGGTAATGCCATTTTTGTAAATTTGTTTACACCCTGGATCAGGATATTTTATTCTTCTGATCTCCCTCTAAAGATAATTTTATATAGCAGAAACAGAGATTCTGATACTTAATTTAGGAGAATTAAATGGTTTAATAAAATGTTTTGAATAACAATATCATTTAGAATACAAGGAATTTGCATATAATTGTGAATTTAAAGTTTTTATATTATATATTCCGTACGAATAACAGATATATCTGCTAGTAATTCCATATATTTAATCAATGATTGAATCCAATGGTAATATTTTAGCGTATTCCGATTTATAATGAAATATTAGTTTTACAAAATTCATAGTCACCACTTCTATTGTATGAGATGAAAATGTGAGTTACAATTTTATTGCATAAATAAAGTTCGATCTTATAAAAACTAAAATAAAGGTATTGATCCTATAAAATTTGATTTTCGTTTGCTTGTTTTCTACTTCTTTAGACCCATTATGTTCAAAATCCAAGGAATTAAAATATGATACAAAAGGCAAATATATGACAAATATGAGATTTCTGACTTCTCCTGTATTCAAGTTATTATTCTTAAATTACCCGTGTACATTCTTATCGCGCGGCCCCAGGATGGACTGGGCTGATAATTTTCAAAATTTAATAATACTGAATCCGTATCAGTCCTTATCTAAGCTATCTATATCTATAACAGATTCCGATAAATAAATGTTTCATGTAAGATTTTGAAACGAAATAAGAAATGATACCGTAAATGAAAATCTTTAGTGAACTACAACCCCATACCTCTTCTTAAATTGGATGCTGAATCCCTATCATTTATCATCTAAGCTATCATTTGTTATCAAACATTTTAAAAGAGATCGAGCCTTTTACAAAAGATCGGATTTTTTAAATAAAAAATATTTAAAATTTAATTGTGCTGGAATTGATACAAAAATATCCGTATTATATGAAGAACGAGGATAATGGCACATGCTATCGTTCCAAAAATTATGTCATTAGTTTTTAAATAATAAATTACATATAAAAACTATTTAGGTAATATATTTTGAAGCATATTTATCTTTTATAATGATTTTTCAATTAAAAAAATGGTAACATTTTATTAGCTTCCGTACGTAATTTATCGTACTATATTTCATTCTATTTATTTAATATATTCAGGGATATTATGCTCCATAGCAAAAAGTAAAATTCCCAATATCTCGAAAACCTCTCTTAATAATAGGGTCTACCAATATTCTGTTAAAGTAACTTGCAAAGTCTTCACCACATTTGTTAATAATGAATGTATTTCAAATTTCTTACTGTTTCCTTTAAATAAAACATATTGAGAATAGCGCATTTTGCAAATCGCATTTAATTGACTAATAAATAGAAAAATATATATATTAAAAATAATCTGACGTGGGCAGCACATGACTTTTCCTACAGACTCAAATATATTTTCTTATTTTGTATTTCATGCTACGTTAAAATTGCAGAAAACAACATGGATACTTTTCTGATATTATATCGAATTTGCATTTTTAATCTATCTTAGTTTCATTCAGCAACTGCCCTTTAAAGTCTTCATCAGATCCTCGGTATTCTTTATTCGAATCATCGTAATATCTAATCAGTACGAGAGTAACCCACAAGTGATTTATCTACCGAATTTTGTGAAATTTGGTCAATTAGTTTTTTAGCTAGCGTGGATACATGGGATTTTTGAGGGTCATTTCGCAAATAAAGGCTGTTTCTTTTATACCGAATCATACCGAAAAGTAATTAGCACCAGGGTCACGCACAAGTGACTTACCAACCAAATTTTATGAAATTTGGCCCATTAGTTTTTGAGCTTCAGTGGATACATACATCGCACAGACAGACCATACACACAGACGTCACGCTAAAAATAGTTCATTCGTATTCTACAGGTCCCGAAACGTGTAGATCCGTAGAAAACTCCAGACGTGATTCTCGGCATGATTCCAATACTTTATCTTTACATTACCATGTATTGCAGCGAAAGTAAAAATATATCACAAGAAGGAAGATCGTCATATATAAAACATTGGTTATGAAACACTTTCCAGCTGCAATGTAATTTTATTTAAACATCTCTGAAATGCGATACATTCAGAAGTGATATTTTAAAAATTATCACAATTCTACAATAATTTATTATATTTAAAAACTTCATCGAAAACAGATTAACTGTGTTCAAATAACGTCATCGAAATATAAATCGCCTGGCTCTCTATATAAAAGCAGTGGATATTTCATTCGTAAACTTTTTTTCATTCCTTTTTTTCAGAGGCGATATTTCTAAAATTATTAAAATACTACAATAATTTATTTTACTTAAAAACCTAAAACCATGGAGGTAAAAGTACTTCATGATTCCATGCTTAAAACTTCATCGATAAACCAATACTATGAATCGTCTGCTTTTCTATGTGAAATTATTGAATGTTTCATTCTTATCAACTATACTCCAAAGACTATACTCCAGACTATACTCCAGATTATATTCCAGACTATACTCCAGACTATACTCCAGACTCAACTATACTCCAGACTCCAAAGTTAAATAATTTTGCGTTAAAGAAATTCAGCAATTCTTATACAATTTCTCTTACAGCTTTATGTGTTTACATTCTACATGCGTGACAATTAGGCTTCATTGTAGAAATAATCAAAATTTGATGATCATTTAAACTCAAAAATATTGTAATTGAGTTGGCGCAGTATATAGATGCACAGAAAAGATAAAAAATAAAGCGATTTTAAAACGGATACATCATTAAATATAAATAAAAAAGGATGTAATTATAATTTTAATTTTTACTTCAAAATATTCCGAACATATTTTATTGATTTTTTTTTTATATACTATATGGGATAATTCGACTATTTCCTAAAATTTTAGAAGCAATCCCTGAATTTATTTCGCTTAAATAATGTTTGAATAATTAGATCCCTTAGCGTTCATTGTATTTAATTATTTCAATCTGGGTTCAATCCAAAACAAATTAGGTGATATTATTTGTTTACATTCCCGTATGTCCCACAGCCCGTATCAGCAACATACTAAAATTTCCTCTTGATAAAGTCATTTTTACGGCAGTTATCGTGCGAATAGAGAGACAGACAGACACAATGAGCAAAGTCATAAACACTTTTCAACTATGCTGTAAAGTGTTAACAAGAAAGATCAATCATGCTTAAAGCATTGATTATGAAACACTTTCCAACTTCAATGCAATTTTATTTAAACATGTCTAAAATGCAATACATCCCTCGATAATATTTTAAAACTTATCACAATACTACATTAATTTATTATATTTGAAACCTTAAACCTTCATCGAAAAAAATTAACTTCATTCAAATGACGGCATTAAAGTATAAATTGCCTGGTTCAAACATCTCTAAAATGTGATACATTCCTCGGTAATAATTTTAGAATTATCATAATACTACGATAATTTATTATATTTGAAAACTTCATCGAAAACAACTGAAATCCATTCAAATGACGTCATAAAAATATAACACGCCTGGCTCTCTCTATAAAAGCAACATTTCATTCATAAATAATTCCCCCATTCATGTCATTCATCACAATACTATAATAATTTATTTTATTTAAAAATTAAGACCATTGAGCTACAAGTAAGTAAACTCTATGCGCAAAACTTCATCGAAAAATATCGTCCTTCTCTTTCTAAAATCAATGAATATTTCATTCATATCAGCTAAGCAGACTCCATGGACTAAATGATTTTGTGTTAAAGAATTACAGCGATTCTAATACAAATCATTCTACATATTTTGCTGTTTACATTTTACATAGGTGAAAAATAGGCTTAATAGTAGAAATAATCAAATTTGGAAGAGCATTTAAACTGAAATATATTGTCATTGCGTTGTTTCAGTATGTAGATGCACAGAATTTAGGCACACATAAAGTAGTTTTAGGACGGATACAACACTCAATATGAATTAAAAAGAACTTTAAAAATCACGATTTTGACACAAGATGGATGCCATATATCATTTTGAAGTGGATCATGTGATCGTTTCATATCATGGACACGTGATCGCTTCATATAAGAGGTGTTATTATTATTTTAATTTTTATTTAAAAAACAACTGAATATATTTCGCTGAATTTTTTTTTGTATATTTTATGGAACACTTTGAATATTTCCTAAAATTTTCGAAGCAATTTGTGAATTTTAAATCCGCTTAAAAAATGCTTGAAAAATTAGGTCCCATAGGGCTCAATGTATTCCATTTTTTCAAACCGGGTTCAATCCAAAACTAATTGGGTGATATTATTCATTTATATTCCCATAGGTCCTATAGACCGTCTGAACAACATACTAAAATTTCATTTTGATTAAGTCATTTTTACGGCAGTTATCGTGCTAACGGACAGACAGACAGACAGACAGACAGACAGAATGAACAAAGTCATAAACACTTTTCAACTTTGTTGTAAAGTGTTAAAAAATATAATACGCATTTAAAATTTGTGTTTTTTAACACGTTCCAACTTTGGTGTAAAGTGTTTATGACTTGTCTTGTTGCGTTTTGAAAGATAATATTATTGTAATGATTTTCTGTAGCACTTGTCTGTTAGTCTAACTTTCCCACATTCTGACAAATTTGACTACTTTCTAACATGCTGTCAAATTACTGAAAATGATGCCGAATTGATAACATGATACTAAATTAATGACAATTATACTCCCAATTAATGAAAATTCAATCATTTGAAAAATTGAGTTCAATTTCCTTGAAAATCACTGTTGCTCTGTGGTAATTATATAAAAGTTTTTGTAAATTTGTTTACACACAGGACCACCCGGCCGTCCAAATAGATGCTCAAGTCCTCAGAACGAGTCGGACGGTCTGGGTCTTCAACACACAGGACCAGGATGTTTTTACCTTCAGAGTTGCCTGTGAAGATAATTTTGTATAGCGAGAATAAATATTCTTACACATCCATTAAGGATAATTAAAATAAATACAAGCCGAATACCAGTTGAAAATATACTGTGTCGCAATAAGCAACTCCCGAATAATGTAAATGTTTGATTAATTCGCGTTTCACATTTATTCGTCAAATCGAATATTTTGGTGTGCATACCCCCCCCCCCCCCAAAGAAGAAATTATTGGAAAACTTAAATTGCACAATTCTTTCTTTCAAACAATCTACCCGTACATTAAATTAAAGTCTCAATGTCTTCCCGGAGCATGCTATTTTATCATTTCACATTTCGAACCTTTTTTTTTCTGTAGAGCACACCCATAAATGAACATTTTTGAAAAAATTCGTCTTTTATCAGATAATTGGTTCATATACCAAATATCAAGCCTCAATCACATTTAAATGGAAGTGTGTCTCATTATTCGGGAAATCGGACGTTTTGATGTGCGGCAACACCTAAAGTAACAAATATTGGAAATCTGAAATTGCACGCTTTCTTTTCTTCAAACTATCTACCCATATACCAAATTTGAACTATTCTATCACGAACCATGCTTTTTCTTTCATTTCACCTTTCAAACTTTCCCTGTGTAGCACCCCCTATGAACATTGCTGGAAAATTGTATTCATTTTGTGTTTTTTTATCAAATGATTTGTCCATATACCAAATTTCAAGCCTCTATTACGTTGAAAAGGAGGCGATGTTCATTTGTTTGTCAAAGCGAATATTTTAGTGTGCGGCACCCCCCTGCTTTAGCAAATGTGGGAAAACTGAAAGTGCACACTTTCATCCTTTCCAACTATCTACCTGTACACTAAATTTGAAGTCTCTATGTCATCACAAAGCATGCTTTTTCTATCATTTTACCTTTCAAATGTTTCTGTGTAGAGTAATCACCCCCTTATATAAATATTTTTTAAAAATTCCGTTTTTCTTGGGTATTCTATCAGATTATTGGTCCATATATCAAATTTCAAGCATCTATCACATTTCAAAATTGACGTTTCTCATTTATTCCGAAAATCGAACATTTTGATGTGCGGCATCCCTACAGTAGAAAATATTGGAAAATTGAACTCTCTGCCTTCCAAACTTTGACATCTCTATCTCATCCCGAAGCATGTTTTTTTTTTTTTCATAAATTCATCTTTCGAACGTTTTTCTCTGGAGCACCCCTTAAACGAACATTTTTAAAAAACTGTATTCGTATTGAGTGTTTTCATCACATAATTAGTCCATGTGCAAAATTTCAAGCCTCTATCAAATTTTAAAGGAGCCGTTTCTCATTTATTTGGAAAATCGAACATTTTAAGGTACATGAAGGTCTATTTTGTCCATGAAGTTCTTTCGAACATGAAGATATATTTTGCCCCTCGGATCTTTAGCATTCCCCGATGACGGGAGTTTTTGAACTTTTTTCTTGCGAAAAATAAAATCCCATGACCTCATGTAAACTATTACTAAGCTTGATAGGATAGCATTCTGTCCAGTAGTTTTTCTTTTATGGCCATTTCAAAGTGGAACTTTAATTGTAAAGACTCTGTATAAACTCTCCCTCAAAACGTTCGAATACCTACCTACACTCTTTGGCCATTAGCCGCAAAGAAAGATTAGTGTCAATCATTGTCCCCTTGGAGTCCCAAATGAGGGGTGAAATACATTCTTCCCTGAAAAATTCTTCTCTACCGTGGGAAACTTAGAGCAAGGGGCATTCTTCTGATTTTCACCAAAACCTGTGTTCATTGCTTTTTGCTGAAAACTTTAATTCTTTATATAAAACGCATACTCTAGCTTTGTTGTTGCATATAATATTTTTTTACGCATACGTGTACATGTACATAAACATTTTATATTATGTTGAAATTATATTACTTCTGCAATGAAACAGGCATTTTCTGGATATCGTTTGTACGATATTTCAACATTTAATTCAAGTTAAAATGACACGAGTATTTACATATTTTTAACATTTTACAGCATAGTTGAAAAGTGTATATGACTTTGTTCATTTTGTCTGTCTGTCTGTCCGTTCGCACGATAACTGCCATAAAAATAATTTTATTAAAATTAAATTTTACTGTATTGTTCAGACAGTAGGTGGCACATATGGGAAAATAAATGAATAATATCAAACAATTAGTTTTGGATTGAACCCGGGTTGAAAAAATGATATGCATTGAATCCTATGAAACCTAATATTTCAAACATTTTTTAAGAGAATTTGAAATTCACAAATTACTCCGAAAGTTCTAGGAAATATTCAAATTATCCCATAAAAACATGAAAAAAATTCCGCAAAATATATTCAGTAGTTTTTAAAATAAAATTTTAAATAATATTTACACCTATATTATATGAAGAGATCATGTGACCCACTTCAAAATAAAATATGGCATCCATCTTGTGTCAAAATCTTGATTTTTAAAGTTCTTTTTAACATTTTACAACATTGTTGAAAAATGTTTATGACTTTGATCATTCTGTCTGTCCGTTAGCACAATAACTGCTGTAAAAATGACTTTATCAAAATTTTAGTTGTTCAGTCGGTCAGTGGGACCTGTGGGAATATAAATGAATAACATCACACAATTAGTTTTGGATTGAACCCGGATTGAAGAAATGAAATACATTGAACCCTATGGGACCTAATTTTTCAAACATTTTTTAAGCGGATTTAAAATTCACAAATTGCTTCGAAAGTTTTAGGAAATATTCATATTATCCCATAAAATATATGAATAAAAATTAGCAAAATATATTCGGTAGTTTTTTAAATAAAAATTAAAATAATAATTACACCTTTTATATGAACAGATCACGTAACCCACCTCAAAATAAAATATGGCATCCATCTTGTCTCAAAATCGTGATTTTTAAAGTTAGTTCTTTTTGATTCACATTTAGTGTTGTATCCGTCCTAAAACCGCTTTATTTTTGCTAAATTCTGTGCATCTACATACTGAAACAACACAATTACATTATATTCGAGTTTAAATGCTTATCAAACTTTGATTATTTCTATAACGAAGCCTCATTTCCACTTATGGAAAATGCAAACACCAAAAGATGTAGAATGTGTTGTATAAGAATTGCCGCATTTCTTTAAAGCAAAATTATTTAGCTCATTGCGTTTGCAATACAGCTGATATGAATGAAACATGCGTTGATTTTACACAAAGAACCCAGACGATTTTTTCAATGAAGTTTTAAGTATAGAGTTAAATTATTTGTATCTCCATGGTTTTAAATTTTTAAATCAAATAAATTATTATAGTATTGTGATGAATGAAAGAATTGGAAAAATGTTTATAAATGAAATGCTACTTTTTTATAGAGGCGATTTATATTTCGATGACGTCATTTGAATAAATTCCATTTGTTTTCGATGAAGTTTTTAAATATAATAAATTATTGCAGTATTATGATAATTTTAAAAGTATTACCTAGGAATGTATCGCATTTTAGAGATGTTTAAACCAGGCATTTCATATTTCAATGCCGTTATTTAAATGAAGTTCATCTTTTTCGAAATATAGTAAGTATAGAAGTTTCCAAATATAATAAATTAATGTAGTATTTTGATAATTTTAAAAATATTACCGAGGAATGTATCGAATTTTAGAGATATTTATATAAAATTGCATTGAAGTTGGAAAGTGTTTCATAATCAATGCTATATGCATGGTTGATCTTGTTAATTTATATTGAGTGTTGTATCCGTCCTAAAACAACTTTGTTTTTGCTTATTTTCTGTGCATCTATATTATGAAATAACGCAATTACAATATATTTGAGTTTAAATAATCAATGCCATCCACCTTGGGTCGAATTCGTGATTTTTAATGTTATTTTTAATTTATATTTAGTGTCCTAAAATCGCTTTATTTTCTTAATTTCTGTTTACCTATATTCTGAAACAACGCAATTACAATATATTTGAGTTTAAATGATCATTAAACTTTAATTATTTCTACAAAGAAGCCTAATTTTTATTTATGGAGAATGTAAACACACCAAGCTGTAAGATGAGTTGTATAAGAATTGCTGAATTTCCTTAACGGAAAATTATTTAGCTCATGGAGTCTGCAAAATAGCTGATACGAATGAAACATTCATTGATTTTATATTGAGAAGCAGACGATTTTTTCGATGAAGTTTTAAGCAGACGATTTTATAGCAGACTTTTTCGATGAAGTTTTAAACATAGAGTCAAGTTACTTTTACCTCCATGGTTTTAAGTTTTTAAGTAAAATAAATTATTGTAGTATTGTGATGAATGAAAGGAATAAAATAAATGTGTATAATGAAATATTTACTTCTTTTACATAGAGAGCCAGGTCATTTTTATTTCGATGACGTCATTTGAATAAAGTTCATTTTTTTTCGATGAAGTTTAAGTTTTCAAATATAATAAATTATTGTAGTTTTGTGATAATTTTAAAAATACTGCCGCTGAATGAATCGCATTTTAGAGATGTTTAAATAAAATTGCATTGCTGTTGGAAAATGTTTCATAATCAATGCTTTATGCATGATTGATCTTTCTTGTTTATAATATTTTGTATTCATATGGTGTATATCACATAGATATTCGTGTAGTAGTATTACATACATAATCGTTTTTTCAAATTCGAGATTTTGATGCCAATATGTTTTAAGACCTCCTGAACACATTTTGCCTTTTTTTCGAATGATGTCCCTCCGTCTGTCTGTGGTCGATTTCTTGTATTCCCGATAGCGGCCACGAATATTAATGGATTTTTATGAAACCTTATATCCAGCTTTGTTATAAATAATCTAGAAGTTGATATAATTTTTTTTAATTCGAGTTCGAAATTTATTCTTAATTTCATATTTTTTTAACATGACAGCATTGAACAAAATTTGAGATAATCATACATAAGAGTTTATTTATGGCTCAATGACCACGTGACTTCATAGTTACAATCATTGTTGTGAAGATAACCGCAATATACTTTTATTTTTCGTGATGTCATTAGTCCCACCGTGAGGCAAGTTACCCCCTCCCCCCACTGTTAGGTATACTGTTAGGAAGTGCGGTTTTAATCGATTTTTTATGCTCTTTAAAGTGAAGGGTAACACACTATAATTGTAATCATTTAGGTTCTTTATACCGATTTTTCAAAAAGATTTTGTAAAATAAAACAAAATAAAATAAAAAATAAAGAAACTATTAAAAATAAATTATGGTATGAGAAAGTCGAATTGAGCCACACTGCAGTTAATTTTCCCCTAATATCGGAACTATATTGAAACGTAATTACATTTAAAAATTGCCTGCGAAAATTGCCAATTAATATGTAAAGTTCTGTTTAAAAGCAAATGACATAATTTTTAGAACGATAATCTACACCGTTCTTGCGATATAGTCGTTATTGATCCAAAATGGGGAAAATCCTAAAATATTAAATATTTTCACAATTATTATGTAACAAAATAACTTAAGTACATTTTACCAATAATTAATGGACATTATTGTTTAATAGTTAGTTTAATAGTATGTTTAATAGTTACTTACTAGATATTAGATATTTTACTTTTCTCCAGAAACACGATATCTCACGAAATAATGAACCAATTTACTTAAACTTTTTGTGCATATTTTAATTGGTAACTGCAGTAAGCCTATTCATTTTAGTGAGATCTGGTTGAAGAAAGTTCTAATTTGTGTTGTTGTTTTCCAACAAAATAAAAATCTGTTAATCTGTAGTGGAAATCATGAGTTGCATACGTTACTTATCTATATTTCATTTTCTTTTTGAAAGAAAATACGCTGATTTGGAAAAACAATGTTTCTCTATTGTACTCCATTGCAAGTATAATGATAAATTCTCTAAATCGAATGTTATATACTTAATCAACTCAGTCATATTTATTGAGACCTAATAAGAATGAACAATAGAAAAAGTAAAAAATTAGGACGGAAATCCAAAGTTCCCAGATTGAATTCACGGACTTATTTTGTGGCTTAACGTTTTGAGAGCTTGAAAATTGTAAAGAAATTGAAAATGAATATATATAAATAATATAGAGTATTTATGTTAAAAATGTATAAACTATGGAAGTATATTGGATGAATAAGAAACTCCTAACACATTTTATTCTGGAGGTCACTTTGCTTCTCGCCTGTTTGAAAGATTAAAATTCCTCGCTCTCAAATTCTTTTATCTGCTTCCTGTGGGTCAGGAGAGTCGTATCCTCTGATCTATTGTACGTTATCTCTGATGGGTGGTGTCAAAGGTGTCAACTGCCTGCAAATGGGGGTCAACCTGTTTGGGATAGAGTTTGTCCCATAGCCGTGTTTTTGAGAGATTCTTCCACCCGTATGTTAGCATGTCCAAATTTAAGTCAATGTAATTGAAGCGCTTATAATGTTAGTTGGAACGTCCGTAGCTTGGAAAACGTCGAAGTTTGCATTCCATCTCGAAAGATTATCCAAATGAAGCTTGCGAAAACCAAATGTCGCTACTTGCTTCGAAAATTCGATAGCAGACAATTTATTTTGGACTAGCCGCCTTTGGCGACCAGCCTTTTCGCTACCTTTGAAAATTCTGACCGTGGCAAACTCGCTGGCGCGACCAACCAGAAAGGTGTAAGGTAACTGTTTGGATAGCCAGGAAGTGCCCCCCCCCCCGATATAGATCAAAACCCATGGCATCCACAGGGGAGGTATCCACAGGGACCGTACCCTCCTTCCCCTATCACCAACCTGTCGGAAGGACTTACGGTCCCACATGGTTAACGTGATCGTACTCCGCGTGAACACGGCGGCAGTTTTGACAGTGGCGAGAATCGAACTAGGGCCTACCGAGTGCAATTCCCGCGTGCTAACCACTGGACTACCGCGCCCTCCGCGACAATCTCCATAACTTTCTTTTTATTCACCCAATTTAGACCGGAACCCAGTGGGGGAGGCATCCACAGGAACCGTACCCTCCTTCTCCTATCACCAACCTCTCGGATGGACTTACGGACCCACATGTTTAACGTGATCGTACTCCGCGTGAACACGGCTGCAGTTTTGGCAGTGGCGGGAATGGAACCCGGGCCTACCGAGTGCAATTTTTTTTTAATTAAATTTTATAAATTAAAAAATTAAAAACAACCTACGCGTTAACCACTGGGCTACCGTGCCCTCAACCCCGTGGAGTTAACAAAGTTTGGTTTATAATGACGTTAAAACTAAAAAGAAAATATTAAGGCACCGTGACAATCTCCATAACTTTCTTTTTTGTTTTATTTTTTTATTTCTTCAATGTTTAAGCTTTTCATTAATATCATTTAAAATATTCTCATTCCATAGCCGAAATCATTAATACTTTTTGAGATGAGAGGATTTAAAAACCAAAGTTCGTTTTTTTTTAACAGAAAGTCACTTTTGTTTTAAAATCTTTAAAAAATATTATAATTTGTTCCTGAGATTTGAAATTGATATATTTTTACTCGCATTTATCTGCTCTTTCCGGTGGTGTGATTTGTTTTTTCTACGACGTCTGGATGGTGGAGAAAAAAAGGGAAAAACGGTCGAAATCGCATAAAACATTAAATAACTAAAAAAATAATTCAAATTTCAAAAATCGGGTTTCACGTGCCCCCCCCCCCCCCCGATTGCCAAATTTCGTAGCTCTCCAACGCGCGGTCGCTGAACGTATAGTGTGTAAGACACACACACAGACACACACATTGACTTTGCCTTTTATTATATAGATAGCGAGTTTTGTTTTATCCGCTGTCATTTGACCATCTATGGAAACGGTGAATTTTACACCAAAGACGTGTCCGCCACTCCATCTAATATTAAATATTGGAAAAAAGCTAAATTTGAACAAAACGATTTGGTCTACATGCCGATTATGCCAAAGGGCATCAGCCAATCATTTATCCACAAATCTGGATTACCAAAAGAATGTATTACACGTAAGCTCATTCCTCATATACGTGTTAATTATAGAAAAGGTGAATATGTCTTTTGACCTGACCGAGCCAGCACTCATTTCGCAAAAATCGTATTGGAACTTTGAGGTCAGAAAATGTCGAATTTGTTGATAAGTACATCAACCCTGCTAACGTCCCAGAAATTCGTGCTATTGAAGACTCTTGGTCGTATTTGCAGTCTTTGGTATATGCAAATCATTTCCTTTCGGATGGATTTTAATCTAGATTTTGAACATTATTGGGCTAGCCTGTCTTGGATCAGCTGAAGAATGCATTCGTTTCTGAAGAATAACGCGAGAAGTAGCTAAAATTCCAAGTTTAACATGTCGTTGGCTTTTGGGATATATTTAAAAGCCTTAGGATTTGAACTTTATGGGTGTAACTCGTCCTGGGCCCGACATTGGACCTATTTTTTAGAATAACTGGAAAATCGGGGAAACTAGAAAATATAAATTTAGTACATCCTTATATTTTAAGGAATATTTTAATTCCTTCGATTTAGAACCGTATTGGGCGAACCCGTTTTGGGCCCGCCTTAGAAATGCACTTTTTGGGGGGAATAACTCTAGAACCGGAGTATCTAAAATTTCCAAGTTTAGAATGTCGTTGCCATTTGCGATATGTCTTATATATTATTTCTTTGGATTTTGATTCTTTCGGGCTCGACCGTCTTTGGGCCCGACAAAATGATAATATACTGTTTTTCTAGAATAACTCGTGAATCGGAGCAGCTAAAAATTCTAAATTTAGTATATCAATTTCTTTTGGGGTTTATCATAATTTATAATTTGAACCTCATCGGGCTAGCCCGTCTTGAGTCAGCCTTAAGAATGCGATCGTGTTAGGAATGCGATCGTGCTAAACTTGCTCCCCCAAAACGAGTGCATTCCTAAGACGGGCCTAAAACGGGCTAGCACAATAAAGTTCAAAAACTAAAGAATTAAAATATACCCCTAAAACAATGATTTATAAAATATTTTAGCTGCTCTGCTTGAGTTATTTAAGAAACGAGTGCATTACCATGTCGGGGCCAGGATGGGCTCTCCCGATAGGGTTCAAATTCGAAAGTATTAAACTTTACCCCAAAAGAAAATGATATACTAAATTTTGATTTATTTATCTGCTTCGATTTTCGAGTTATTTTCGAAAAATTAGTACATTTCTACGTCAGGTCCAAGACGGGCTACCCTGATAAGGTTCAAAATACAAAGAAATAAAATATACCCTAAAATACAATGATATACTAAATTTAGAATTCAAGCTGCTATAGTTTTGGTGTTATTCTTAAAAAAACGAGTACATTCTTTTTGTTAGGCCCAGGACGGGCTAGCCCGATAAGGTTTTAAATCCAAGGAGCTAAGATATACCGCAAATGACAACGACATTATAAACTTGGATCTTTTATATACTCCCGTTCTACAGTTATTCCCCCCAAAAAGTGAATTTCTAAGGCGGGCCCAAAACGGGTTTGCCCGATACGGTTCAAAATCGAAGGAATTTAAATATTCCTCGAAAGATAAGGATGTACTAAATTTATATTTTCTAGTTGCCCCGATTTTCCAGTTATTTTAAAAAAACAATGTCCATTCCTATGTCAGGCCCAGGACGGGCTATCCCGATAAAGTTCAAATCCGAAGAAACTTAAATATACCACAAAGGTAGCGACATGTTGAACTTGGAATTTTTAGCTATTGCAATTCTCGAGTTATTCTTCATGAACGAAAGCATTCTTCAGCGTACCCAAGATGGATTAGCCCGATGAGGTTTAAAATCTAAATTAAATTCCATCCAAAAGGAAATGATATACTAAATTTACATTTTTAGCTACTCCGATTGAGCGAGTTATTCTTGAAAAGCGAGTAAATTTCTATGGTGGGCCAAGACGGGCTAGCCCGATAAGGTTCGAAATGCGATGAAATGTAATATACCCCAAAAGACAAAGATATATAAAATTTAGACATTCTAGATGCTCCGAATTTTGAGTTATTCTAAAAAAAACGGTATATTCCTCTTGTTGGGCTCAGGGCGGACTAGCCCGATAAGATTTTTAATCCAAAGAGTTAAAATATACAGCAAATGAGAAGGATATGCTAAACTTTTAAATGAAGGAATTTTTATATACACCTGTTCTCGAGTTATACCACAAAAACGGATGAGTTTCTAAGGCGGGCCTAAGAAGGGCTAACCCGATACGGTTCAAAATTGTAAGAATTTAAATATACCCCAAACGAAAACGATATTTTAAATTTAGATTTCCTACTTTCTCTGATTTTCGAGTTATTCTCTAAAAACAAGTAAAGTCCTACGGCGGGCCCAGGACGGGCTGGCCCGATAATCTTCAAAATCGAAAGAACTGAAATGTACAACAAGAGAAAACGTCATACCGAATTTCACGTTACTGTGATGAATGAACTTGATTATTTTGGATCTCAAATGTTTGAACGACCACAGATAAAGTTAAATAAAATTTCAATAATACGAATATATCCCTAGCTCAATCTCTCTGAAAATCAAATGACTTTTTGCGTATATCACTTACAATAATCACACCAAATTTCACACAAATTATTCAGTTATTTCGAAAGATATCGGTCATTTCATTTGCAATAAATTCCCAATAGTTTCAATGTTAACTCCTTCGCTTTAGACCGCTTATTCAAGACCAACGTCGTCTATGGGAGGGGATTTTTAGGGAACCTGTTTTTCGCCTCGGTCGGCACACTATTACGTCTAGGCACTGTAACCTGGGTAACGACATGGCGATTAGAATGAATCAATTCTCTTTGGGACGAATGTGCCCATTATCGTTGCCGCTTTCAAAACTTGAATTAAACCACGTCCACATAGTTGTGACTGGCAGGCGTTCATACCGGGGAGGAAAATCTGACATGCTCTTGAAAGGGATAACTGGACAATACCTGGAATCCGAGAGGCGATGCCCTCCCTCTTCCATGTCCCCATGTCAATAGTTACAGCGCATATGCATTTTGACTACCCGATAGATATAATAACCTTGTAGTCGAGTCATTATACGAATACACCAACTAGGACAACTTTAAAGAAGAGTCAAAATCCGTCCGTGTCAGTGCTAATACCCCTTTGACCAAAATACACCTTGACCCCCCACAGACTTGGGAATAACGCCGTTAAAAAGTTAATTCGTCACTTTTTTGTTTAAATTTTAATTTATTTCGTTACTTTTATTTTCGTTAACTTTTAACTTATCTCGTTACTTTTATTTTCGTTAAATTTAATTTAATTAGTTAGTTTTATTGTCGTTAACTTTTAATTTAATTAGTTAGTTTTATTTTCGTTAACTTTTAATTTAATTAGTTACTTTTCATTTTGAAAAATAGCGAAAATTCAGTTAAATTAAAAGTTACTTTTTTTACGTGTTTTTCCCGCCATTTTCTTTCTATTGAGAGGGAACGAGAGTCACACTTCACTCCGCGTTTCTCATTGGCTGCAAAGTAAGGCTCCCCCCCCCCACCCCTCTTGTTGAAATGCAATTATCGCTAAAATTCAAAACAATTGTTTGAAGTGTTCAGGATTATAATTTTTGCATAGTGAGCCCCCCCCCCCCCTTCCCCAAGAAAAAGTTTTCGAGCGCAAATATTCACATACAATCTAACATTCCCAAATATTCAGAAATGTTTTTCCTATGACACAATAATTTATAAACATAAATAAAAAGGTTTTTAATCCCACCATGGGTGCCCCCCCCCCCTCCCCAAGAAAAAGTTTTCGCGCGCAAATATTCGCATACAATCTAACATTCCCAAATATTCAGAAATATTTTTCCCACGACACAATAATGTATAAACATAAGTAAAACAAGTTTTCT
This sequence comes from Amaurobius ferox, assembly GCA_951213105.1. NCBI lineage: Eukaryota > Metazoa > Arthropoda > Arachnida > Araneae > Amaurobiidae > Amaurobius > Amaurobius ferox. The sequence continues at coordinate 19,699,493 of OX578154.1, read as the reverse complement.
TTGTCCCGCCATAGACCCCTTCCCAAGAAAAAGTTTTCGCGCGCAAATATTCGCATACAATCTAACATTCCCAAATATTCAGAAATATTTTTTCCCATGACACAATAATTTATAAACATAAATAAAAAAGGTATTTATCCCGCCATGGGTGCCCCTTCCCCCCCCCCTCCACAAGAAACAATTTTCGCTCGCAAATATTCACATACAATCTAACATTCCCAAATATTCAGTACTAATTTATAAACATAAATAAAAAAGTTTTTTTATCCCGCCATGGGTGCCCATCCTCCCCCCGCTTAGTTATTCGCTTAGTATTTATAGAAATTCATTAAATTATTGTAAAAAATCTAAAAATTCTAACTGGTTTTTTTTTATAAAAAAAACGTGGTTATCCTAACGCAGAAATGTTAACATAGAAATTTAAAAAAAAATTCTTGAAAATCAAGAATTATATTTCTTCCCTTTTTTAATAACATATATGAAAATCAGTGATTGAATAAAAGGGGCCCCTAAAACGACGGGGGGCCTCGTCGTTTTAAGGGCCCTTGACGGTAAGTGTTTCTTTCAGGACTTCTTGACCGGGGGAGGGGGGCGAATGGAATCTTAAAGAGGGCAAATTTTCCATTTGCTATGGAAGAAACATAATGGTGTAATATGAAATGTATCCGGGAGGAGCGGATGATTAATATATTGCTAAATGATAAATAATAGAGATCAATATAGCCTCCCCGATAGGGTTCTCGAGGCTATACGTACCAGGAAAGAAAAGTGAATCTATGAGGGCTTCAAATGGCGAATCTTTTCATTTGCTTTTTTCGATTAGTTTCAGATTTTTCATTACATATTCTAGTAGTTTTTCAAGATTCCAATATTGTGCACTCACCAAAATTTTCCGGACTAACTGAATATTTTCCGACCAAATTGAAAAGTTTCGAACTAAGTCATTCAGGGAGGTGTCATATCCCACACGGGTTAACGCCCTTGCATACAGATTCGCTGGTTGAAGTATATATATATATATGGAATATATATATATATGGAATAACTTCTCTATTAATATTACAAAAACAAAAGTGTCGTTTCTCTCATCAAAACGTGAGCATTTACTGGTCATGTAGTAACACTCGTGATACAGTTGTTGAAATTTCTAATAATTTTAAATATTTAGACCCAAGGCTATTTTTGTGCCGGAACTTCGTTCTCAAAATGAAGCAATCCAGAACGGAGTTCCAGAACTTATTTTTCAACGAAAATGCCCAGTATAGAAAAAAAGCCAGAATCAACAGCCTTGCGTTGCGAAGCCTATATTTTTACAGAAATAGCGCTGTTTAGACTTAACGTTAGATTCTAAGTTAAACTTTAACACTCATGTTGATAGCGGCCGTCCAAATAGTTGCTCTTAGTCCTTTGGACGAGTCGGACGGTCTGGGTCTTCAACTCATGTTGATAGGATTGTTTCTAAAGTCTCGTCACAACTTTATATTTTTAACCAACTCATTCCTTATCTTAATATGAGTAGGGCGCGGATTTTCATGCACAACATTTAGGCCAAATAATATGCAAATATGCTCAACATTATATATGAATATTTTTTCCTGATGCTCAAAATTATTGCAAAATATGCAAGTGTGGAATATATGCACTTAATTGTGCATATATATCGATACATTTAGTTAGTGGGACACCCAGATATTTCTATGGGGAGGATTAAGAATTACTTTTAGAGAAATATTTGTTATTTTTACTCTTTTTGTATATTAAAATGGCGTCTCGGGGGCTTCATGCCCATAAGCACCCTTATGTGCACCTATGCAAGGGCGTAGCTAGAAGGTGTTTTTTTTGGGGGGGGGGGTATATGAAATCAAATATTTTGGTTTTCTGGCATGGGGGATATACCCCGATATCACTCCTGATTACATGCCTGCACCTATTATGTATTCAGTTCCAATAAAATCCTATATGCTTCCTCCGTACTTAATATGGAAAATATTTTACTAGGTTCTTTTTCCTACTTAACTGAGTAATTTGCTAATTAGATATTTGTTTAGTAATACTAACTTTAAATACCCGTCATTTTTTAAAATACATTTCCATTATTTGTTTTTTAATATATGCAATTCTTTACATTTCATACTGTTTTTAACTTTCCTTATTATCAATAAACTCATGTTATGGAGGCATGAGTTAATCATAACATATAGAGAAAAACATTAATACAAAATGAAGATATAGTAAAGAATAACTTAACTATTGAAAATAATATAATAAAATGAAATAATATTTTCATTGTTCCCTACACGGACCATATATCACACTGGACATGGAACGTAAATTTTTAACATTTGGATTTTAGAATAATTTTGTAAGTTTTTCTATTTTCTAATAAACGGTACGTAATGAATTTCTTTGATTAAAAAGTTCTTGAATTTGGAATATTTATAGTTTGATGTTCGGTATATAAGTTGCTAAGAATTCCTAATAATAATAATAGCCTAGCTAATAGATAATTCCTGTCCCCGTTCTATTCCGCATAAAAATGTCCGCTTTTTACTGGTATAAATAATGTCCGCGCTTACCTGGGTGTAAGAAACGTCCGTGATTTACTGTGTGTAAAAAATGTCCGCGTTTTACTGTGTGTAAAAAATGTCCGCGTTTTACTGTGTGTAAAAAATGTCCGCATTCTACTGAGTATGAAAAATGTCCGCGTTTTACTGTGTGTAAAAAATGTCCGCGTTTTACTGTGTGTAAAAAATGTCCGCATTCTACTGAGTGTGAAAAATGTCCGCGTTTTACTGTGTGTAAAAAATGTCCGCGTTTTACTGTGTGTAAAAAATGTCCGCGTTTTACTGTGTGTAAAAAATGTCCGCATTCTACTGAGTGTGAAAAATGTCCGCGTTTTACTGTGTGTAAAAAATGTCCGCGTTTTACTGTGTGTAAAAAATGTCCGCATTCTACTGAGTGTGAAAAATGTCCGCGTTTTACTGTGTGTAAAAAATGTCCGCGGTTTATTGTGTGTAAGATTTGATGCTTTGTTTATTGCTTTATTTGTAGTTTTATGTCCCAAAAATAAATCTTTGGCTATCTCAGACGGGACCAACCTTAACGCGATCTCCGACAAGAACCTACAGCCTATGTATAACTAACTATAGCATAAAAATAAATGCGTGTGTGCAATGAAATATTACTAATTCCATTGCAATAAATTTGAAAATAGATGAAGCCTGTTCTGCCAAGTTAACTTTTTGCACAGCTAAAAATTAGATTTATTGAAATAAAGTCTACATGCTGAACTACAATATATAACTGATCGACTACACTGAATTTTATTCTAAATTAAAATTAAAATTTGTTAAAGTGAGGATTAGAATGATTAAAAATAATTGGAACACTTTTTTTCATTCTATTTTAGCACATTGAAAAATGTAGCGAAACGTCTTGTTTCTGACAATAGCGGATTTGAGGGTTTCCCCCTCCCCCTCCCCCCAGCTTCACGTCCGAAAAATATATCCTTAAGTATTCACAGAAAATAATCTGTGTTGATAACAGATCAGGCCAGCATCATCCCCAGCTGGGACCCTGACAACTTTTTCCGTGATAGCCCCCTCCTAAATATGCATAATAAAGAGGGGGGTAGGTCTGGTACGATCTTATGTTTACGTACTTTACATAGATTTTTTTCCGAAGAGAGATTAATCCCAAAAAACTACTCCTTGCTTACGGACTTGAAAAGGGAATTATGCATATATCAAACAGTTAGAAACGGCATTAAAGTAAAAATACAATTCAATCTTTAAGCGCAGAGTAAAATAATCAATACGATGAATAAAAAACCTATAATTTTGACTTGTAAGTACCCAAAACCGGTTGTGTAATATCAAACGTGTGGAAATTACGAGTAAACGAGGACCTCCGTCCAAACACATTTCATAACATGAAAGCGGGGACCTCGATTTTATCGGATACACACCTGATGAGCGCGTCATACACACAATACACTATAAGCCTACTAATCGAGGACTACCTCCAGATTTATAAAAAAAAACTTTTACATTATAAATTTAGTCCTCAGATTCACGTTTTCGCAATAAAACAAACCGAGGACGTCCTCGGTGTGAAGGTGGTCCGCGGTTTGTTGGTGTGTAAACATACGAATGTCCCCAGTTTCCAGGTCTTGCAAACACACGCGCGCGCGCGCGCGCGCACACACATATTTTCACACACACACACACACAGACAACACTTCAAAAATTACAATCCATAAACACTGGAAGCCTATTGTTACTTTCCTTATATACATAATGTATAAGGAAAGTATTGTGACGGGGTCGAAAATTCGAATTCGAGTATTCGACGGGAGAGCACGTTTCAAGCATCCCTGATCACGAATTAAACATTTTTGATGTGATGTCTGTGTGTGTGTGTGTGTGTGGGTGTGTCTGTGTGTGTCAGTGAGTCTTTGGAGACGATAACTGACGAACGAATGGACCGATTCAAACCAAATTTGGTACGAAAATCACAATCCATAAACACTGGAAGCCTGTTGTTTTTATGCGTAATCGAATGCTCAGAACCCCCCTTAATTTTCGAATAAAATTTTGAAAAAATCGTCAAAAAATCAAAACCTCTAATAAAGTTACGCAAATAGATATTTCTTATGTAATTTTTCATTAGAAAACGATTGACATAAATTTTAGAACGCTAACATGAACCGTTTTCGAGATATTGCACATTTTTCGAAAACAATATCAAAAAGTCATATAAAATGAAAAAAAAAAATTCCTATTGAGAAACATGTTCACTTTTCATATGTAATACCATGCGATAAATTGGGTGACATCATTCTCGTGGATCTAGCTCGTTGTATTCATGAAAAAAGATACTTTGAGTAATACTTTTGTATTTGAACGCCAATAGTCATTTATCTGCTGTAAGAACAGCGTATTTCTTCGTCCATAACGCTTGGCGAGATTTTGGCGACGGATTTGTCGGAATATCGCCAACTTGGCGGCTTTTTGAAATGTTGCCAAATTAACGAAAATCTCGGCAAATGGATAAAAATGACGCTAAATCAATGAAAATGACGACTAATTGTCGAAAATTCAATATCTTGGAGAGAATATTAGTATCTACTATAAAAAAAACCTATTTTTTTACTGTAAAAGTAGTAAATTCATTACATTATATAAGGAAAGTTATGTGTTGCCCACATTAGATTTTTTTTTTTTTTCGCATTGCATAAAAACGGACAGGAGGAATTTTGTTTCAAAATAGTTTGAAACAAATGCAGTCTACGAAGGTTCTTACTTCCGCTTAAATAGGAAAACCGTTGAAAGTTAGGATATTTGAAATATTCAAAAATTCGAAACGAAAGATGTTGCATAATCATGTTTACACGTGCTATATCAAATGTAGTATATGTATAACGGGAATTTTCAAGGCAATTTTAATAATTTTTACTGTCTACAATTCAGTAGTAATGGTAAGTATTATGATTGAAATACGAAATAGATATCTCAATGCTGTAGTATATACAGGGTGTCCCAAAAACATTGCACTCGGCTTTTATTCCTTAAATATTGATCTTAGACATATATAGTAAATTACAAAGTTGCGTAAGAAAGGTACAGAATTTTATGAAATTGATAAAAAATTTCAGCGGATTAAATTGGAAGAAATACAAACATTTAAAGTTTTATACCGACCCCGAACAAAAGCATTTCTAATGAGTAAAATATGCCCCATACACTTATAAGTTGATGTACAAAATTTCAGTATTTTATCATAGAAAAGTCCCAGAGATATGTTTAAACAAAGTCGGTGAGGGATTAATCACAAATTAAAATGTAAATGTTTACAGCAAGAGTGCAAATGACGCAACGCAGGAATACATAATAGGCAAATAATATCTGCCTCTTCTCTTTAATGGATCTTTGACATGGATGGGAAACATTTTGAACAATCTTTGTAATCTTTGTGTAAAGCTATTATTTCTATACAGTGTAGATACTTTTGTACCAATAAATAGCAAAATTATTATTTATTTATGTAATCATTGTTTTCTTTCGTAATTTGTGTATGACCCTTGAAACGCGATCTACCGACATGATTTTTCGTCTCTGAGAACCCATGTCGATGCATCGAAAAGCGGTTTACGTCTTTTTGTCTTTTCATATTTCTGTCACTTTTTATGATAAAATGATGCAATTTTGTACATCACCTTATTAGTGTATGGGGCACATTTTACTCATTGGAAACGTTTTTGTACCGTGAACGTATAAAAATTTAAATTTTGTATTTCTTAAAATTTAATTACCTTGAAAATTTTAATCGATTTCATAAAATTCTGTACCTTTTTTTACGAAACTTTGTAATTTATTATATACATCTAAGATCAATATTTATTGAATGAAAGCCAAAGTTAATGTTTTTGGGACACCCTGTATTGTTTAAGAATATTATAGTAAATCTGAGACCAAATAGCTAATATTTAATTAAGGTCGTCCAACAACCCAAACAACCTGAACAAATATGAGTGGTATCAAGGTTGACAGTCTTGCTCGGAGGTTTACGACTCATAAATTTACGAATTAACATCGCATGGGAAAATCAGGATGGTGATATGGGCGAAAGCTATGCTTACGGACAAGACTCGAGCAAGCTCCATCGAAAAGGGGAGGGGTTCCAATCAAGACTGACCTCAAAATATCATAAAAAGCAAGGCCAATGAAAATATGAGAAGGCGTGGTTATATAATATAAAATATTTCAAAATAACTATAATCATTGCATATCTAAATATTGACAATTTATTTCACCACATTGGTGTCCCTCCTCCTTTAATTATTTTATGCCACAGCAAAATCCACTATTTTTATCCTTAGCGATATGGCAATATGTTTTATCTACGAAATGTCTCTATATTTTTCCCAAGGGCTTGGAAATTACCTCCTGAGTGTCATAAATTTGAAGGCTTTGAAATCGCGTTGCCTCGAAGAGTAGTAAAGTGAAATTCAATTTGGCGCAATATTATCAAATTTGGGAATGCTTTGTAATTCGAATCATAAATAAATGGAAACCATTGTTTCGGAGATATCACAAACCGTTCTCGAGGTTTTAGTAACTTTACGTTTTCGCAGATAATGCGATATCTCTAAGAATCGAGCGATTTTCATGAACATTTGGTATACTTTAATGTGTGAAAATTAAAATTTATTGAATTTTAAGTGGTCGAAATATACAAGGTAGGATCAAAGAGTTCGGAGACTGTGCTGATATCTCCAGCCCTGATTGGAGGAAAGGGAAACTATTTTACCGTGACGTAGAGGCACATGTGACGCGAGATGGAAAAGGAAGAAGCAGGTCCGCAGTGCAGGGTTTTTCCAGACAATGCGTGTCTGTGAACTGTAGTCGTTCGCATTCTTCGAAAACGTAAATGGTTTTTGAAGAACAATGTGCGAATATCAAATTCTGCCAGAGTTTCGGGAAATCTCCGACAGAAACATTGCACTTCGTCTCAGTGAACTTCTTCGACCCAGAACATTGCACCTGCTACAGCAGCTGCAATGTTTCTGTCAGCGATTTCCCCAAACGCTGTCAGAATTTGATATTCTTCATTGTTCTTTATTCTATTTGTTCTTCAAACGTCATTTCCGTTTTCGACGAACGTGAACGACTGCAGTGCACTGACACGCTCGGCCGTCCAAACAGATGCTTTATACCTTTCTGGTAGGTTGGACGGTCTGGGTAGAATAAGTTCACTGACACGAGGTGCAATGTTTTTGTCGGCGATTTCCCCAAACGCTGGCAGAATATGGTATTCGCACGTTGTTCTTCAAACACCATCTCCGTTTTCGACGAACGCGAACAACTACAGTTCACTGACACGCATTGTCTGTAAAAATCCTGCACTGCGGCCCTGCTTCTTCCTTTTCACATCTCGCGTCACACGTGCCTCTACGCCACGGTAAAATATTTCCCCTCTCCTCCAATCAGGGTTGGAGATATCATCACAGTCTCCGAACTTTTTGATCCTACCTTTTAAATAAAACCTAATTTGAGTTATTTTGCCCATTCCTCCTCCGATATGTAAATTTATGAATTTGTAGGGAAAGGATGTGTTTGATGCATCAGACATTTTATAAAAGTCGTAATTCCTCAAGGAAATTGGACTTAAATATTTGTGATTTGCTAAATTATTTCATTTGCATATGAACTTAATTCCTCATTTACTTTAACATCTTAACTTACGTTTATTACTGAAAATAAAACAGCGAAATTAGTGCAATATATTACTTCTGAAACCATAAAGCTGTGTGAAACGACCATTATTCTAAGCAAGTTGCAGCCACAAAGAACTAAAAAAGATAATTTATTTGCACAATAAAAAGAACATAAGTACACTCATAACGTGCATTTGCTTATTAATTTCAAAACATTGCGCTGGCACAAATGAATTTTACAAATGTGCATTAAATGTTCTATTTCTCAATTTATTGTCTGACTTCTGGCTCTTTAAGAGAATGTTTTTGCCATTTTGCTGGCTGTGATTACGCTGTATTTATTATATGGATGAAAAAAGAAGAAAACAAAAAAAGAAAGAAAATCTCTCTTTTTGTTTGCGAATTTTTTTTTCGCTTTTGCGACTATTAAACAATTCATTTACTGGATCAATTGATAATTATTCTTTATTTTTGTAAAACTTTGTTTGTTGGCAACTTGCTTTAACTGAAGTAAGAGAAAAGCAGCAAAATGTAATTATATGAAGAAAAAAAATTGTATAGAAGACACGGAATTTGGCAGTGTCGTGGTTTGATTCCGGAGCAAACGCGTAGTAGGAGAATTTTTCATCCCCCCCGCGACAACCTATGGGTTTATGTCGCATATCCTGGGAAAGGTGGGGAAACCAGATATAGATATCAACTACCAGGCGAGGTCAGACCGTGGGAGCAATGTCGACGAAACCATTCACTGACGAGATCCGAAGATGGTCCCAATGAGGTCCGAAGTGGTCCCGACGCGGTCCGAAGATGGTCCTGACGCGGTCCGAAGATGGTCCCGACGAGATTCATCCTAGCCGCTGATGGGTTTGAAAACAGGCCACAAAGACACAATTCCCCTCCGCAACCTGGATGCGTCTGCTTTATGAGGTCCGGGACGCATCCAGTTCAATCCACAGATTAATATACCTCATAGGCGAGGAGGGGCTATGGCTATAGAAATCAATGTCCTTCATATATATCACCTAGCCTCGGTATGGAGGGATGGCTTAGTAAGAGAGCACTATAGCGTTGAGTTAAAGATATCTCCAGAAGAAGAAATTTAATTATGACCGCCCGCACATTAAAGTTTTCTAAGCTTTAGGGCAAGCCGCAAAGTCCGAGCAGTGGAATTCTGCTTTATGAGCATTTGCTTAAAATATAACTTTTAACGTCACATAAATTCCCCATAGGGAGTGTTGAAATCCTAAAACTCAGAGTCCTAAAACACAGTCCACCGATCAGGTTCGTAGTTTTACGTCGATCGATAGAGGGCGTTCGTATAAAGGAGCTACAGACGCCATCATGTTTGCAATATAGTTTGCTACTTCGCTATAGGAGCTTCCGAATTATGATCGGATTTTTTGGAATTTGAACTTTTCATACCAGTCAGTTTTGGGGCAAGTTATAGGAATGTGCTCGTTTTGGGGGAATAATTCGAGAACCGAGGCAGCTAGAAAGTCCAATTTTGGTATATCGTTGTGTTTCATACATTTAAATTGCATTCATTTTAATAAATGCATGTTTCATACATTTAAGTTACATACAAATAATACCATGGTGTGCTTTAAAAAGTACGTGAATACTTTTCTTGTTTAAGTTCGCTGAGTGTCAAGGACTTATTTTGTTGGTCTAACTATTGGTTGTCAAAATTGTGGCACACAGCACTCCTTTTATTGCTATTGCAGATATTGGCTATTTCATGCTGAAGATCACACTGCGTCCCCAAACAGCTGTCCTTGGGTCAAATGGAGAGCAAGAGCTGCTCTAATCCGGCTTGCGTCATGATGCATAATTGAGGTAATTACTGCAACATTTATCATAATTTAAACGCGTATATATATATATATATATATATATATATATATATGTGTGTGTGTATATGTATATATATACATATATATGTATATATATATATATATATATATGTGTGTGTGTTCCTTCTCAATTTTATTCATTTCCACTTGTGATGTTCGAGAGGCTCGCTCACCTTTGCAGCTTGTAGGAGAAGATTACTATTGTCACAACGGGAATTCCGAGGGCATCAAAAGTCGCAACGGTTTCCCGCCAGACCGAGAAAGTCTAACTTTCTCAGAGAATTTTTCTACCCAGGTTCTAAACACACCTCTCGTCAGTTGGAAAATCCCAACTGATAACCTGCGGAGAAACCCAAACAAAATCCAAAATAAACAGAAAAATACCTTTATCTTGAAGGACTCATCAGCAGCTGAAAACACTTTAATCATCACAATTTCTACACAAATAAAAACTCATAATTTTCTTTAAATTCAAATTTATTAATTGTGGAAAGATTGGAGTTAACATAAAATACAAATGCTGATTCACATTCAGCTATCAACCACTGGACCACCTTTACTAAAATCATCGGCTCTTTGCCGGAATTAAATATTCATTTCTATAAACCATTAAGTAACTGTATAACACATAAATATCACAAATTCAAATATCAATTATATTTTTGGTATGGTCAAAGGAGAGAATGCACACTCGAGGAATCAACTAAGAATTCAATTTATCATTATCAGATTAATTTATATTTCCTTAGAGGTATTAATTATTAAATGTAATAGATGGAAGCTGAAGTTAAATGATATATACAATTAATGCTGGCAGCTGAAATCATGGGCGAAGAGTTCTTCGGAGCCGATGCTCCAGACGACTGCCCAACGGCACGTCTAAATAATCAAGGCTTACCTCATAAAATTCTGGAAAGGACTCATGGCAGGAAAAGCGTAGGCATCCACTGGCAGATTCCCTCGGGTCAAACATTGCCCCGCTCCAGCAGGAACGGCAGAACCGCAGTTTCCGGCAAGGTACCGGATCAGGCTTACCAAGGGTCGTCCAGTATCATAATTTGCTTTTACTGGTCCCGGTACACGATCAGAAATATGAGGCATCTCTTCAACGTTCACACGGCGGTCGACGATCGACGAGGGCTAGGCATCAGCAAAGGTCCGGTCAAGCAGTGGCGACGGTAGCGGCAGTGGCAGCTTTCCCGAACCCACAACTACGGTAACCCGCCCTGAGGGCTGAGTCCCGAGCCGTATGTGAGTTCGAAGATGTTTTTTTCCAGGGAGAGAGCCCAAAATCACATTTACCACCGCTTTTTAGCATTCCAGGTGGATCCAGAGCCCGGCCAATAGAAATTTACGAAGGGCTTACATCATCTCCTTTCCACCAATGTAAAATCACATGTCTTTCAAATTCATCCAGGGGCCCGCCCATCAAACGACAAATTCCAAGTCACATGCAGCTGCCACGTGAAGTCAAGAAGAACGAAGACATTTGTCTCCGCCAGCAAACAAGTGCGACCTTGAACTAACGGTCGTTGTTCCTCGAGAGTGAAAGAATTATTATATGAAATGAAAATGGCCACAATTCTGCACAGAACTTAGATACTTTGAGATGATAAAATATATAAAACGACATGAGGGTTCCAGGTCACAAATTAAATAAATATTAATATAAAGGTTTAAAAAGTAATGTAATTTTATAATTTACATAAAAGTGACGAATTCCGTCACGACACTATCGCATTTTCATAAATTTCTTTAATAATAATAATAAATCGAATTTTTAGAAATTGGAAAACACAAGGACATTCATCTGGTTTTGGTGAGACATATTTATGTGAATTTTATTTCAAAAATTATATTTTTAAAATCTATATAAATCAGTACTAACTAGTGAATACATGCGAACTATTTTAATAATTGAGATCAGTGCAAACAAATGAACGCTTGCAAACTATTTTAATATTTAAGATCAGTACGAACTAATGAGCTGTTGCAAACTATTTTAATAATTGTGAGCGCAAATTTGGAGACCTGGCAAAATGTTTGAACATGGGAACAACAGTTCAATGTCCCCCAATAGTGTTGTTCCAAAATAATTTACCTGGAATATGTTTATTACATTTTCTTTATTCTAAAAAAATATATTAATTTTATTGTTCATTTTGTTACTTTTTGCAGTTTATTTTACAAGTAAATTTCAGGTATTCCTTTTTTGTACTGGTCCACTAAATCGTTGAAATCATTTAACGTGGCCCTGCCCATCGAAAAGTTTGGGAACCTCTAATGTAAACAATGACGAAACCAGTACATGAATTCTGTTATATGGAACAGAAGCTGATTTCTAAAAAAAAATACTCTATGAATGTTTAAATATATTCAGTTTATCAAAGTTCGAATATAATACCCCACCCTCTCGCTTTTTAAGCAATCAATATTGCAGGAAAATACCTGTCAAAATATTTTATCTTGTATTTACTTGACTGGAAAAATTAAAAAGTAAAGATACCACTTTATTGTTGCCAAAATGTCTTTTTTTTTAATTTTTAGGAGAATTCAAGAGGAAAGAAAAGTAATTAACTTGAAACGACCCAAAGAAATCCATCTTCGTTTTTTTTTTCTTCCGTTACTTTGGCAATGAATTATTTTCATAGCATTAACGCTCTAAGTGAGATTAAGTGTTTATATTTCTCTGATTTAGGACTGCAGTTTCTTAAAGGGATTAGTAATTTATACGGGGGTGTTACTTCCTGAAGTATGTTTCAGTTTCTGTTTTTAATTCTTCATTACTGAAACTAATGACGTACAAATTGGGATTTTGATGCTGGGCTGAAAATGGTGTAATTTTGAATATAAAAGAAGTGTTGTGAAAATTATGATGTTAAAAAGGAAAGTTGAAAATTCGCATTTCAAAAATTGAATGGTAAAACAGTAACACAGTTATGCAAAAAAATAAGAAATAGTGAGTAACTCAGTTACTTATTATTGATTGAAGTGAAAAATCACTCCATTCATAAATTTCGAGTGGGGAAGTTTGGTATGCGTTGCGTGTGGCAATGGTACAATGTGCCAAGAAAAAGTTTCTACATTTTTAAATGTTTTTTTAAAGAAATTTGATTTCTTTATAATTTTACAGTTTTGTAAGATCGAAAGAATGCAGATTATTGCGTTAGAATTGGATCATAAACGATAAAGTTAATTATGTGGAAATGTTTTAATGTAACGTTTGCAGTCATTCCAACAGGAGAGCGTGTGGTTGGCCCAAGCGATTAGCGCATATTGGTGCATAGTGCCGAAGTCAATATACAGATGTTGCAGATCTGAAATTCAATATTTAATAAACTTTTCTATCAGAATTACTTTATAATATAGCTATATAAAATACCCGTACATGCACTATATGGTCAAAAGTATCTGTACACCTACCGTTGTGAAATCAGAGCGGCATGTTGCACATATTAATATAACTTTGAGCCACCTTTTGCATCAATCACAGCCTGCACTCTTCTGGGGAGATTTTCAACCAACTTTTGAAATATTTTAGCAGGAATTGCTTTTTATTTTGCGACCAGACCTGCAGTGAGTCCGGCTACGGATCATGGGCTATTTGGCCTTCCGCGTATTCTGCGTTCCAATTCATCCCAGAGGTGTTCCATGGGATTCAAATAGGGACTCTGTGAAGGTCAATCTAATTTTTCAACACCCATCTCTGCAAATCACTTCCGCACAACTTTCGGTATATGGATAGAACAGTTATCCCTTTTTATACAGAAACGATCCTTCCCCAAACTGTTGCCAGAGAGTAGAAAAGGCAGAGTTGTCAAGAATGTCAACATACATTGCAGTGTTCATATTTTCCGCTGCAGGAACTACGGAACTCCCGCTACATGCCGAACCACGAAAAACAGTCCCAAACCATGACGCCGCCGCTATTAAACTTTACAGTTGGTAAAATACACTGAGACAGAAAGCGTTCGTCTGGCATTCGTCAAACCCAGATGCTTCCATCGGACTGCCACACAATGTAGCAGGATTCATTACTCCAAAGCACTTGCTTTCACTGTCCAATTGTACTTGCTCCATTGTCCAATTGTACTTGCTCCACAGTCCAATGGCGGTGAGTTTTGCACCACTGCAACCGAAGTTTCGCACTGACCGTGCTGAGGTTCTGCTTGTGAGCAGCTGCATGAACTTGAAAACATATTTTTCAGCTCCCAATGAACAGTCCTGGTACTACGGACTACGTCAGATGCATTTTGGAACTCACCAGTGACCGCTGCGACTGGCGCTTTGCAATTCTTCAACACCACCTTCTTCAGGGTTCGACGGCTACGATCAGTGAGTTTATGTGACTTACCACTTCGTTTTTCTGCAGTTGTAGATCCCAGACATGTCTATTTTACAATGACGTCACTTACAGTTGATAGAGGCACCTGCACCAAAGCTGAAATGTCACGAACCAATTTGTTGCAACGATGGCATCCAATTATCCACGTGCAAACTCACTCAGCTCTGCCGATTTACTCGTTGTCTTTCTACTGCACGTTTATAACCGCCCGAGGCTGTGGTGCTCATTTTTATCTCGTTCTATGACGTACATAGCCACATCCACTTCTCCTGAGGAGTGTCCGGATACTTTTGGCCATACGGTGTATGTATATATATATATATATATATATAAATTGAAAATTTTTAAGACGACAATTATGCATAAACTATGGTAAGTACAAAAAAAAACCCATCTCTAGCATATCTGTTACAAATAAGTAACTATAGACCAACACTAAGGATAAAAATAGAAGGTAACTTATCACTATAATGGAAAGGAGGTGAGGGGAAGATGAGTATACAAAAATCATAATTAAAAAGGTATATATATATATATATATATATATATAATAAAAAGCAAATGCGGCAGAAATAAGAAACGGCAATAATAACTCAAGATTGAAGATCAACACATCAACTGAAACTACACAAAAAACGGCCGTTAGTTCGAAATTGCATTCACGCCAGGACAGCCATACAATTCGAATTAAAACCGTAAGAATAGCCAGTTTCTGACAATGGTGATAGTGTTTACTATGGACACCATTGGAACTGTCTACTGGCTAGTGGAAGGACAAATAATAAGAACCAAGTGAATTATAAATCAGAAATATAAAAAACAGAAATATTAACTCACAGGCACAGCCACCCCGTGGGAGTCTATACGTTCGCAGATGAACATTCGACAGAGCATTTTACATCTCTTCGTCAAAGCGAGTCGACACCGGAATGAATACACTTAAATGAAAAATAATGTGTATGATGACTTTCAAAAATAGTAAGCAGTATAGAACTCAGGACAATATATATATATATATATATATATATATATATATATATATATATATATATATATATATCATTGGTCCAGTCATATTTTGCTCGTCATGGTTGCGCTGAAGAGGTATGTTTTGAGGTATTTATGTTTCCTTTATTGTTCCAATCTATATGCTTTGTCGTCCATATAACACAAGTTTATAGATAAAATCTATCTTGTGTTTCAGAAACAAGCATTTTTGTGTTCATTTCGAAGGGATATATGGACCCGAAGAGAATTTTTTCGAAATGAACTTATCGTAAGCCTAAATCTCCTCCATGTGCAAGCTTTTTTGCTTGATTTTTTTGTTTTCTTATTTGCATTCCTCATTTTTGAAATTTGTTGATTGTCTTTGTCTTTATGACTTGCATTATGCTTTATTATTTCCTCTTTTTGTCTTAATTTCTTTTATTTCTTTGTATTTTGTAGAAAATTTTGGAATAGTGTATTATGAGTTACTACATACATTCTAACTTTGGATTTAATAATTTATATTTATATATATATATATATATGTGTGTGTGTGTGTGTGTGTGTGTAATCAGAAGAGAAATTATATATTGGGTTCTGTATTGCAGTTGGTAGTCCACGTCTAGTGGTACTTTCGTTACTTAATTTCATTTCCGTCAAATTTCTTTCATGATGTACTCAGACACTGACAAGTATTCACAATGCACGTTGACTCATATCATGTCAATAACCCAACTGAACGACGACAAGCTTGTTTACCCTCAGTAGGAAGTTCTGGGAAAAAGCACTTTCGTGAAGTTCTTTGCCAGTCTACTAAAATCAAGAAGTTTCGATCAAAAATATCTTTAAAAGTGCATGTTTTGCAATTTTTCTTCCCGACTTTTTATTCTTCAATGTTGATAGACCTAGAAACTTAACTACTGAACCGATTTTAATAAATGATTGTTCATTTTGTATGTTCTGATGGGAGGTATACATAGTTTATTTTCAAACTTGAAGGTAAAGTTATTGTAGAATTTTAAAAATTGAAATAACGTGAGTAAATGGTGCTCTGCTCTAAAGTGATATTTGCAATGTCTGCTATATCATTGGTGTGTAATCATATTGATAAAAAATTCTACAAAAAATTTTAAAATCACAAAAGACGACTTTATGGGAAAAATACTCATGTACTATCAGGTTTAGATACCTTGTCGAAGGATTCTAACTCTCTAAGTATCACAAGTAGCCTTATTTTGTCGGAGTTAGTTTTTTGATTGAATATGATCTAAAAGGACTTAGTGTGATTTAAAAAAGGGTTATAGGATCATTCGGCAGGGTACCTAAACCTATAATTACAGCTCCGGATCTGCAAAAACTTGGCGCAAATTATTTTAAGATTTCATAACGTTTACGGAAGGAGGTTTCTAGTGTTTGTACATGACTAGCAGTTCTTCACTTTGAAATGTTGTTTCTGGGAAATCTATATAATATGCACAGAACTCAATGAGGGGGGGGGGGGAGGAATGATGTGTAAAACTTATCGAGCACGAAGATGGCACGTCGATGGATTTCATCTTGTAGATTCTATCACGAAGATGGATGGATGGATCGAGCACGAAGATGGATTTCTTTGGGTCGATTCAATTTAAATATCGAGGATGATGTGTAAAAATTATTTATTATAGCTAGAATTTTTTTTTTGGGGGGGGGGGGATGTCATTCAGTTTCAAGTGTCTTAACTTTGGAATTAAAAGGAAAAATCTAAAATTTCGAAAATTCGAATTACGGGTGACAGTGCAAAGAGATGATGAAAACAATCAAAACGATTGCAAAACGATCAAAGCGATTTCTGAACGAACACATAAAACACTTTGACTGGAACCAGAATCTATTTTAGTCTCATTCGATCCGTCTCAGTTTTCAGGTCAGCGGATATTTCGACAATTTGAATTAGGGGTGTTTATACAAAGCGACTTATCGAAACACTTACACCACTCTGCACTTCAAAAGTAATAAATACACAATTTGATATCCTCTCCACTGCCAACAGTAAAAACTCCGAAAGAGAAATAATTTAATTAAATATAACGCAAACATTATTTTTTGTATTCCAACGTGCATGATCCCTGACGGTGGGAATATTAAACACTCTCCATAGTGTTATTTAACTGTTTATCTAAGTGTTATTTATTGAATTAGTCCTAAATAGGACAACAACTCCTTAATAAACCCATTGTGTCAAATAAACTCTTCCTGTAATATTTTAAGCCGATTCTTACTCATTAAACATTGCTCTGTAATTGGGTTTTTTCGTCTATCTAGCTTAGTTACCGAGTTTGTTTTTCTAACTTTTTATTTATCTGCTGCAATCACTTTTATTTGATTGAGAAATTTTACTATTGATAGACCTACACGTGTATACTTAATACTCATGGACAATTCCTTACAAAGTTATTGAGGTACTTAAGGACTTTGACAACAACCCTGTATAAGAAATCTTGTCCCACCGTTGTGTAGAGGAGGACATTGACAAAAATGTTTTTTTTTCCTTATAATTTATTATATTTTAGTGTTTATTATACAGGGTGTATATAAACTGATAGTCAGAACTGTAAGGGGTTATAGAATTTACCGAAACAAACAACTTTCACAATACAATGTGGGGTCTGAAAGCAACCAGCGAGCCGCGAGAGGGCGCTTTCTCTGGAGTGGATGAAACGTCGCGTCAAGATGGAGAACACAGTAAATCCGCATGCTACACGTTCAAGATGCCACCAGCAAAATTTTTCCGTGAATGTGTGGCCAAGGATTATCCACGACATATTAATTGGCTCGTATCTGTTACCAGACCGCCTAGACGGACAGAAGTACCTCACCTTCCTCCAGCAGGTGCTGCCAGATTTACTACGTATTGTACCAGCAAATCATCGAGTGATTATGTGGTTCCAGCACGACGGAGCGCCAGCACATTACACCAGGATTGTGCGGAACTACCTGGACATTGCCTTTCCGAACAGACGGATTGGTTGTGGTGATTCCGTCGCGTGACCTCCCAGATCTCTGGATCTGTCCGACCTAGATTTTTTCCTCTGGGGACAGCTAAAAAGCGCTGTTTACGAGACGCCCATTGATTCACCAGAGGACCTTGTCGCACGAATTAGCGTCGCAGCTGCAGACCTTCATGAAATGCTAGGAATCTTCCTAAGTATACGCGATTCACTCCGTCGCCGCTGTGACGCCTGTCTCGCAGTTGGTGGTCGTTCATTTGAGCATTTACTCTAAACATTTTGTCAATAAATTTCCATTATTCGTCTTCACTTCGCTCCATTTTGACGCGGCGCTTCATCCACTCCCAGAGAAAGCGCCCTCTCGCGGCTCGCCGGTTGTTTTCCGACCCCACATTGTATTGTGATAGTTGTTTGTTTTGGTGAGTTCTATAATCCCTTACAGTTCTGATCATCAGTTAATATACACCCCGTATTTATACTCAATTGTCATGAACCTTTTCTTACATAGTTGTTGAAGTGATTAAGGATTGTAACAACAACCCTGTATATGAAGCATTGTCACACCATTATATAGAGGAGGACATTGAAAAAACAATTCTTTTTCTCGTAATTTATGATATTTCGTAATTTAGTGTTGCAATTTAATAAACGGTTTAATATGTTTTATAGTGTTAGTTGCTCAAAGTAACTTGTATCTTCCTGTTTCTAATACTTCGTTATTAAAACGCAATCAACTGTAGATTACATAATGAATTACACCAATATTTTTTAAATATAGTTTGATTCTATATTTAATTAATTTCTTCAATCACAACCTGTCAATTAAAAACCACTTTACGGCACATTATTAAGTTTAAACTACATAAAAAATGTATTTCCTCTTAATAAGCCATCAATATTTCAGTAAAATACCTGTTAGTTTGTGTTTTTACCCCGTATTTACTTAACAGGAAAATGTAAAAAAGAAGAAAATAATGCTTGAGTTATCACTTTTGCTGTTACAAAATTTTTCGACATTTTGTTTTTTAATTCAAGTCAGGGAGAAAGAAAAGTAATTATCTTTAGACGAACAAATGGAAATCATCTTTGGTCTCTTACGTTACTTCGGTAATGTATAATTTCGTAGCATTAAAACCCTAAGTAAAGATTAAGCGTTTTCATTTCTGTGATTTAGTGTTGCAATTTAATAAAAGGCTCAGTATGTGGTATGCGGTTTTAGTTTCTTAATTTGACTTGTAACTTTCTGTGTTTAATGCTTCATTATTTAAATACAGTCAACTACGATATAATAATAAATAACATCAATATTTTACAAATATAGATTACATGTATGTCCAACTAACCATTTCAGTCTGCACATTTCGAGTTTGAAATTGCTACAGCGGTTATACAATGTAACACTCGCACACTTAATAACAAGAAAGATAAATTCGTGCATAAAGCATTGATTATGAAACACTTTCCAACTAAAATGCAATTTTATTTAAACATCTCAAAAATGCGATGCATTCAGTGCTGATATATTTTAAATTATCACAGTATTACAATAATTTATTATATTTGAAAACATAAAACTTCATAAAAAATTAACTTTCAAATGACGTCATCGAAATATAAAGCGTCTGGCTCTCTATGTAAAAGCAATGAATATTTCATTCATATCACTTTTATTCCAGACTGCAGAGTTAAATAATTTTGTTTGAAAAAAATGAAGCAATTCGTATACAACTCATCTTACAACCACTTGTTTACATTCTGCATCCATTAAAATTAGGCTTCGTTATAGAAATAGTCAAAGTTTAATGATCATTTAAATTAAAAAATGTTGTAATTGCTTTGGAACAGAAAATAGATGCACAGAAAATACGAAAAAATGAAGTGATTTTAGGATTGATGAAACACTTGATATAAATTTAAAAGAACTTTAAAAATCACGATTTTTACACTTGGAAATAAAGATGGATGCCAAATTTTATTTTGGAGTGAGTCACGTGATCTCTTCATATAATATGGCTGTTATTATTATTTTAAATTTTATTTCAAAAACTACCGAACATATTTTGCTGAAATTTTTCTTTATATATTTTATAGGACAATTTGAATATTTTCTAAAATTTTAAAGCAATTTGTGAAATTTAACTCCTCTTAAAAAGTGTTTGAAAAACTAGGTTCCATAGGTTTCTATGTATTTCACTTTAACAACCCGGGCTCAATCCAAAACTAATTGGGTAATATTACTCATTTACATTCCCATATGTCCCACAGACCGTCTCAACAACATACTGAAATTTCATTTTGATAAAGTCATTTTTACGGCGGTTATGGCTCGAACGGACAGACAGACAGACATAGTGACTAAAGTCACAAACGCTTTTCAACTATGTTGGAAAGTGATAATAAAAATTAGTGATAACTTTTCTGAATATCAAAAGTATATGTAAGCATAAAAATAGTGGACATTTTACTATTCTGTTAATATGTTAACACATGTAACAGGAAAATGTATTGAATCTTATTTCGGAAAAAATTATTTAATTGTTTAATTTTTACTTTCTTATACTTAGTTTTGAGAAAGTAATGTTTTCACGCAAATTTTTGATTGCAAGATATTGATGCTAATATATGTTTGAAGACCTCCTGAATACGTGTTGACTATTTTTGGAGGGATGTCCGTCTGTCTGATGTCTGTGGTCGATTTCTTGTGTACACGGTGATATTTTTATCAATTTGGCGACATTTTCGTCAATCTGGCAATATTTAAAAAAGTGGCCAAGTATGATATATCCCAAGTTTTTCGCCAAACATTACGGAAGGACGGAGTTATTCTTATTGTCGTATTGAGTTATTCTTATTGTAATGGGTTATTCTTATTGTCGTTTGTTATGTTCTTTCCAAGATATTGAATTTTCATCAATTAATGGTCATTTTCATTAATTTACCGTCAATTTTATCAATTTGGCGACATTTCCTTTAATTTAGCAGCATTTAAAAAAGACTCGCCAAGTTGGCTGTCAAAATTCGTCGACAGAATTTCGCCAAGCGTTACGGGTAGAGAAATAGGTTATTCTTATAATTAATGCTTGAAGTCATATTATTATAGTACTATGCATAAAATATATAAATGTTATTCGCACTTAATAAACAACTAATATATAAATAAAATCCCCCAGTCAGTTTTTATGTCGAGTTTAATTAGTCGGAAAATGTAAAGATATATATAATACTCAGATAAAACTTTTAGTGTTAACATTTGTACATTTAGTTGCTAAATCCAAGTCAAGAGAAAGAAAAGTAATTATATTTAGATGTACAGATAGAAATCATCTCCTGTATTTTCTTTTTCGTTATGTTGCAATGAAACATTTTTTCAACATTGACACCCAATGTTTGACACCCAAATGTTTCGTAATGCTGCCATTACAGTTGGATATTCAGTTAGATTTTTCAAAATCAATGAACATAAGTAATCAGCATTGTGTCAAACAGTATTCATAATTTTATTTTTAAACATATGAAAGACTGAGTATTTTTGCAGGATTTATCAGAAAACGAATTTTTTCATCCGTCGGAATTTAAATTACAAAACAAAGAAAGAAATAATTAAAATTATGTTAACAATTCAGGTGAATATTAAATTTTAGCTAATGCACCGTGCTTAAAAGATAACACCTTTAAGTAAGGAAGTCAGTTTTAATAAAGTTAATGCATAACTGCACTGTAAGAAATATCAATAAATACTGAAAAGTGATCTGTCAACCATTAATTCTTCATTTTATAGGAACTTAGTAAGCTACGGATGCATGAAATTGAATTTGTTTTTACACTTTCCATGTGTATTTCATGATTCTTTTTTTTAATTTCTGAGATAGTATTATGCGATTATAAGTTAATTAATTTTAAATAATTAGAAAAAATCTGATGAGGGCAACACATGACTTTCCTTATATAATGCAGTGAATTTACTACTTTTACAGTTAAAAAAATGTTATTCTTATAGTAGATACTTATATTCTTTCCAAGATATTGAATTTTCTTCAATTAGTCGTCATTTTCATTAATTTAGCGCCATTTTTATCAATTTGGCAACAATTGAAAATGTCGCCAAGTTGGCGACATTCCGCCAAATTCGTCGCCAAAATCTCGCCAAGCGTTATGGACGAAAAAATAAGTTATTCTTACAGCAGATAAATGACTATTGGTTTCAAATACAAAAGTATTACTCAAACTATCTTTATTCATGAATGGAGCGAGCTAGATCCGCGGAATGATGTCATCATAATTTATCGCATGGTATTATATATGAAAAGTGAACATGTTTCTCAATAGGAAATATATTTTTTTTATTTTATATAACTTTTTGATAATTTTTTTGAAAAATGTACTATATCTCGAGAACAGTTCATGTTAGCGTTCTAAAATTTATGTCAATCGTTTTCTAATGAAAAATTACATAAGAAATGTCTATTTGCGTAACTTTATTAGCGGTTTTGGTTTTTTGACGATTTTTTCAAAATTTCACTCAAAAATTTAGGGGGTTCTGGGCATTCGATTGCTTATAAAAACAATAGGCCTTCTAGTGTTTACGGATTGTGAGTTTTGTACCGAATTTCGTTCGAATCGGTTCATTCGTTCGTCAGTTATAGTCTCCACAGATTCACTGACACACACACACACACACATACTTTCACACACACATACATACTTTCACACACACACACAGACATCATCTCAAAAAGGTTCGATTCGTGATCAGGGATGCTTGATATGTGCTCTCCCGTCGAAAACTCGAATTCGAATTTTCGGCCCCGTCACAATACTTTCCTTATACATTATGTATATAAGGAAAGTAATAAACCGTATGTTGTTTTTATTTTATTTTTTTGTAGGATCACTTCAATCTGCAGAGCAATCCTTATAAGAATATTTTTCATATATACTAATTTTTCTGCGACCCAGACCGTCCGACCTACTCGAAGGTGTAAAATATATGTTTGGACATGCGGAAAGTGCTACTCAATTTAGACTGGAAACCAGTGGGAGGGGCGGCATCCACAAGGGTCTCTATCCACCTTCATCTTCGCCAACCTCTCGGAAGGACTTACAGACACACATATTTAACGTGTCATATGTTTGTACATTTCTCTATATATTATTTTTCTTATCCCCTTTTTTTCGCAATAATCCATTACCTATTTTTGTAAAGTAGAAGTACCTGTCAATTTTTCAAAATGTTAAAACTGCCTGTTTGAACGTAATATATTTCTTCAATTGTGCCTTTTTTTCGTCTTCTTAAATAATAAAAGGCAATGTCTGTGTGTGTGTGTGTCTGTCTGTCTGTCTGTCTTATACACTATACGTTTCGCGACCGCGCGTCGGAGAGTTACGAAATTTGGCAATCGGAGACCCTGGGGGGTGGGAAGGGGACACGTGAAAACCGATTTTCAAAATTCTAATTATTTTTTTATTTATTTAATGTTTTATGCGATTTCGACCTTTTTTTGATCTTTTTGCCCTTTTTTCTCCTCGATCCAGACATCGTAGAAAAAAACTAATCACACCATCGGAAAGAGCAGAGAATTTCGAGTAAAAATATATCAATTTCAAATCTCCATTTCGATTTCTAATATTTTTTAAAGATTTTAAAACAAAAGTCACTTTTGGCTCAAGAAAACGATTTTTGGTTTTTAAATTCTCGCATCGTGAAAAGTACTCATAATTTCGACTAATAATTTACATTTTCAGAAAGGTCAAACATCTGGCATTCTTACAAGTCCAATCTGGTCCAGAAATAATGAAAATTGCCTTCAGGATGGCAATTTTAAAGACGCCATGATTTTAAATTTGTCGGCTACCGGCTCAGTTTCTCAACGGCATTTTCCCCCCATCCGCATTAGTTTCTTCCCCGTCTCCATGGAGACCGCGCTTTCGGTTTTAACTGAATTACGAGCATAAGTGTTGTATACATCGGGCGAAATTATTATATTTATATGATATTTTAAATGGATATTTTTAAATGGATATTTTAAATAATTTAAATGATTGAATTATGGTGGTTTGAATTGTGGTGATGTATTTGAAATTATTATATTTATGGATTGGTGGAACGATATGGTTGATTTTTTTATTTTAAATGGATATTTTAATTTATGGATATTTTAATTTATAGATATTTTAAATGGATATTTTAATTTTATGGCTATTTTAAATGATGGAACGATGGAACGAGGATGGTGGAATTAAGAGCCTAGCATATGGTCGTTATAAATTTAAATTAGCGCGCGAGAATTGCACTCGGTAGGCCTGGGTTCGATTCCCGCCACTGATGCGGAGTACGATCACCTTAAACATATGGGTCGATAATTCCTTCCGAGAGGTTGGTGGCAGGGAAAGGAGGGTACGGTCTCTGTGGATGCCTCCCCCACTGGGTCCTGGTCCAAATTGGGTGAATGAAAAGAAAGTTATGGAGATTGTCGCGGAGGGCGCGGTAGCCCAGTGGTTAGCGTGCGGGAATTTCACTCGGTAGGCCCGGGTTCGATTCCCTCCACTGACAAAACTGCTGCCGTGTTCACGCGGAGTACGATCACGTTAAACATGTGGGTCCGTAAGTCCTTCCGAGAGGTTGGTGGTAGAGGAAGGAGGGTACGCACCCTGTGGATGACTTTCCCACTGGGTTCCGGTCTAAATTGGGTGAATAAAAAGAAGGTTATGGAGATTGTCGCGGAGGGCGCGGTAGCCCAGTGGTTGGCGCGCGGGAATTGCACTCGGTAGGCTAGGGTTCGATTGCCGCCACTGCCAAAACTGCTGCCATTTTCACGCGGAGTACGATCACGTTAAACATGTGGATCCGTAAGTCCTTCCGAGAGGTTGTTGGTAGAGGAAGGAGGGTACGGACCCTGTGGATGCCTCCCCTACTGGGTTCCGGTCTAAATTGGGTGAATAAAAAGAAGGTTATGGAGATTGTCGCGGAGGGCGCGGTAGCCCAGTGGTTAGCGCGCGGGATTTGCACTAGGTAGGTCCGGGTTCGATTCCCGCCACTGCCAAAACTGCCGCCGTGTTCAGGCGGAGTACGATCACGTTAAACATGCGGGACCGTAAGTCCTTCCGAGAGGTTGGTGGTAGGGGAAGGAGGGTACGGTCCCTGTGGATGCCTCCCCCACTGAGTTCCTGTCTAAATTGGGTGGCACTTCCTGGTAGGTCGTTCCTTCTGGTAGGTCGCGCCAGCGAGTGTGCCACGGTTAGAATTTGCCACGGTCAGAATTTTCAAGGGTAGCGAACAGGCTGGTCGCCAAAGGCGGCTAGTAAATAATAAAAGGCAATGTCTGTGTGTGTGTGTGTGTGTGTCTGTCTTATACACTATACGTTTCGCGACCGCGCGTCGGAGAGCTACGAAATTTGGCAATCGGAGACCCGGGGGGGAGGGAAGGGGACACGTGAAAACCGATTTTTAAAATTTTAATTATTTTTTTATTTATTTAATGTTTTATGCGATTTCGACCGTTTTTTGCCTTTTTGCCCTTTTTTCTCCACGATCCAGACATCGTAGAAAAAAACAAATTACACCATCGGAAAGAGCAGAGAATTTCGAGTAAAAATATATCAATTTCAAATCTGAATTTCGATTTCTAATATTTTTTAAAGATTTTAAAACAAAAGTCACTTTTTGCTCAAGAAAACGATTTTTGGTTTTTAAATTCTCGCATCGTGAAAAGTACTCATAATTTCGACTAATAATTTACATTTTCAGAAAGGTCAAACATCTGGCATTCTTACAAGTCCAATCTGGTCAGGAAATATTCCGTATTGATCACAGGATCGGGATTTTAAAAGTTTCCGAATTTCGATTTCTCGGCGTTCCGCTCGGCGTGCCGCTTCGTTTCTCCCCAGCTGAAGGAAGGAAGTTGGTGGGTGGGGACGTCAAGGTGGAGGTGACGTCACGGTTCTGTATATGCATAGCGATGGGTGGGACAATAAGAAACCGAATTAGTTTTTACTTTCCGTTTCCCGCGCTTCCGATTTTAAATGAAATAAGAGCTTAACATATGCACTGTAGAAATTATTATATTTATATTTTAAATGATGGAACGATATGGATTTTTTAAATGGATATTTTAAATGATGGAGCGATTGATATTTTAAATGATGGAACGATGGATATTTTAATTTTATGGATATTTTAAATGATGGAACAATGGAATGAGGATGATGGAATTAAGAGCTTAGAGAGCATATGGTCATTTTAAATTGTAAATTAGCGCGCGGGAAGTTAGCGGTAGGCCCGGGTACGATTCCCGCCACTGCCAAAACTGCCGAAGTGTTCACGCGGAATACGATCACGTTAAACATGTGGGCCCGTAAGTCTTTCCGAGAGGTTGGTGGTAGGGGAAGGAGGGTACGGTCCCTGTGGATGCCTCCTTCACAGGGTTCCCGTCTAAATTGGGTGAATATAAAGAAAGTTGCGGAGGGCGAGGCAGCCCAGTTGTTAGCGCTCAGGAATTGCACTCGGTAGGCCCGGGTTCGATTCCCGCCACTTCCAAAACTGCCGCCGTGTTCACGCGGAGTACGATCACGATAAACATGTGGGTCCGGAAGTCCTTCCGAGAGGTTGGTGGTAGGGGAAGGAGGGTACGGTTCCTGTGGATGCCTCCCTCACAGGGTTCCCGTCTAAATTGGGTGAATATAAAGAAAGTTGCGGAGGGCGAGGCAGCCCAGTGGTTAGCGCTCAGGAATTGCACTCGGTAGGCCCGGGTTCGATTCCCGCCACTTCCAAAACTGCCGCCGTGTTCACGCGGAGTACGATCACGATAAACATGTGGGTCCGGAAGTCCTTCCGAGAGGTTGGTGGTAGGGGAAGGAGGGTACGGTCCCTGTGGATGCCTCCCTCACAGGGTTCCCGTCTAAATTGGGTGAATATAAAGAAAGTTGCGGAGGGCGAGGCAGCCCAGTGGTTAGCGCTCAGGAATTGCACTCGGTAGGCCAGGGTTCGATTCCCGCCACTTCCAAAACTGCCGCCGTGTTCACGCGGAGTACGATCACGATAAACATGTGGGTCCGGAAGTCCTTCCGAGAGGTTGGTGGTAGGGGAAGGAGGGTACTGCCTAAATTGGGTGAATAAAAAGAAAGTTATGGAGATTGTCGCGGAGGGCGAAGTAGCCCAGTGGTTAGCGCGCGGGAATTGCACGCGGTAGGCCCGGGTTCGATTTCCAAAATTGCCGCCGTGTTCACGCGGAATACGATCACGCGGAATAAACATGTGTGTCTGTAAGTCCTTTCGAGAGGTTGGTGGTTGGGGAAGGAGGGTACGGTCCCCGTGGGTGCCTCTCCCACTGGGTTCCGGTCTAAATTCGGTGAATAAAAAGAAAGTTATGGAAAATGTCGCGGAGGGCGAAGTATACCAGTGGTTAGCGCGCGGGAATTTCACTGGGTAGGCCCGGGTTCGATTCCCGCCACTGCCAAAACTGCAGCCGCGTTCACGCGGAGTACGATCACGTTAAACATGTGGGATCGTAAGTCCTTCCGACAGGTTGGTGGTAGGGGAAGGAGGGTACTGTCCCTGTGGATGTCTCCCCCACTGAGTTCCGGTCTAAATTGGGTGGCACTTCCTGGCCGTCCAAACAGTTACCTTACACCTTCTGGTAAGGTCGCGCCAGCGAGTGTGCCACGGTTACAATTTGCCACGGTCAGAATTTTCAAGGGTAGCGAACAGGCTGGTCGCCAAAGGCGGCTAGTCTTAAATAATAAAAGGCAATGTCTGTGTGTGTGTCTGTGTGTCTGTGTGTCTGTCTGTCTTATACACTATACGTTTCGCGACCGCGCGTGGGAGAGCTATGAAATTTGGCAATCGGAGACCCTGGGGGTGGGAAGGGGACACGTGAAAACCGATTTTTAAAATTTTAATTATTTTTTTTTGTTATTTAATGTTTTATGCGATTTCGACCGTTTTTTGACCTTTTTGCTCTTTTTTCTCCACGATCCAGACATTGTAGAAAAAAACAAATCACACCATCGGAAAGAGCAGAGAATTTCGAGTAAAAATATATCAATTTCAAATCTCAGGGACAAATTCTAATATTTTTTTATGATTTTAAAACAAAAGTCACTTTTGGCTCAAAAAAACGATTTTTGGTTTTTAAATTCTCGCATAGTAAAAAGTACTCATAATTTCGACTCATAATTTACATTTTTAGAAAGGTCAAACATCTGGCATTCTTACAAGTCCAATCTGGTCAGGAAATATTCCGTATTGTCCACAGGATCGGGATTTTAAAAGTTTCCGAATTTCAATTTCTCAGCGTTCCGCTCGGCGTGCCGCTTCTTAACCGGCGTTTCTCCCCCGCAGAAGGAGGGAAGGTGGTGGGTGGGGACGTCAAGGTGGAGGTGACGTCACGGTTCTGAATAGAGCTCCTTTACTCCATATAAATTATTATATTTATATTTTAAATGATGGAACGATATGGATTTTTTAAATGTATAGTTTAACTTTTGGATTTTTTTAAATGGATATTTTAATTTTATGAATATTTTAAATGATGGAACAATGAAACAATGGTCATTTTAAATTGCAAATTAGCGCGCGGGAAGTTAGCGGTAGTTCGATTCCCGCCACTGCCAAAACTGCCGCCGTGTTTACGTGGAATACGATCACGTTAAATATGTGGGTCCGTAAGTTCTTCCGAGAGGTTGGTGGTAGGGGAAGGAGGATACGGCCCCTGTGGATGCCTCCCCCACTGGGTTCCCGTCTAAATTGGGTGAATATATAGAAAGTTATGGAGATTGTCGCGGAGGGCGCGGCAGCCCAGTGGTTAGCGCGCGGGAATTTCACTCAGTAGGCCCGGGTTCGATTCCCGCCACTGCCAAAACTTACGCTACGTTCACGCAGAGTACGATCACGTTAAACATGTGGGTTCGTGAGTCCTTCCGAGAGGTTGGTGGTAGGGGAAGGAGGGTACGGTCTAAATTGGGTGAATAAAAATAAAGTTATGGAGATTGTCGCGGAGGGCGAAGTAGCCCAGTGGTTAGCGCGCGGGAATTGCACGCGGTAGGCCCGGGTTCGATTTCCAAAATTGCCGCCGTGTTCACGCGGAGTAAACATGTGGGTCTGTAAGTCCTTCCGAGAGGTTGGTGGTTGGGGAAGGAGGGTACGGTCCCCGTGGCTGCCTCTCCCACTGGGTTCCGGTCTAAATTCGGTGAATAAAAAGAAAGTTATGGAAAATGTCGCGGAGGGCGAAGTACCCCAGTGGTTAGCGCGCGGGAATTTCACTCGGTAGGCCCGGGTTCGATTCCCGCCACTGCCAAAACTGCAGCCATGTTCACGCGGAGTACGATCACGTTAAACATATGGGTCCGTATGTTTTTCCGAGAGGTTGGTGGTAGGGGAAGGAGGGTACGTTCCCTGTGGATGCCTCCCCCACTGGGTTCCGGTCTAAATTGGGTGGCACATCCTGGCCGTCCAACCAGTTACCTTACACCTTTATGGTAGGTCGCGCCAACGAGTTTGCCACGGTTGGAATTTGCCACGATCAGCATTTTCAAGGGTTGCGAACAGGCTGGTCGCCAAAGGCGGCTAGTATTCAATAAATACATCTCTGGATGTCTGGGGATCACAGGGTGCTTTCGGCTTGCTGGAGGTTTCTCTTCTGGGTCGTGCAACTGATTTCCAAATACCATTATGGTGAGAAGCACGGTGTGGGATCTTCTCCGCGTGAACACGGGGACTGTTTGTGCAGAGCCGGGAATCGAACTCGGGTCGTCCGAGTGCAACCCCAGCGTGCTAACTACTAAGTTGTCCCAACCCATATATACACTAAATACGTGTATGTGTGGCTGAGTGGGTGTTTAAACCCAGACTAGGGGGACTCACCCGAGAGTACAGAGTTCTTAAATCCCCTGATCCCCAGTCGGAAGAAGATCTGACCCCCAACACGAAAGCCGAACAACAAGTCACTCGAACCCACCGCACAAAGAAAACCACCGACTCCGCAACACATAAATGTACTAATTAAAGAAATTTAGTGTGGGCGACACACGGAATTGCCTAAACTCAAATTCATTGTATCTTTTATGCATTTTACTAATTCAATTAACGTGGTAACAACAGATCGAAATCCAATTACAGTAGCCACACAAGCCTCCATGGCTTTCGGGATTTGAAACCGAGCCCTCTGGAGTCTAGAGGGCTCGGGTTCAAAATAGGTTCAAAGAGGGCTCGGGTTCATATAATTTCATTATATGAATTACCTATGTATGCCACTTATTGTAAGTTTTTAGGATAAATCTCATATCATTAATTACAGTTGAAATGTTCACATTATATATGTCAGTTATTGTGTTTTTTAATTGGTCGTTAAATAAAAACATGCATTATGAATTTTACAATGTGATCAAAATAAACTATGACGGGCCGGATACCGGGCATGTCCGGCACGCTACCGCGGGCCGGATTGGTGGTGCTCGCGGGCCGGTGTTGGCCCGCGGGCCGTAGTTTGGAGACCCCTGCTCTAGACAGAAGTCGAACACGCTATACACTACACCACCTGGGCGGCAAATCGAAGGTTCACTAGTAGATATACCCGCCGTTACTCGTGATTTAAAATATGAGCACATTTCGATAGTATTCTAAATGGAATTGTTCTACAAAATATTATTATTAAAATTCCTAATTAATTTCCCCTAAAAAGAAGTATATGGATTTCTGTTCAAAAATGCAATAAAATCGTATATGGCTATCACATGACTTTGCCTATATAATGCAATGGATTTATTTTTTTTTCAAGGTGGAAAAATAATATATAAGATCCACTGCACACTGTTTTCAACGTTGAATTGTACATACTTACTACATTTTTATTTTTACGTAATTCTTTTGATACATTTATTTGGAAATGCACAATGTTCCGAGAATGGTTCAAGTTAGCTGTTTGCGTCATACGTTTTCTAATAAAAAATGACGTATTAAATGATTTTTCATTTAACAATAGGAAAGGATTACTATTTTTATGTACATTTCATAATTCAATTACAATTAGAAGTCGTGCAATATCTCACGAATTATTCATGTGTCGATCGTTCTATAGTCGTTTTTTAATAAAAATTACTTAATAATATTTATCATTATTGAAAGTTTTAATTTTTTAATGATATTTTCATTCATTCATTCGAAATTTTGTAAGTCTTTCGAACATTTAATTATGTTTAAAATCAATAAATTTTCCGTATTTACTGATTGTAATTAACGTACTAAATTAATTTTGAAACGATTTATTCCTTCGCGAGATATAATTTCCACAGATTCAGGGACACACTCACATACATACATACATAAACATACACAAGCACCACTTCAAAAACCTTTGGTTCGAGTTCAAGGATTTTTTAAACAGGCTCTCCCGTGGAAATCCAGATATCATATTTTCAATTCCATTCCAATACTTCCCTGGTATAGTGCCATGTACAGAACCTGATTACCGGAAAGCCACGTGAAGCACTTGCTTTCCTTCAAAATATTTAAAGGGGGGCCCCCATACAGGCAAACAACGAAATATTTTTATTATCTGAACCCAAACTTTAAATACAATAAATAAAAACTGCTACTCGTAAGAAAATAACTTCAAAACCTCCTTGAAGAAGCAAGCATATCAGCAAGGTGGCGACAATCGTTTTGGGAGAATTATAAGCCCCCAAAATGAAAATAACTTCAAAACTTCTTTAAAGAAAACAAGCATATCAGTAAGGTGGCGACAATCGTTTTGGGGGCATTATAAGCCCCCAAAACGAAAATAACCTCAAAACTTCCTTGAAGAAAACAAGCATATCAATAAGGTGGCGACAATCCTTTTGGGGACATTATAAACACCTATCTTCAGACCAAACGAACTTTTACAACCGTGATGACAATTCGTTTGAGACCTTACTAAACTTCTTCTCAGTTCTTTCTTAGACGTTGCTAGGCTACAAACTGTTTTTTCGGCCTGAAAATAAAGGGTTATAATGCCGTCGAAACAATTATTGTTACCTAACTAGCATGGGCGCTGCAAGTTATTTCTCAAATTTCAATTGCCTATAATTTCTTTTTAATTCTAAACTGTTAATGAAACATACAGTGGCACGGCAGTTAATATTTAAGGCTGAACTAATAACAAAAGTAAAAGAGAAAATACATTAAATCAAAAAAATTGCTGTAATTTTGAGACAGGCAATAAGTTTAAAAGAAGAACAAAGATCAATCATGCACAAAGCATTGATTATGAAACACTTTCCTACTTCAATGCAATTTTATATAAACATCGCTAAAATGCGATTCATTCCTCGGTAACATTTTTAAAATTATCACAATACTGCAATAATTTGTTATATTTGAAAACTTCATCGAAAACAAATGACCTTTAATCAAGTAACTTCATCGAAATATAAATCGCGTGGCTCTCTCTCTAAAAGCAGCACTTCATTCATAAACGGCTTTCCATTCCTTTTATTCATCATAATACTATAATAATTTATTTTATTTTAAAACTTAAAACCATGTAGGTACAAGTAATTTAACTCTATGCTTAAAACTTCATCGAAAAATATCGTCTTCTTCTCTGTGTAAAATCAATGAATGTTTCATTCATATCAGCTATTTTGCAGACTCCATGAGCTAAATAATTTTGCATTAAAGAAATGCAGCATTTCTTATACAACTCATCTTACAGCTTGATGCTTTTACATTCTCCATAAGTGAAAATTAGGCTTCGTGGTAGAAATAATCATAGTTTGATGATCATTTAAACTCAAATATGTTGTAATTGCGTTGTTTCAGTATGTAGGTGCACATAATTTAAGCAAAAATAAAAGGGATTTAGAACGGATACAACATTATATATGAATTAAAAATCACGATTTTGACACAAAATGGATGCCATATTTTATTTGAAGTGGATCACGTGATCTCTTCATATAAAGGGTGTAATTAATATTTTAATTTTTATTTTAAAAACTACCGAATATATTTTGCTGAATTTTTTTTTATATATTTTATGGGACAATTTAAATATTCCCTAAAACTTTCGAAGCAATTTGGGAATTTTAAATTCGCTTAAAATGTGTTTGAAAAATTAGGCTTCATAGGGTTCAATGTATTTCATTTTTTCAACCCGGGTTCAATCCAAAACAAATTGGGGGGTATTATTTATTTATATTCCCATATGTCTCACAGATCGTCTGAACAACATACTTAAATTTTATTTTGATAAATTTCATTGTGATAAAGTCATTTGTACAGCAGTTATTGTGCTAACGTGCAGACAGACAGACAGAATGAGAAAAGTCATAAACACTTTTCAACTATGTTGTAAAGTGTTAAAAAACTACAGCTTGATGAGAACATGTAGTTCTCCGAGCAACTCAGATAATAAGATTTTTCGAAAGCTGATGAGTGTGTGGTAAATAAACTTTGAAAATGTTCCTTGTGCAATCAGTGTTCATGAAATCAAAGTGGAGCCCTCAAATAGATTTGTGCTTCCCCTAACTGGTGGGTTAATAGGACCCTGAGCATCTATTGTAGGGAAAGTAGTTATCGTGCCACATTTTATTCATTTATCAAATTTTATAGTATGTACAGACTGGTAAACAAACATTGTTGAGAAAATATGTTGATACGTATTCAGGTATGCCCAAACTGTGTACGGGAATAAATATCCGAGTGTGAGACATTTTCTTTTCTCTGTATCACAAATACTTAACATTTATATTTCGTACATTATTCATTTCCCCTTTTACATTCGCAAGGAAGTAAAATTAACCTAAGGGGGAAATATTGCACTCATATTATTCAGCAATAGAAAGTTTTATCCCAACTTAAGAATGAACGTAAATTTGAATTTTGAAATCACCAGAATGATTTTCAGAAATAGTGCTTAAAATATGGTTTTTTGAAGAAAAAACATTTGACAAGTGAATGCAACAATTTGTACAGGGATTTGAATAGACTTTTCTGCTTTATCACATGTGACGTGCTTAACAGTGACGGCTTGTTAACTCAAATTGCAACTTGTCAATTTTTGAAGGGTTATTTATGGATAGGCAGCAAATATAAGTATGAATGAAAGAGGAAGTTGTGTGTATATATATATATATATATATATATATATATATATATATATATATATATATATATATTATATATGTATATATATATATATATTATATATGTATATATATATACATATATATTATATATATATATATACACACATATACACACATATATATTATATATATGTATATATAGATATACACACATATACACACATATATATTATATATATATATGTATATATATATATACACACATATACACACATATATATTATATATATATGTATATATACATATATATATATATACACACATGTATATATATATATATATATATATATAATACTTTCCCCAGAACTTTTAAGAAGTTCCAAGTCAGTCGATATTTCGAAAAAGGTGTAGTGGTTTCAAAAACCCGCCAGTTCAGCAATATTAAGCCGTATCAGGCAACCACGAATGTCGCCAAATTCTGGCACCCCTACTTTTACATATTAGCTACGGTTGCCTGTAGAAGTGTTTTCTCCTCGGATGAAGTGAATGTGAGGCAAAAGCATTTTATGCATTACATATATGTGTGTGTGTGTGTGCGATGTAAATACTTGAAAGTAGTACAATAGTAATGCAAGAGGATGATGATATTAAAATGAAGAGGGCATGTAACAAGACAATTATATTAAAATATAATAAAGTGCAGCTTCTGTATGAATAACTTCTGTAATAATATCACTTCGTCAGGATTTGCAGCTAATTGAACTTACTAATTCACTTAGATAATTTTACAGATAATAATACTAAAAACTGAGCATAACAATGAACTAAATACATATTTATTTGAAAAACGTAGTCAATATA
This sequence comes from Amaurobius ferox, assembly GCA_951213105.1. Lineage (NCBI taxonomy): Eukaryota > Metazoa > Arthropoda > Arachnida > Araneae > Amaurobiidae > Amaurobius > Amaurobius ferox. The sequence goes on along the minus strand of OX578154.1, from coordinate 19,664,177 downwards.
ACTTCATTTTAAATATTATCCAAGACATTTTATTTTATATAATTATAATGATTTCTAAATAATTATAGCTAAAATATTTTCAATAAAACGATGTTATCATGTTGCATTATTATTTTTATAAATATTTAAACATGTTTTATTACTGGCGCATTTGTGATATCCCATTCTCTATGTCATGGCATTTAACATAAATATGTCGACTTTGCCACTTATATTTTAATTTGAAACAATCTACTGTATATTTTAAATTTTTAGTTTTTAGAATCATTAGCACAGTCTTTTTTATTTTTTGCATAAATATTTTTATTCAAAACATAAATTATGATTTAAATTGTTATCTTAATCTTTACGACACTAATGAAGGGGATTTAGCCTTTTATATATGCTTTAATTTTTCATAAATTTAGTGAAATTCTTGTCACGTACAAGATGCAGGGAGCCCCTAGCCCCCACCCCCAGGGAGCTTCCCCCAAAGAAAATGAACTAGATAAAATAACGTTCTTACCCGTATTGTATCTGTATATACGTATATTGTACCCAAGTACGAGACATAAAAAATCTTCTTTCTCCCCCTTCCCCCTCACAAAACCAAATTCTGGATCCGTAACTGTGTACAAAAGAGAATTAAATCTATAAAATTTACAATGAAAAGTTCTCTTGTTATGTAAAAGATTTAGGGGTGGGGCCCAAAAATGTACTACAAAATAGGACGTTTTTACTTTTATTGTACCTAATATATATGTATATTGTTATTGTACATAAGTGCGAGATTAAAAAAAAAAATACACCCACCCACCTCCCGAAAAAGAACCCAAATTTTAGACCCCTAACTGTGAAGAGAAATAAGTTTCTAACATTTCAGTAAAACAAAGCCCGTAATGTTTCTTGGTGAAGGTATCCTTGTATTATTTATGTTACGTATAAAGTTCCTAGCTCAGTTAAATGTGTGGAAAGTAGCGCCATCTATAATCTAAAAGTGAAACTTTTTCTCTTAGTCTTTAAAGCTTCGTTATTGAATACGGCAGTAATTGCTTCAAAATGTGTTCAATTCAGAAAGGTTAATAGATCAATACAGCAAAATCAGTTTGCATTGGGTACCAAAACCCAAATTGATTACTTTCTTTATATACATAGTATAATTTATCGGGAAGTATTGTGACTTGGTTGAAAATTTGGTGGAAGATCACGTTTATAGCATTCCTGAACTCGAATCGCGATTTTTTAAGATGACGTATGTGATTGTGTAAGTAGAAGCGATATCTCCCGAACGAATAGAGCGTTTCAAACGATATTTAGGACTAATATTACAATCAGTGAATACTGGAAGCATATTGATTTTAAACGTGCCCCTAATTTTTGATTGAAATTTTGAAAAATCATTAAAAAATCAGAACCTTTAGTAATGCTACGTAAATGATCATTTGTTATGTTATATTCCATTTTAAAACCAATGACACAAACTTTAGAAAGCTATCATGAACCATTCCTAAGATATAGCATGTTTTACTAATCAATTTATCAAAAATATTACTTAAAAATGAATTAACTATCGTAAATTATGTTCACTTATCATGATTATATGACAAATTTGTTACAATGCGGATATAGTCCGTTCCATTCACTAGAGAAGATGCTTGCAATAGTTTAGTATTTTTACGACTAATAATTCGCCAATAGCCATTAATATATAAGAAAAGCTTTTCTCTTTGCTTGTATGTAACGGCTGGCGACAAATTTTGCAAACGCAGGTACTAATTATAGAAATATTGCCAACTTGGCAACATGTCGCATCAGATTGATGAAAATATAATCAAAATTTGCAAGTGTAACGCTAAATTGACGGACATGACGCCAAACTGATGAATTAATTAATGAAATATTTTAATATGTGAGCCATATTGCTTACTGCGAATGCAATCCATATTGATAATTGTCAAGGTTCGCGAAATATAAGTTAATTGGATACTTGGAAATAGTTTTATATGTTTTCATCCAGAAAAGCGCCAAAAGTACAATTCAATGATGTGAGAGAAGAAAATTAATTCAATTATAAAGTGAAAGTCATGTGCTGACTACATCAGATTTTTTTATTTTGCTATTTGCAACAAATATAGAAAATTCTTAATTTTGTAGAATGTTTATAACAGTAAACATTAATCCGCGAGCCACATGTGGCCCCGGTGCCTGATATTGTTCGGCTGGCTGCTTAACTTTTAAGAAGATTTTCTTTAAGAAAAAAAAACGTTTTGTATAATTTGACTATATTTTAATTCTTACAACAGAATATATTTTTAAAGCAGTTTTATATACTGATTTTAGAAAATGCATGCAACAAGAAGTTACATCTCAGAATATGCATAATGGGAATAAAATGTATAATGGGAATAAAATGCATAATAGGAATTCCCTAAATCTTCTGATATCATACGGCTGTCCAAGAGAATTACAATTGATGTGGTAACACCTAAGAAAAAAAATCTGATGTGGGCACCACATGACTTTCCTTATATAATGTAATGAATTTACTACTTTTACAGTAAAAAAAAATAGGTTTTTCTTATAGTCGATACTAATATTTTTACCAAGATATTGAATTTTCGACAATTAGTCGTCATTTTTATTGATTTAGCGTCATTTTTATCCATTTGGCGAGATTTTCGTTAATGTGGCAACATTTCAAAAAGTCGCCAAGTTGGCGACATTCCGCCAAATTCGTCGCCAAAATCTCGCCAAGCGTTATGGACAAAGAAATAAGTTAGTCTTACAGCAGATAAATGACTATTGGCGTTCAAATACAAAAGTATTACTCAAAGTATCTTTTTCATGAATGGAACGAGCTAGATCCACGAGAATGATGTCATCCAATTTATCGCATGGTATTACATATGAAAAGTGAACATGTTTCTAATAGGAAATATATTTTAATTTTATATGACTTTTTGATAATTTTTATGAAAAATGTGCAATATCTCGAGAACGGTTCATGTTAGCGTTCTAAAATTTACGTCAATCGTTTTCTAATGAAAAATTACATAAGAGATGTCTATTTGCGTAACTTTATTCGTGGTTTTGATTTTTTGACGATTTTTTCAAAATTTCATTCGAAAATTTAGGGGGGTTCCGAACATTCGATTGCGTATAAAAAGAATAGGCTTCCAGTGTTTACGGATTGTGAGTTTTGTACCAAATTTGGTTTAAATCGGTCCATTCGTTCGTCAGTTATCGTCTCCACAGACTCACTGACACACACACACATACACACACACACACACACACACACAGACATCACTTCAAAAATGTGTGATTCGTGATCAGAGGTGCTTGAAACGTACTCTCCCGTCGGAAACTCGAATTCGAATTTTCGACCCCGTCACAATACTTTCTTTATACATTATGTATATAAGGAAAGTAACAAAGCTTTTAACTGGCACATTTTACTTTCTCATATGTAGTATTGAGAAAGTAATGTTTACATGACAATTTTCAATTTCGAGATTTTAATGTCAATATATGTTTTACGACCTCCTGAACACGTTTGGACTGTTTTTGGAATGATGTCTGTCTATCTAATGTCCTTGATCGATTTCTCGGATACAGGATAGCGGTCACAAATATTAGTGGATTGTCACGAAACTTTTTATCAGGCTTTGTTATTAATAAATTTAGAACTATATAGATTTTTTTTTTAATTCGAGCTAAAACTTTAAATTTTATTCGAAATTTTATATTTTTCAACATGGCAGCCTGGGACAAAATTTGACATAATCATGCATAAAAAGGGTTATTTTTGGCTCACTGATGGCAAGACTAGTTTCAATCATTGTTGTGAAAATGGGCCACGATACAATGTTTTTATTTGTGACGTCATTATCCAGCCTTGGGGGGGGGGTGCAATAATTAATTAACAAGTAAGTTAATCCGACCTTTTATCCTCCAATGTTGACGCACGCGCAGCCTTAACTAAACTATTGAACCGATTTTAATGAAGGATATCTTATGTTGGACATTGTAGTGGGAGGTACATAATTTTCTATAATAACTGAGAGATTAATTAGATTTAGAATTTCAAACATCGGATGCGATAATCAGCACATGACTTTCCGTCCATATTTATATTAATTTTTCTTTCTTTCTTTTATACATCATTAAATTGAGTTTCATTTCACAAATTAACACAAATAATTATTTGAAATTATACTGAATTCGCAGTATTATTTCGATTTTCGCTTTCATTTGGTGGCAGGACTTATTATTACAGTACGACGTATTTTTACAGGACGATGTGGTAAAAATACGAAAAACCTAAAATATCTTGAAAAAAATCACAGTATTATTTCCATTTTCGTTTTCATTTCGTGACAGGGCGTATTTTTACAACATGACGTATTTTTACAGGGCGATACGGTAAAAATACAAAAAACCCGAAATATTTCGAGTCCTAGAGTTTTGGGGTTGATCTTTTTTTGTCGTCAAAAATTACGTATAGAACAGGCATTTAATTGATAGATTAGAGCATACGTAGTCTTTTATTTTAGATTTGCAAAATAGACATTTTTTTTCTTTCCGAATCGTACCAAAATCCTATCAGCAATTTATCCCACAAGTGACGTATCTACCAAATTTTGTAAAATTTAGTAAATTAGTTTTCTTTATCCAGAGTGAAAACACACTGTTTTGCGCTCCCGTTTGCAAAAAAAAAAAAAAAAAGTCAGATTTTTTTTTTTTACCGAATTGCATCAAATTCTAATCAGCACCAAGATAACCGACAAGTGACTTATTTACCAAATTCCGTGAAATTTAGTCAATTAGTTTTACAGATAGAGTGTGTACATACATTTAACAGACACACACAGACGTCACGCTAAAAATAATTTTTTCGAGTTCTAGAGTACTCGAAGCGTGTATACTGCAGGTCCGTAGAAAACTCGAGTTGCGATTTTGATCACGATTCCAACAATTTCCCGATACATTGCAATGTATTGTAGGGAAAATAAAAATTGTAAAAAATAAATAAATAAATGGTACTTGGCGGTAAAGTACAAGTTGAAATGCCTGCTATATTAAAATTGATCTTTTCAAAATATTTTTTCTACCGTGAATCGTGATTAAGGCGCGGTCGGAGAGATTTGTGGAAAAGTCATTTTAAAGTTTCGAACCAGGTTTTCGTAATTTCATCCAGAAAAGCAAACGATAAATTAATCTTAAAATGGGACTTGAAACTATAGCGTAATAAGATCACATTTTCAATTTAGTAATGATTGTAATAATTAGTTAAATAGTTAGATCGTGAAATTGGAGTGTAAACTACTAATTTTGTCTGCAAATTCATCTGCTTACCAATATTTATTTTCCGATCATAATTTTTATTTTCCCCTGTCTTTTGACGGGAAAATATAGGGGAAGTATTCTGACGGGAGTTGAGTTTTCTATGGCAGTGCACATTTCAAGCATACCTGAACTCGAATCGATAATTTTTGTTTTGAATGTGTGTGTGCGTATGTGTGTGTGTGTGAGTGCTCAAAGCGGCGCAACCTGAAAATTATTACTTTCCTTATATACATAGTATAATTTGTAAGGAAGTATTGTGACAGGTTTGAAAATTCGAATTCGAGTTTTCGGCGGAAGAGCACATTTCTAGCATGTGCAAGTGATATCTCACAACCGAATGGAACGTTTCGAATGAAATATGATACAAAAATTACAATCCGTGAATACTGAAATCCTATTGATTTGAAATGCAATTGAATGTTCAGATCCCCAAATGTTCGAATGGAATTTTGAAAAAATCATGAAAAAATCATAATGTTTAATAATATTACGTAAATAATTATTTTAAAACTATTGATACAAACTGTAACACGTCAGCACGAAACGTGTTAAATATATTGCACCTTATTTTAAGTTAATTTATAAAAAAATATCACATATAATTAAAATGAAGTATTAACTGTTGTAAAATATGTTCACGGCAAATGATACTTTGTGTAATGATTTTGTATTTTGACTCCTAACAATTCGCTGCGTCCGTCTCGTCACGCTTGGTGATCCATTTGGCGAACTTGGCGACTTACTTAACAAAGTATCGCCAATCTTTTGATGTTTTGACCCAGATAATCACAAATATCACGAAAATTGCAAAAATTAAGTCACGAAAGTGGCGCCACATTGAAGAATTAATTATTAAAATATATATTGACTTTATTGCTTATTGCGGATGCCATCAATATTGATAATTGTCAACTTCGAGTTGCCAGTAAATTTTCTGTGTGGATTTCGTATAGGCACTAATTCTGCCATATCAATTCTAAATTTTCATTTTGTTTTATTTATGGCCCTAAGGATCATTGGACAATTATTTTAGAGACACTTTGGACAATCATTCTTTAAGCCCCACATAATTATTGTCCCACAGAGCATGTTATTGCCCCACAGAGTTAGTTACAACAGAGAACAGTTACCATAGAGTTACCACAATAGTTACCACAATAGTTACCACAGAGAACAGTTATCGCCCCATAGAGCATGAAATTGCTAAAAATATAAAAGAAAATTTTATTTGGACCGTTAATATCTACCAATATATTTTATTGGTTTATTTTGTATAAAAATGGTTTCTTTCGTTCAGACGCATCTCTACTCAGCCTTAGACCCACAGAAGACGGACAGAGGATTTACAGACTGACAACGTTAGGATACTTGGCTGTGAAGGTAGAGGCCTTCAGAGCACGGGGCTTTAAGATTTGCTACTGGTGCCAACAGTTCAACCACTCCTCTGAGAACTGCAGTATGCCACCAAAGTGCCTGAAGTGTGCACAAGATCATTTCACACGGGACTGCCAGAGACCCAGGACAGAGAAGGCAACGTGTGCAAATTGTAATGGAGACCACCCGGCGAACTTCAGGCAATGCCCGAAGAACCCCTGGAACAGAGGAAAGGCACCGAGGTATGCCCCCCTCCCCCCAAAAATCAGATACCACCTTGGAGGCAAAAGGTCCTCGGACCAAACCCCCAGGCACCCCCTCAGGGCTCCTCGCACATAGTGCCACAGATAAACAGGCACCAACCTTCAGCACCTACCAGATCGGTGCAAGAGCAGGCCCCCAAATCATCGACCTCTAGAGAATTGACCCTGGAGGAGGTAAGAGCAGCTATAGCTGTCATTAAAAGGAGATCTGAAGCAGAAAAAGCCAGACAGGCAAAGGATAGACAGGATAGGAAAGTTGAGGAATGGATAGATACTAAACGAGTCAGGGAGGAAGAAGAGCTCGCGCAAACCCAGCTGTTAGTTAAAACGGGTGAAAAAACAAAAGATTATCGAGTTCCAAAAGAACACTCACAAAAAAGTGCAAACCGCGGTTGAGGCTGAGGAAATGGAAGCGGAGACTGAACCGACTGATAAATCTGATGCTGAAAAGATGGGGGATATCCTCAACCTCATCACAGGATTTATCAGCATGTTCAATCTAGACGATATAAAACATCTGTTGATGGAGTTCGCAGAGTTAGTACAAAAAAAGAGCGATCCTATGGTAATGGTCTTTGAGGCCCTTAAAATAATCGCGGATTTTAAGAGTAACAGTGAGAATCAAACCCGTCATGGCTAGGTCCCAAAAAGAATCCTTTAAGATAATATTTTAGAATGCGAACGGCATATCTCCAAGAATAAATGAACTTAGGAACTATGTAAACGAAAATGACGTAGACGCCTTATTAATTCAGGAAACTAGAGTTAGAGAAAGTAAAAAACGAAACATAGCCAACTATATATGCTATCATAATCTTATTTCAAATACTAATGCTAGAACGCCCCATGGGGGAACAGCAATATACATTAAAAGAAATATTCCCCACGAGGAAATAAACAACATAAATCTTCAAGGTATAGAAAATACTAGTATAAAAATTAAAATTAATAATACTAGCCCGTTTATCCTAACCTCAACATATGTCAAAATATGAGTAGAGTAGATGTAGCTGCGCAACTGGAACTGCTTTTCGCGCGCGCGATATCCAAACACGATACTCGCAGGCGACTTCAACGCACACCATCGAGCGTGGGGCTGTAGGAGAGCCAATTCACGCGGTACACAGATACACAGACTGCTGAACACTACAAACACTAACATTATTGCACCGTCGACACCAACCTGCTTCGCAGGCGCCAACGGCTCATTCATAGACTTTGTCCTAACGCGAAACATAGATTACGCTCACACTATTAGTACCCTGGATGAATTCGACTCGGATCATCTACCGGTACTGGTGACATTCGACCTGAACACGCCTCTTCCAGCCTCTTTGGGACAAGAGAGGGTCAACTGGGAAGTATTCAAAAGAGCACTCTTCGAGCCGCACTTGGCAGTACCTAACATAATGAGCACAGCGGATATTGACTCTGCCACGCACACACTCACAACAGAAATCAAAAGAGCAATTGCCTGTGCCACAACACATCGTGAGTCTCCAAAAATGCCCACACTTTCCAACCATGTCAAACAATTAGTCAGGCAAATAAATAGAATACGTAAGACATGGCAGGCTAACAGAGACCCCGCCCTTAAAAGGGAGCTTGACTCACGTGCAAAGTCAGGGGGAAAATTGTCGCAGAAAAGCAGCAACAGTATAAAGAACTAATCGAATCCCTTAGCCCAGAAGACGTATCGCTCTGGCAATTCGCAAAAAGTCTCAGGAAACCTCAAATTAAGCTCTCGCCACTAATAGATGGTGCTAAAATCGCGTACTCAGACGAGGAAATGCCGAGGCGCTCGCAAGCCATTATGAAAAACAATTCCAACCAAACCATGATCTAATGTGTCAGGACACCCTAAGAATGGTTAGACAAACTTTAAATAACTTCAGGAATTCAGAACTTCAGGTAACGGCTGAGATTAATCCAGCCACCCCGCAGGAGATAGTAGAAATCATTAAAAATCTCAAAAACCGTAAAAGCCCAGGGCACGACAAAGTCAGAAATATTGCTGTTAAAAACCTACCCTTAAACGTAATATGTTACTTGACTATCTTAATAAATAAAATATTAAAACTAAACTATTTTCCCAAAGAATGGAAGGAAGCGATAATTATAACAATCCATAAGCCAGGTGAGGATGCCACAATTCCAGCCAACTACAAACCAATTAGCTTGCTACCGACACTTAGTAAAATTACTGAGAAAATTATTTTTAGGAGACTGAACACGCACCTTAGTGAGAATGACATTATCATTCCGGAGCAGTTTGGATTTTGGCCAAAGCACTCCACCTCTCATCAATTGCTGAGAGTGGTAGAGTACATATCTTCTGGGCTCAATAACAAGACACCCACAGCTGTGATTTTTCTGGACATACAAAAAGCCTTTGATAAAGTATGGCACTGTGGATTAGCGTACAAACTGATCACTTTAAAATTCCCTGACGCTCTTGTCAAATTTTTAATCTCATACTTAAATAACAGACACTTTCAAGTCAGAGTAGGAGGTAACTTATCTACACCCAAGGTCATTAAAAGTAGTGTACCGCAAGGTTCTATCCTGGGCCCGACACTCTTTAACATATACCTGAACGACATCCCCAGGACTCCAAACACAGAGCTGGCACTCTATGCAGACGACAGTGCGATACTTGCAAAACACCCCTATGTCTCAGTAATGCACAGACAGCTACAACAACACTTAGACATACTCCAAACTTGGCTGGAGAAATGGCGAATAAACCCCAATAAATGTCATTGGATTTATTTCTCTAGAAAACGTAAACCTCCGCCGCCTCTGTACATAAACAACCATGCCCTAAAAGTGGAAAAATCTACTAAATACCTAGGTGTAACGATAGATTCCCGCCTAACCTGGAAACAGCACGTAACGAACTTAATCAAAAATGCGTATATGGCCACAGGAGCCTTATACCCAATGATAGGAAACGGAAATCCAAGTTATCAAAATAAACTCCTAATTTATAAATCGGTCATCCGCCCGGGAATGCTGTATGCAGCACCCGTATGGGGATCTGCCTGTAAAACTACAATAGACCTCCTGGAGACAAAACAAAACAAAATCCTACGGATTATCAGGAAAGCTCCCAGGTACTTAAGAAACTCGGTAATTAGGAATGACTTCAAAATAAAAACTGTTAGAGCCCAAATTAAAAAGCTAGCGCTTAAATTTTACAAAAATTTGCCATCCGTTCCAAACGAACTGTTATTCAATCTGCATGACTATGATCATCGCAAGGCCAAATCTCGTAAGAGACCCCGCGCTGTTCTAAACATCGATAATCGGAATTAAAAGATCCCACCTCAAACATCTGATTTTTAAATAAAACTCGCGACTTTTATTTTATAAAAAAAATATTCTAAACTCTAAACTGCCAAAACGCTAGGTAACCCTTAGATCTGCATCAACCCCCCCAAACTGCTTAAACTCTAAATGTGCAACAAACTGCCACACTAGGAGCTAGGACAAATAATAAAAAGTAGTAAATAAAAACCTCGAACCTCCAATTAGAGTCACTGAATTAATGTCACAGTTTGACGATAAGAACCACATATTGAAACTCGAGATTAAAGGCGCTTCGCGCCTGGTGCTCTGTCTTGTACGACACTCAGACGCATCTATCAAACTATAAAATTTAAAAACGCTGCAGCGAATAGAGGGCGCAGCTAGTTAAAATTAAAATCATAAAGAGTAAAATTTTAAACAACGTAATTAAATATAAATACATAAACAGGTTGTTTTGTGGATACGCTGGACCAGTTTTTTTTATGAGGATGCACATTATTGCATATGTGTCCTTGTGATTAAAAAAATATTAAGAATGACTGATTTATTAGAACATCTTCACCACAAACTGTTTCTTACTTGCAACAATGGGTGGGACTGTTTTTTGTTTGGCCATTAACATAAAAGAGGGACATAAATAAAAAGCATATGTAAATCACAAATTATTTATGAATTTTGGCGTTTTCGTTTTTAATAATAAAAATGGCATATTATAGGAGGCTTTGATTTTCAATTTACTTATTTTTCAGTCGGTTTGGTTAAATAAAAAAAAAAATCGGAGTGATTTTAAAAAAAAAATCATTTTTCATGAAATACAAAATTCAACGAAAATGCGTGTTTCATATCATTTATATTGCAATAGTTGTATGCACTGCTACACGGGCAGTGCATATCGAAATGGTATCGGATTTATCATCTGATGCAATAATGGCCACAAAGATTTTTTGCTTGACGTATCAAATGATTCTGTATTTTCACAGACTATACTCAAGGCTGTTAGTAACGAACTAAAACCCCTCTACAAATGTGTATTTAATCTCTCTGACAGTTTTGCAGATTGCCTAGCTTAAGAATTCATCTCTTGAAAATTCTTCTCTCCCAGGAGCTTCCATTTTGGCACTCTCTGGGAGGTAGACATTAAGTCTTTTAAACAACACTCCAAAAGAACAATTGGTAATTATAAACTAACCTTCAAAGACTTTCTTACTGTCGCGACTCAAATTGAAGGAATAGTCGCAATCTTACTCCTCTATCTTCTGACCCTAATGAGTTTTGACCCATGGCCATTTCTTAATTGGACGTCCCATAATTTCTATCCCTGAACGTAATCAAAATTTCATAGAGGACAACAAACTTGCACATTGGAAAATTACTACAAAATTGTCGCAACTTATATGAAAAAGATGGTCAAGAGATTATTTAAATAATCTTCAGCAAATATCCAAATGGCTTTTGGAAAAGTAGATCTGGAAGTGAACAATAATGATTCATTTCCATAAAACATTCACACAGGTTGAATTGGAGAAAAAAACTCTAACGATTATTGATTTCCGAATTCATATTCCTGTAATTTTTAAGTGATGAAATCATTAATATTATCTACCAAAAATTGGAAAAAACCTCTGATCATTTTAATTTCCAATATTGGATTCTTTCAATTATGATTTGTAATGAGTGATTATCTACCAAAATTTTTTTCAATATTTTCCTTTTACAATATTTTTATGTCATCATAATTACAAACGTGAGAATGTGATTTAGTTTCAAATGGGTGCTCTAATGTTACTAAAAATGATAACCTTCATATTTGCACTTTGTCAATTGGTAGAATTCAAAAAGTAATTACAGGTAAGGATAAAAAGTTCACAGTAGTTTATGCAAAAGCTTCTGAAGGCACACACACAAAAATGAAAAAAGAAATATCAAAATCTGTGGTTTACTTATCAATACCAATATTAATAATGATTAATAGCCAAATGGATGAAATTATAATTAATCTATTTTAATATACTGAAGTATATTTCTTAGCAGATGTTAGCAATATTCAAAATTATCAAGTTCAATTTGAGCAAAATATAAGTTAATTTAGTATGTCAAAATAATTTTACATATTATTATCTAGAAGAGCGTATAATGTCAATGTAGTATTCAACGTTAAAAACAATGTGCCGTTGATCTAGTCCATCATTATTTCGCATTGAAAGAAGGAAATTTCGTACATTATGTAGGGAAAGTCATCTGCTGCCTACAGCAGATTATTTTAGAAAATATCGACAAGATTTAATAGTAAAATTGAGTTAACATGTATCAATAGTTTCTTTGTTCAAGCCCATATTTTCACATCCGGAGTTGTCTTTAGGTTTTGAAATAGTGTTTATTTTCAATATATATGAAAGTGTTTAAAATTTTAATCAGATGATTTTATTCCAAGTCCCTATTTCAGCAAGTAAAAATTGTCCAAGGAAATTTTCGAAAATTGAAACAATTTTTTGGTGTAGATTTTGTATCATCACTAATTCTGACACTTCGATTCTAAATTTTCATTTTATTATTTTTATGGACCGAAGGGTCACATTGATAGGTGGATCATTGATTAATTCTTTAATGGCAATTCGGCCAGTCATTTTTTAAGCTTTAAATAGTTTACAGTTATCGCCCCACAGAGCATGATATTGCTAAAAATACAAAATAAAATACTTATGTCGACCATTAATATGAACCAATAATATTTTATTGACGTATTTTATATATAAAAATATTTTTACATAAAATATTATATGATGATTTTATTCAGTTTTATAACTCAAGAACGCTGTATAAAACATACAGCTAGTTAAAATTAGAGGAATCATTATAAACATTATAAAACATATTATTCAACATTATAAAACATAAATAAATAAACAAGTTGTTTTGAGGACATGTTGGATATAATTTTTTTTCGTGTACGAGAATGTGCGTCATTGCATATGTGGCTCGTGGTTCAAATAATATTGAGGATCATTGGTTTATAAAAATATCATCACAATCTCTGTGTGTGTGTTTGTTTCTGTAGTCTGTAGCCTGAAATCTAAGCATCGCAAGACTATGAAATTTGATACACAGATATTTCAGAACAAGAATAGGTGCATCTAGAAGTTATATTTTGAAATTTCGAATTAGCTTTATGATTATTTTATGTTTTATCTCGATTTACATTGATTTTGTGCGATATTCACACACAAATGGATTATTTAGCGAACTAAAATATTATCACAGAGTTTCTGTCTTGACACCACAGGAAAGATCATAAAACTTTATTACTAACGATGTTTGAACAGAACCCGTAGGACAATTCATCCATATTTATTTTCTGACGTGAATAACATCTATGGTTGGGATTTCTCTGGCAGAACAACGGAGCGTTACTAAAAATATAAAAAATATGGATGCTTATACTCCCAAACCAATAGATAACAAGAAAGATCAATCATGCATAAGCATTGAATATGAAACACTTTCCAACTGAAATGCAATTTCATTTAAAAATATTTAAAATGTGATACATTCAGTGGTGATATCTTTTACATTATCACAGTACTACAGTAATTTATTATACTTAAATATTTAAAACTGTATCGAAATATAAATCATCTGATTCTCTATGCAACTTCTTATATAACTCACCTTATAATCGCTTCAGATATTTGCATTCTGCATAAGTTAAAATTATGCTTCGTTGAAGAAATAATAAAAGTTTAGGGATTATTTAAAATCACAACTATTGTAATTGCATAGACACGTAATTTAGATACACAGATAATACACAGATATGCAGATAATATATGTGTGTGTGTGTATATATTCAAAGTATTGGAATCGTGCCGAAGATCGGAACTCGAATTTTATTCGGACTTCTAGAAAATGAAAAAACTATTTTTAGGAAGACGTCTGTGTGTGTAAGGGTGTACCTGTGTATGTTTCTGTGTGTCTGTGAGGATATTACATCCACTCTAATTGAAAAACTAATGGACCGAATTTCATAAAATTTGGTAGGTATGTTTTTTGTGAGAAATCCTGATGTTCATTAGATTATAGTACGACTCGTAGTAAAAGAATCTGCCTTCTTTGCGAAATGGCCGGCAGAAATTGCCTTTATCCACTCTAGCTAAAAACTAATGGAAGAAATTTAACAAAATTTGGTGTATAATATTTCAATGACCTACAAGTGATTTATATACCAAATTTAACAAAATTTGGTACATAAATCATTTGTAGGTTATTCTAGTACGATTCAGGAAAAAGCAACGGGCTATTTTTGCGAAATGGCCCGCAAAAATCGTTAAATATAAAAATAAAGGACTACGTGTGCTCAATTATATCAATTAAATTCCTATTTTATACGTGATTTTTGACAAAAAAAAAATAAAACTAACCCCATTACTCTAAGACTTGTCGTTCTTGAGATAGTCTAGTTTTTTTTGCGTTTTCGCTACGACACCTTTGACAATAAGTCCAGCTATCAAATGAGAACCAAATTTAAGTTTAACGTGCAAATTCAATGTCATTTAAAATACTTATGGCTGTTATTTTGTGCAGATAAACTCAAATTATTATTGAAGAAATAAAGAGAACGAATATGACTCAGCAGCGAAAGACATGTGCTGCCCACATCAGAATTTTTAACAATATTACAAGAATGATTTATAGAAGTGAACGGGGATTATTTGCAGGCCATTTAAAAAAAAATGTATGATCTATATTTAAAGATCCACCAAATTTTTGATGAAAAAAAGTGTTCAACAAATTTAAGCTGTGAACCAAATTTCAACTCTCTAGGACGTAGGAAAGTGCATTAAAAATGCCATCAATTAAGTATATCATGAAGAGTTATATAAAATTAAATTAAATTTGAAAAATTGTTATCTACCAAATTTATTTTAAAATGTGAAGCCTCTCTCATATACAAAATAATTAAACTCTTGGAAGGATATTTATTATATAATATATCTCTATTTTCTTTCTGGAGGATGTCCCAAAAGTCAGAATTGAATTGAATTTGTTTTTTTCCGTATATTAAATTATTTTAAATTAAAAAACTATTTAACATATTTTACTGAAATTTTTTATATATATTTTATGGGATAATGTGAGTATTTCCAAAAATTTCGAAGCAATTTTTGAATTTTAAATTTGCTTAAAAAATGTTTGAAAAATTAGGTCCCATAGGTTTCAATGTATTTCATTTTTTCAACCCGGATTCAATAAAAAACTAATTGGGTGATATTATTTATTTATATTCCCATAGGTCCCACAGACCGTCTGAAAAACATACTAAAATTTCATTTTGATTAAGTCATTTTTACGGCAGTTATCGTGCTAACGGACAGACAGACAGACAGACAGACAGAATGAACAAAGTTATAAACACTTTTCAACTATGCTGTAAAGTGTTAAAAATGTAAATTTTTCTGATTTTGTGGGAAGTAGGGTCCAGATTATGAATATATCAAAATAATTTCAATATTTTAAACATTTCTTTCTTCGAAAATACTTCAGTAGCTTACCAAACGAGTATGTTTAATTTTTCTAACTTTTACTCAAACTATATAGTAAACTATAAAAGATAACTATACAGAGTAAACGACAAAATGTGTACCAGAAATTTAGTATTAAAATATATTTATTATAGAAAAAGCTCTTACAGTATTCAAGTCATCTTCTCATCCAGTAGAAAATGATTGAAAATTTTAAGTGTTTAGTTTGTGATGTTTATATCTTAAAACTAAAAGTGATAGCTTTAAACAGATAGCAATAATTTGTAGCTCTCTGAAAGCTCTATACGTGTTTATAATCAAATTTTGCATTTATTTTTTTTTCGATGTTTCAAAAGTGGAGTTCTATTTATAAAATGTTATTCACGCAAAACCACTTCGGCAACATCGGGCTGAAACCACCACCATGTTTTTTATCAATCAATTTTAGAATAAAACGTATGGAAACTGCAAAAAAAAGGGCAGCATGCATTGATTAGAGATGAAATACTGTTTTACATAACGCAATTTTATTGTATTAACAATGTACAATAATTGCAGTGTAGTAATTTTAGTTCTGAATATTAAATTTTTTATATTCAGAACTTTTATTAAGTGAATAGGTACATCTTCCTTTAGCGTCCACTACTCATTTAGCCTGCGTGACACGTGAATGTAAAAGATATATATGTTATTACTGTTATTTCTTTTTCACGATTGTCAACAGCAGTTCTCACCTTTTTTTTTTGCGAATGGCAACATTGGTCTCGTTATTCAAGGCTCCAATGGATCAGACGTATGCAGTGGTTTTTCAGGTATTCTTATTTCCTATTATTTTTCAATCTTTATGCATGTTGTCCAAGTTATTAGTGTTTATAGATATAATATATCACTGATATTAGAAACATGCATTTTGTGCTCATTTTTATAAAATACTTGGACTTGATAAAGGGTTTTATCGAAATGAACAATTCATTATTAGATCTAGAGCTTGTCCACGTGTAAAGCTTTTATGCTTAGATTTTATTTTATTTTACTTTATCGATTCCTTTCCATTGATGTTTTTTGTTTGTCTTCAGCTTGGTGACTAGAGGTTTGCATCTTATTTTACACTCTGAGTACTGTCAGTTTATTTATGACCACCCTGTATATATAATTTTTCGAACGCGCAATATTCCTTTTGGCGCCTCCCCTTTCGTCTGGCTCGAAGCCTAGGCGAAGGAAACACAGTCCATGACGTCATCATGACGTGAGCCCAAGGTTTCCAGGATTTCCTAGTTATAAGAAGGGTTGCAAGATTTGACGATTTATCGGCAGTTTGGTGACTTCCGGAATGTTCAAGAAATTTCGAAATAACGATTAACCTGGAAGATATAGATAGATTTCTAAAAGTTTCTATAGAGAGACTATAAAAAGGACTCATCACTCCATTGGAGTGGAGTTTACGAATGGACGTGACACGAGCTACCGTGATACTATGGACTATGATTTTCGTCAATGTTTTGAGAATAGTAGCAGCTGTTTTGTGAAGTCACTCCTGAGAATACGTTCGTTACCGTGTATAGAGACAAGGACCATCCCAAATGTGTTCGAGGCGTGTTCAGTATGTTTTAAAAGGTAAATTTTGGTGAATATCTGAGACACGAAACATTTTATACTATAACAAAATGAAATTACGCACAAAATGGAAATATATTTTTAACAACAGACAAATACGCATTAGTAATACTTAATTTTATTTGTTGAGTTGCGCGTTAAATTATTTAAAATGCGGGTGATAAATATTATTTACTTAAATTCTTTTTTATATCACATCTTCTGAATAATTGCAAAAAATATTTGTTTATGATTCATTGAATGCGGGATGATTTCATTTACTTGCAAACATCACTTTTTGGGTGGCGTACTTTGATAAAAATAGTAAAATTCTTGAAATATAAACACTGTTCAGATGTTCTTTATATAACCTGATAAAATTTTCACTTTCAGCGAATTATTAAAATAACAGCAGTATACCCGTACTTCGTATGGATATATAAAGATATTTAAAACTCATAATTATATGGAAATTCTTATGGTATTCTAAATGACATTATTTTTTGAAATATTCTATTATATTTAATTTAATTTTCTTAAAAAGAAGCAAAAAAAATCTCTGTTTTTGCTATACAAAATGATTTAAAACAGGAAGAATAAAACATCGTGGCCCCATTTATAACGAAATTTTCAAAATATATGAAATTGGAGAAGAATATGAAGAATGAAATCCATAAAATGAAGGAGGTAAAATGGTATTATAAGATATACAAGTACTACGCATATTCTGTCTAAACAATTGGCTAAACACAATATATGAATTAATTGGCTAAATACAATATACGAGTTTGAAAATTTTTTGCCAAAACAAAACAGATAACGCAAGAAACCTAAAATATCATTCTTTCCCGTAATTTTTAAACACGAAAACGGAATTTATATAATACAATCAAAAATGTAATTCAAATAAAATGTATTTTCATATACTTTATTATTTAAATCGGATAATATTTAATAAAAATCGTGTGCTGGATAAACACGTTGGATTTAATTCCCTTGCTAAACAACATAGTATTTTTCCTTCAAATAAATTTTCAGAAAAATATCGTCTGCATAATGCTATTTCTCCGATAGGTTCGCTTTTTATGAGTATCTCAGCAACTCCTGCTCCTAGAAACTCAAAACATGGACTAAATTTTAAGGACATTATTACAAATATGTTTGTTATTTCGTCTAGCTAGACGGTGCTATTGCTTTGTTACTTCCCTATATGCAGAGTATAATGTATAGGGAAAATATTGTGAAGAGGTCGTAAATTCGAATTCCTGTTTACGGCTTGAAGGGCACGTTTCAAGCATCCATAGACTCGAATCGAACGTTTTTGAGGTGATGTCTGTGTATATGTGCGAGTCTTTCAGTGGCAGATTTGGATATTCTATCGTTAATTCTACTGTAAAAGATTTGGATATTATACCGACAATTTTTCCATGGAAGATTTGGAAATTCCACCGGGAATTCTATCGGGGAAAATTTGGATATTCTACCGTAAATTCTACTGTGAAAGATTTGGATATTCTATCAAAATTCTACCAGGAACATTTGAATACTCTACCGTAAATTCATCTGTGAAAAATTTGGATATTCTATCGTAAATTCTATTGTGAAAGATTTGGATATTTTATCAGAAATCCTACCGAGTAACATTTGCATTTTCTACCGCAAATTCTATCATGGACAATTTGGACATTCCGCCGAAAATTCGATCGGGGAAGATTTGGATATCCAACGGGGAAGATTTGGATATTCAACGAGGAAGATTATATCGGGGAAGATTTAGATTTATAATTATATCGGGGAAGATTTAGATTTATGATTATATCGAGGAAGATTTAGACTTATAATTATATCGGGGAAGATTTAGATTTATGATTATATCGGGGAAGATTTGGATGTCAACGATGATCGTTTGGTTGAGTACTTTCAGGCCAACATACATTATTAAAATGAGTTTGAAAGATGCCATGAAGTTTCATAGCAGAACTTATTATAAACGTTTGATGAATTATGAAGAATTCTTGTGTAATAAAAATCATAAATCAGAATTTGTACACATAGAAACACATAATCAACTTTCTGTTAAATTTATAAATATCTAAAAATTCGTCTTCGGTTTTGTAACAAGTTCAAAATTTTTATATTTGAAAAAAATATTTATTTATTTTTTTAGATTAAAATTTTTAGGACTTAAACGTTCATCATAAGTAAACTAGAGTTGTGCGAACTAATATTTGGAAAATTGAAAATTATAGAATTTTCTATTGCACCACCCCTTACACAAGCACAACCCCTTAGAATGTTTTTTGGTGACGCCACTGTGTATATTAATAATGTTTTGTCTATGTTAGCATTGCTAGAGTGTGCCTGTTGCCTATGTTAGTATTGCTGGAGTGTGTCTGTTGTCTATATCAGTATTTAAATTTAAATTATTAAACAATATTTAAGATAAAATGAATAATTTATCATCCAAAAATAAAACCTTAATTCATAAAATGAATGTATGCGATAAACTCAAAAAATCAATCAAAATACACTGAAGTATATCGCTATTTAATTTATTTAAATTTGAACTTTTTTTTCATGCCAAATTTTTGATTTATAAAATATTTCAATAAATTATATGAAAATAAAATTAATTATTCGAGTCATTATATATTTATGCAGTTTTGAGCTTTTATTGTATAACTTTTATCTTACATAAAACAAAATTTATTCAATTTGGAATTAACTTTCTCTTCTTATTCATTTCACGGACTAAAGTTACTTTCCTTTTTCCCCATTGAAACAGCTTGATTGGTATTTACGCTTCTAATTTTATCAAAAAGATTCATTAGAGTACCATCAAGGTTGCTTATACAAGGTGAACTTTCTATTAAGTCTTAAGTTTCGGATGGATTTCTTTAGTATCAGTTTGTGCATCAGATTGTAATTTTTCCTGAATTTCGGAATTAAAATACCTGGAATCACCACTCGACTTTCAAATATAATCGTATTTCATTTTGTTTCATTTATCATTAACAGAAGGACAAAAGAAGATAAGGTTCTTTTTTCAGATTTCGGTGTCAATATTATTTTCGTAAAAATTCCTTAAACATTATTTTTTTAAGTTGGCACAGTCTTAAGAACGCCAATTAATTGGATGCAGTAGGCCTATTTGTTAATATTGTTTACTTAATTGGTTACCATTGTTGTAAATTGAATTTTCGCGTCGCTTGATTTTGGAGATAGAATTTGGCGAAATATCATCAACATAGCGATGTCAGGCGAGTTCTGGAAACTTCTCATGAGTTACATGCTTTTTTAGAGTTTCCCACAGAGGCTATAGCAGTTGATAATAGTTGAGTCGGAATGTTGATGTGACGAGATTAACAGTGAATTCGGAATGTGTTCGTATTTTCTGTTTTGTGAAATGAACGTTTCATTGCTGTATTAATGTATCTGACAGTTGTATTTTGACCTTGGGATAGTGTTACTAGCTGTATATTGTTTCCGTTTACCCGTATTGGTGTTTCAAATAAAACGTTAGTTCTCCTGAAATTCGGACTGATCCTTGATGTATATTGATAAATGGAATACGCCTTAACAATATGAACAATTTTGAAACTGCAGGGGCATATACACCTAGCTAGGTGTGTAATTTTATTATTATTTTTTTAAAGTACAACGTCTTCTTAAATGTTCTGTTCAAATTTCATAGGAAACACGTAGAAATGGTTGAAATATAAAATAGTAAAAGTAGTAGTACATGGAAAATAATTAGTAGTGCATAAATAGTAAATAGTGGTATAGAAATAGTAATTATTAAGGGTAGGATTTTTATGACACAAAAATTGCTAAGAATGTCTTATAAAAAATGCATTTATAACACAAAAATCTAAAACAGTTCCCTATAAACCAAAAATATGACGTAAAAAATTAACATTTTTTAACGTCCCAGCAAAGCTAATTAGATAAAGGAAAATAGTTGCAGGAAACAAAACATGAAAAGTCTAAAATATATAATTTAATCTGTTGATGCCATTGCTGTGTCAACATAAACTCCTTATTTTATAGAGAACGAATTACCCGCCGAATAGAACGAATACCCGCCGTTGCCAACGAATTACGTGCCAACTAGAACGAATTACCCGCTGTTATCAGGGTCCTAAATAAGCGACCAGTTATAATAAATACGAACACCGAAACCCATTTTGTTCTTTCAAGAAAACGCGAAATACAAAAGCAATGTGCATGATACGAAATCACACTGAAATGTAATTCTAGTCTAAACCTCAGCAAGTATTGCATAGGAATGAATAAAAAAGCATCCCATGCTTGAAGAATGGCTTCAATAAATATACTCTATAACAAAAAAAATCGACGCACCAAGAATGAGTTGCCAGATTGTAATGAAATTTCGTATGCAAAAACATTTTGAGCGAAGATGCGAATAAAATTTGGTGTCCAATGAATAAATAGTGGGAGCTCCAGCGCAGCGGAACTGCGCATTCAGAAGGTGTATATAAGGAGCGATTCTGAATATCTGGTCAAAATTTCTTTTGCATTTCAACTGCGGATATCTTACGTCTTTGGTAATCATTTCTGGTACACTGACAGCGCAGCGGTACGTAGACAGCATTCTACGACCGGTTGTGTTACAGTTCTTTTTGCGACACCCTGACTTACTTTTCAACAAGATAATGCCCGACCACACACGGCTCGTGTTGCTATGAATTGTCTTCAAGCTTGCCCAACACTTCTTAGCCAGCTAGGCCTCCTGATCTATCTCCCATAGAGCACATTTGGGACGTTATGGGAAGGCTATTGCAACCATCCCGGAATGTTGACGATTTAGTCCGACAGTTGGAGACAAATAGGCAAGACCTTCCGCAGGACACCATCCTTGAACTGTATCAGTCTCTGCCACGCCGGGTGACATCTTGCATCCAGGCCAGAGGTGGACCAACGTCTTATTGACTTCCTTCCTTTGTATACGGTCAAAATCTAAATCATCAAATTGTTCTGAAATTTTAATCGTTTCTTTTTTTTTTATGTTCTTCATATCCACCAATTTTTATCACAATCGGGCAACTTCTTCTTGGTGCGTCGATTTTTTTTTGTTATAGAGTGTACAACAGAACAAGAAAAAACAGGATTCATCCACGTCGCGTGGGAAAAGCGGGGTCCGCTTGCCTTCTGGCGACCTGATAAAATCAAAGACCTGAAATTGTGTATACATGCCAATAGTACATTTATGTATACGTTGTGGCATGTTGACAAATATAAAATTACAATTACATAATTTATCAATCACTGGACTAATGAATCGTGCAGCATATTGTAATTTCCTCAGGTCAACATCATACAATTAATTTGCCCTGATTTTCATTGATATATCCCATTCTCATCACCAAAAATGTAATATTAAAAAGTATAAAATAGATTATTGTATTCAATTTGGTTTTACTGATATTGGTTTGGAAACAAAACGGTATTAGGAGATAAAAAAATCTGTTGTGGGCCCCACATGACTTTCCTTATATAATGCAATGAATTTACGACATTTACAGTAAAAAAAAAAAATAGGTTTTTCTTCTAGTAGATACTTATATTTTTTCCAAGATATTGAATTTTCGTCAATTAGTCGTCATTTTCATTGATTTTGCGTTATTTTTAACCATTCGGCGAGGTTTTCGTTAATTTGGCAACATTTTAAAAAAGCGCCAAGTTGGCGATATTCCGCCTAATTCGTCGACAAAATCTCGCCAAGCGTTATTGACGGAGAAATGTTATTCTTATAGCATATAAATGATTATTGGCGTTCAGATGCAAAAGTACTACTCAAAGTACCTTCTTTTATGAATGGAACGTGCTAGATCCACGAGAATGATGTCCCCCAATATATCGCCTGATATTACATATGAAAAGTGAACATGTTTCTCAACAGTTAATACATATTTTATTTAATTTATGGGATTTTTTGATAAATTTATTTTAAAAATGTGCAATATCTCGAGAACGGTTCATGCTAGCGATCTAAAGTTTATGCCAATCGTTTTCTAACGAAAAATTACATAAGAAATGTCTATTTGCGTAACTTTATTAAATGTATTGGTTTTTTGACGATTTTTTCAAAATTTCACTCGAAAATTTAGGGGGTTCTGAACTTTTGATTACGTTTAAAAACAATAGGCTTCCAGTATTCACGGATTGTGATTTTTGTACCAAATTTCATACGAATCGCTCCATTCTTTCGTGAGATATCATCTCCACAGACTCACTGACACACACATCCACACGCATATTTTCACACACACACAGACATCACCTCAAAAATGTTTGATTCGTGATCAGGGATGCTTGAAATGTGCTCTCCCGTCGAAAACTCGAATTCGAATTTTCAACCCCTTCACAATATTTTCCTTATACGTTATGTATATAAGGAAAGTAAAAATACTTACGCATTGTAATTCACCACAGAAATCAACTGAACAGTCTCTTATTAAAATTTAAATGCGGTCTGGTCACTGACATTTGCCACATAGATGTTATTTTCAGCTTTTCGACACATTCACGAAAATTATTCTCCTTATATTTCCACTATGAAATATTTATTTATAAAAAATGCTTACCAAACTAAAACGACAAATTCCAAGAGAATCTCTCGCGTCACTTTATAATAGATGCCGGGGCCCGGGGTTTGAGAAACACTGTTACAGATAGTAACAATCAGTTAAAATGTGTGTCAAAAATATAAATGCTGTTCAATACGAAGCATGAAAGTCATACGAATTTAGGTATGAAGCGGAATTGTTACCTAAAGAGATATCACTCGACAGTTTAAGCTTAGCATTTAGATGACCTTGTAGTGAACAAAGAAAAACTCATTGCGCGCATAATTTAGGAAAACCCTGGAATAACGTGGTCGTGAATCTTATAGTTCGTACATTTTTACCACGGCTAAATGACTCACCGTTACTTCTTTGCACGAGTTCCTTAATATATTCATTAATTAAAACACTACACATTAAATTAAACATTTTTAACTTTTAAAATAAATATTATTTATTGTGAGACCAGGTAGTTTGAATCTCATTCAAAAGATTAACAATTAACCTAATACAGGGTGTTCCACAAAGGGCTCCCTAACTTTGAAATGAAGCAACTCGGAAACGGTGTTCCATAGAAGACTGAAACAAGTGATATGTTTATTGGGAAAGTTGTAAAAATCTGACACAAAAGTTTCAAAATTAGTTATAAATGCTGCTGACAGATGGCGCTGCAGTTGCAGTATGGAGTCCGAGAAATGGGCTATAAATAATGGTGAGACTGTCCTTGGTTTAAAACTCTTTATAGGGATTTTATTTTGACTATACTATTATTTTTACTTTAATTTGACTCTTTATAGGGATTCGTACTGCGACTACAGCGTACAGTGCCATCTGTCAGCAAAATTTGTAACTAATTTTGAAAGTTTTGTATCACATTTTTACGGCTTTCCCAATAAACATATATATCACTTGCTTCAGTCTTCGATTGATCACCGCTTCCGAGTTAGTTGTTTCATTTCAAAACCAGGGAGTCCTTTGTGAAACACCCTGTATATACGCAGACTGACATTTCTCTCTGTCTCTCTCCCTCCCCCTCTCTCTCCCCCTCTCCCTCCCTCTCTCTCTCCCCCCTCTCCCTCCCCCTCTCTCTCTCCCCCTCTCTCTCTCTCATATATCGATTTTGGATAATCATTCTACTTATGAACAACACTGCTTGGATTCTCATTCCACTCTTATATTCGTTGACATTTTCTCCTTGTCTCCAGCACCATCATTTGGCCTGAGGTTCAGATACGCCCTCCTTGTTCTCATTGGAGGCTCCTCAGTGCGATGTCGCATCTTCGCATCATTGACCCTTGAGTCTCTACTGAATCTTGGTTTAAGTCTTGGCCCTAGGAGATCTTTGCTTCAACCACACCTGAAATTTGTGTGACGGGGATTTATTGGAGTCATGGCCTTCCGGACCAAGGGTGTCATAAAACGGTGCCTAAAATTCTACGCTTTGTTTTGTCGTAAACATCAAAACTGTATAAGTTGCCTCCTGACCAATTGTGCGAAAGTAACATAAATTGTTTGGAGTGTAATTAAACTTGACTTCCCCATACCAAAATTCATTTTTATCCGTAAATTTTGTAAGTAAAAAAACTTATCTGAATCGTAGAGAGGAAGTCATTAAAGTGTAATCATATTTGGAGATATATTTCATTTAAATTGGTAAGAGAATTTAAAATAGAAACTTCTAAAGACTTTTCAAAAACTTTTGATAGAAGTGCTTGAACAGAAGTTTCTAAAAATATACACAATTTTTTGTATTCATACAATAATTAGGACACAATGGGGCTTAATAGGTATATGGATGATGAATGCATGAGACAAACCAATGGAGTCCCACACTCCACAAATTATTTCCATTCTTTTTCACATATTCAAAAAAATAATATTTCAGGTGTATCACTTCGCATTTAAGAAATATAAATGGACACTTCATATATAAATAAATTTCTCCTGTTTTAAACACAACTAAAAAGTCAGAGATGAAAAAAAAAACAGGAAAGAGATTGATACTTTCTAAAACATTTAATAGTTTTTTTTATTTCTTTCTTATCTAATATTTCAAACTTCAAAAGCTTTAAAACCAGGAAAGAAAATAAACATTTCAGGGAAGGGGGAAAAAAACAATTGCTTCACGTATTGTTTTCCGGGTTAAAATCATGTTGTTATTGTTTTTAAGCACTTTTTCTTTCACGATAAATAAATAAAAAATGAATATTAAGTTTCCTTCTAATGTTTTTTTTTCTAATGTTTCTTTTAGCTTTAAAAAATAGCTCTTATTCACAAAGAACATTTTTAATTGTTTCCGCATATTCTATGATAAATTATCTAAAACCACAATTGCAAGTAAGTAAATTAAAGCCCTCGCAAAAGTTTTAATTTAAAATAATGATTTTTTTCTGAGCGTACAGCAGAATGTAGCGGCAGAAACTTCGAAAGTTGTTTCCATCCAGAGTAGATCTATATAAGAATATATGGAAATCTGAGACTCCATTCGGTTTTCTCATACATTCATGCATGCTAAAATAATATAGGTAATAACATATAAAAAAGTGGGTTTACTGCCACTAGAATATGACACTTTTAAACAGGTAAATTCCCAGTTACACACTCAAAAATTTGATGTGATCTGTTTAAAAATCTGCACATGACTTTCCCTGCAGACACTCACGTTGTCTTTATTTCCTCAATAATTCATTAAATTGAGTTTAATTGCACAAAATAACACGCATCATTGTTTGAAATGGCACTGATTTTGCACTTTTAATCCAATTTCCGTTTTAATTTGGTAACTGGGCTTATTTTCAAAGGTAGCGCGGAGAAAATGCGAAAAAACTAAAATATCTTGAGAACGGCTAGCCTTACATTAATGGGGGTGGTCTTATTATTTTCTTCGTCAAAAATTACGTATAAAATAGGCATTTAATTGATATATTTGAGCATATGAAGTCTTTTATTTTAGATTTTTGGGGGTCATTTCGTTAAGAAAGGCAGATTCTTCTCTTCCAAATCGCAGCAAAATCTAATTGGCACTGAATATCTCACAAGTGACTTATCTACCAAATTTTGTGAAACTTGATCAAATAGTTTTTAGCATAGAATGAATACATGATATTTTTACGAGCGGATTCGCCAAAAATAGAGCGATATTTTATTCCGATACGTAGAAATATCTAATCAGCACCAGGGTAACACACCTATAAAATTACTTGCCTATAAAATTTTATGAAATTTGGTCCATTAGTTTTTGAGTTACAGTGTATACAGACATTGAACACACAGACACACAGAGAGACGTCAAACTAAAATAGTTTGTTCGTGTTCTAGAGTCCCCAAAACACGTAAATCCATCGAAAACTCGACTTGCGATTTTTGGCATGATTCCAATACTTTTCTTACACCTTATCGTGTATTGCGGGGAAAGTAAAAATCTGATGTGGGCAGCACATCACTTTCCATGCAGAATTATATCCACGTTATGTCTATTTTAATTAAATTTAATTCACTTTCAATTCAATTTTCGTTCTCATTTAGTAACTGGACTAATTTTCAAAGGTGGCGTAGAGAAAATACGAAAAAACTAAAATATCTCGAGAACTGTTAGTCCTAGTGTAATGGGGTTGGTCTTATTCTTTTCTTAATTAAAAATTACGTATAAAATAAGCATATGATGCATATATTTGAGTATATGTAGTTTTTTATTTTAGTTTTGATGATGTTTGCAGGCCATTTTGAAAGAAAGGCAGGTTATTTTTTTCCAAATGATATAAAAATCTAATCAGCACCAGGATATCCCACAAGCGACTTATCTACCGAATGTTGTTGAAATTCGGTCCGTTAGTTTTTCAGCTAGAGTGGATAAAGCAATTTTTGCGCACCATTTCGCAAAAAAAGGCGGTTCTTTTTTTATCCCGAATCGCACTAAAAGCTAATTTGCACCAGGGTCACACCCAACTGAATTACCTACCAAATTTTATAAAATTCGGTCCATTAGTTTTTGAGTAAGAGTGGATACATTGCACTGACAGACAGACAGACAAACACACAGACGTCACGCTAAAAACAGCTTTTCGTATTCAAGAGGTCTCGAAACGTGTAGATGCGTCGAAAACTCGAGTTGTGATTTTCGGCATGATTCCAATACTTTCCCTATACTTTCCCCATTACCATGTATTACAGGGAAAGTAAAAGTAAATATATCTACATGAATGTGTTATTTTTATTCATTTATCAGAAAACTGTATGGAATGCTGAATATATTTTAATTTACACTAGGGACATCTTTTAAACAGATAATATGGGATATTTATTTTACGCATTTATTAACCTGGTAAGCAACTTATGTAACAAGTGAGTAGCAGGTAAACAGTTGCTTAAAATGAGTAACTTACGTTACTTATTCACTTATTCAAAATTATCTTTTCACTGTCAAATAAAACCTATCCATTATTCCATGCAATTAACATATAAAATATTAAAATAAGACACTTATATATACATAGATACCTTTTTCAGTGTGTAAATGGAAATTGATCTGTTTGAAAATGTCAAAGTCTTTCTAATGTCACTAAGCCCAATATTTTGTGAATTTTTACACTAATTACTCTCCTTATATACATAATGTATAAGGAAAGTATTGTGACGGGGTCGAAAATTCGCATATGAGTATTTGACGGGAGAGCCGGTTCAAGCATCCCTGATCATGAATCGAACATTTTTAAAGTGATGTCTGTGTGTTTGTCTCTCTGTGTGTGTGTGTGTGTGTGTGTGTGTGTGTGTGTGTGTTTCAGTGAATCTCTGGAGACGATATCTCACGAACGAATGGAACGATCTCACGAATAAATGAAATTTGGTACAAAAATCACAATCCGTGAATACTGGAAACCTATTGTTGTAAAACACAATCGAATGCCCAGAATCCCCCTAAACTTTCAAATGAAATTTTGAAAAAATCTTTAAAAAATCAAACCCTTTAATAAAGTTACGCAAATAGACATTTCTTATGTAATTTTTCCTGAGAAAACGATTAGCTTTAACTTTAGGACGCTAGTATGAACCGTTCTCGAGATATTGCACATTTTTCAAATAAATTTATCAAAAAATCCCATAAGTTAAAAAAATATATTAACTGTTGAGAGTTCACTTTTCATATGTAATATTATGCGATAAATTCGGTGACATTTTCGTTCCATACACCAGAAAAGATACTTTGAGTAATACTTTTGTATTTGAACACCAATAGTCATTTATCCTCTGTAAGAATAACTTATTTTTCAGTCCATAAAACTTGGCGAGATTTTGGCGAGGAATTTAGCGGAACGTCGCCAACTTGGCGACATTTTTAAATATTGCCAAATTAACGAGAATCTCGATAAATGGATAAAAATGGCGCTAAATTAATGAAAATGATGACTAATTGAAGAAAATTCAATATCTTAGAAAGAATATAAGTATCTACTATAAGAATAACATTGTTTAATTGTAAAAGTAGTAAATTCATTGCAGTGAAGGAAAGTCATCTGCTGCCCACATCAGCTTTTTTTTAACTCTTTCAAACATAGTTGAAATGTTTTTATGACTTTGTTCATTCTGTCTGTCTGTCCGTTCGCACGATGATTGCAGTAAAAATGACTTTATCAAAATGAAATTTTATTATGTTGTTGAGACGTGCTGTGGGACATATGGGAATGTAAATGGATAATATCAATCAATTAGTTTTGGATTGAAACCTAGTTTAAAAAGTGAAATACATTGTACCGTATGGGACCTAATTTTTCAAACATTTTTTAAGCAAAGTTGAAGTCCACATATTGTTTCGAAAATTTGAACATTCAAATTATTTCATAACAAATTCAAATTATCTCATCGAAACATTCAAATTATCTCATAACATATATAAAAAGGTTTTTAGCAAAATATGTTTGGTAGTTTTTTAAGCAAAAATTAAATAACAATAACACTCATATTATGTGAAGCGATCACGTCACCCACGTCAAAATAGAATAGGGCATCCATCTTTTTTCCTAGTGTAAAAAGCATGATTTTCAAAGTTCTTTTAAATTTATATTTAGTGTTGCATCCATCCTAAATCGCTTTATTTTTGCGTATTCTTTGGGCATCTATACTCTGTGCCAACGCAATTACAATATTTTTGAGTTTGAATGATCATCAAGCTTTGATTATTTCTACAACGATGCCTAATTTTAATGGATGCATAATGTAAACAAGTAATTGTAAGGCGAGTTGTATATAAGAATTGCTGAATTTTTTTCAAGCTAAATTTATTAGCTCTGGAGTCTGGATAAAATCGATATGACTGAACCATCCATTGCTTTTACATAAAGAACCAAACGATTTATATTTCGATGACATCATTTGAATAAAGTTCTTTTCTTTCGATGACGTTTGGGGTTTTCAAATATAATAAATTATTTTAGTATTGTGATAATTTAAAATATGTCAGTGCTGAATGCATCACTTTTAGATGTTTAAATAAAATTGCATTACAGTTGGAAAGTGCTTCATAATCAATGCTTTATGCATGACGGATCTTTCCTGTTTAGTGTAGAAGACCCAGACCGTCCGACTCGTCCAGGGGACTAAGAGCACCTATTTGGACGGCCGGTTCCTGTTTAGTGTGTATTCATTCAATATTGTTTTGGTGTATTATTATCATAATCCACATCTGATTATATATATATATATGAATTAAACTAGCAGAAATACCCGACGTTGTTCAATATTTAAAGCACGCGCAAAATCTAAACGCATTCATACTGCTTTTAAAAGTATTTAATTAAAATATTAAATTTGGTTCTCCTGTAGAAAATCTGATGTGGGCAGATCTGATGTATTATCTTGGTACATTGTACCAACGTCACCCAGAACACACACCAACCTTTTTCCATTCAAAATATGCAAAAGAAATGGTATTTCATTATCCATGCTGTGTCACGTTCTAAGAAATTTGAAAATTAGAAACTGAAGTAGCACCTAAAAGAAAACAAAATCTGAATGTTGCACATAAAAAATCGTTTGCCAATCCCAATTTGGAAATTTTATTAACGGGTTCAACTAGTATCATTATAAAGCTGTGTTGCAAATTTCAAACTAATCTGTAAAATATATAATATGCATGGAACATTTGCCTAACAGTGACATCACAGAAATTTACTTTTGATAAAAATAGCTTAAATTTAAGCTAAAAAGTCGTTATGAAGCAGATAGGTAAATGAAAATCTAAAACTCTATTGAATCACTAAAATAAACAAATGGAAATAATTTATACTTCCAACTTAAAAGCACTGTAAAACAAAAGCTTTGCTAAGTGCAGGGGTCTTTCGTTAAGACCGACAGTCAAGGACCAACATTTATTGCTCGTATTAGCGAGAGACCATTATAATAGGAGTTTATAAATCTGAAGTTAATAGTAACGAAATACATAAAATGGTAATGACAGTTTGTTTTCCTAAACTTTATGCAACATACTACATAGAAAAGGCAACTTAAAAACAAAAACTAAAAAATTTTAATTAAAACTTGTATTAATAATATGTATAATGGGGAAAATATATTAACATTCAACGCATAAAAAATGTAGTCGTACGTATTACTATTTAAAAAAATCTGATGTGGGCAGCACATGACTTTCCCTGCAGACTTATATACACGTTCTATTATTTTAATTACATTCAATACACTTTTAATACAATTTTCGTTCTCATTCGGTAACTGGACTTATTTTGAAAGGTGGCGTAGAGAACACACGAAAAAACTAAAATATCTCGAGAACGGCTAGACCTAGTGTAATGGGGTTGGTCTTATTCCTTTCTTCGTTAAAATTACGTATAAAACAAGCATTTAATGGATATATTTGCATACGTAGTTTTTTCTTTTATATTTTGATAATTTTTGCGGGCCATTTTGCAAAAAAGGGCAGCTTATTTTTTCCGAATCATACCAAAATCTAATTAGCACCAGGGTGACATATAAGCAACTTATCTGCCGAATTTTGTGAAATTCGGTACATTAGTTTTTGAGCTAGAGTGGATACAAGCTTTTGCGGGCCATTTCGCAAAAAAAAAGCGGGTTCCTTTATCCCGAATCGTACCCATAACTAATCAGCACCAGATTCGCCCACAAGTGACTTACCTACCAAATTTTATGAAATTCGGTCAATTAGTTTTTTAGTTAGAGTGGATTCAAAATCTGCACAGACAGACAGACACACAGACACACACACAGACGTCACGCTAAAAATAGTTTTTTCGTATTCTAGAGGTCTCGAAACGTGTTGATCTGTCGAAAACTCGAGTTGCGATTTCCGACATGATTCCAATACTTTCCCTATATATTATCATGTATTGCAGGGAAAGTAGAAAATCTGATATGGGCAGCACATGACTTTCCCTGCAGACTTATATCCACGTTCTCTTTATTTAAATTAAATTTAATTCACTTTTAATTCAATTTTCGTTCTCATTTGATAACTGGACTTATTTTCAAAGGTGGCGTGGAAAAATTACGAAAAAAACTAATATATCTCGAGAACGGCTAGTCCTAGTGTAATGGGGTTGGTCTTATTCTTTTCTTTATTAAACATTACGTATTAAACAAGCATTTAATGGATATATTTGAGCATACGTAGCTTTTTAGTTTAGATTTTGACAATTTTTGAGGAGCCATTCTGCAAAAAAAGGCAGGTTATTTTTATCTGAATCGTACCAAAATCTAATCAGCACCAGGGTGACCTATACGTGACTCATCTACCGAATTTTGTGAAATTCGTTCCATTAGTTTTTTAGCTAGAGTGGATATAAGTTTTGCGGGCCATTTCGCAAAAACAGCAGGTTATTTTATCCCGAATCGTACCCAAAACTAATCAGCACCAGACTCGCCCACAAGTGACTTACCTGCAAAATTATGTGAAATTCGGTATATTAGTTTTTGAGTTAGAGTGGATACAAAATCTGCACAGACAGACAGAGAGACAGACAGACACACACACACACACACAGACGTCACGCTAAAAATGGTTTTTTCGTATTCTAGAGGTCTCGAAACGTGTAGATCCGTCGAAAACTCGAGTTACGATTTTCGGTATGATTCCAATACTTTCCCTATACATTACCATGTATTGCAGGGAAAGTAAAAAATCTGATGTGGGCAGCTCATGACCTTCCCTGCAGACTTATATTAACGTTCTCTTTATTTTAATTAAATTTATTTCACTTTTAATTCAATTTTTGTTCTCAATCGGTAACCGGACTTATTTTCAAAGGTGGCGTAGAGAAAATACTCAAAACTAAAATATCTCGAGAGCGGCCAGCCATAGTGTAATGGAATCTGTCTTATTATTTCCATTGTTCAAAATTATGTATAAAACATGCATTTAATTGATATATTTCAGCATACGTAGTATATTATTTTAGATTTTGACGATTTTTGCTGGCCATTCCGCAAAGAAAGTCTGGTTTCTTTTTTCCGAATCGTACCAAAATCTAATTAGCACCAGGGTAACCTACAATTGACTTATCTACCAAATTTAGTGAAATTTGATCTATTAGTTTTTTAGATAGTGTGGATACAGACAATTTTTGAGTGTCATTTCGCAAAAAAAAGGCGGGTTGTTTTTTTCTGAATCGTACCAAAAACTAACTAGCACTAGGGTTACACACAAGTGATGTAGGTACCAAATTTTATGAAATTCGGTCCACTAGTTTTTGAGTTAGAGTGGATACATACATTGCACAGACAGACAGACACGCACACAGACAGACACACACATATACGTCATACTAAAAATAGTGTTCTCTTGTTCTAGAAGTCCCAAATCGTGTAGATCCGTCAAAAACTCCAGTTGCGATTTTCGACATGATTCCAATACTTTTCCTATACATTACCTACTTTAACTCAAAAACTAAAGGAGCGATTTTCATAATATTTGGTAGGTAAATCGCTTGTGAGTGACCCTGGTGCTGATTAGTTTTGGCTAAAATACTAACTGACCAATTTTCACAAAATTTGTTATATAAGTCACTTGTGAGACACTCTGTTGGTTAGATTTTGGTACGAATAAAAAAAAAACTATCTGCCTTTTTTACGAAATGGCCCGCAAAAATCGCCAAAATATAAAATAAAAGATTACGCATGCTCAAATGTATATATTAAATGCTTGTTTCATACGTAATTTTTGACGAGGAAAAGAATAAGACCAACTCCATTATTCTAGGAGTAACCGTTCTCGAGATTTTGAGTTTTTTTCGTATTTTTGTTATGCAGCTATTAGAAAAATGCCCAATTGCCAAATAAAAGCAAAAATTGAATTAAAAATGCAAACTTAGAGTTATTTTGTGCAATTAAATTCAATTTAACAAATTATTAAAGAAATAAAGGAAAAATGAACTTGTCTCTGCAGGGGAAATCATGTGCTGCCCACATCAGAATTTTTATTCCGGAGCAGTCTGTGATACATTTGGGAGCTGTTGTTTAATTACAAACTTTGGATTGCATGTCAATTTTATTAAATCGCAATAAGAAAAATCGAGACAGTATAAAACACACTAAACAAAAATGCTTTTAAAAGTTTGTTAATATTCGTTTATTAAACATATAGATTCCGTTCAAAGTTTGTTTGAAAGAAAAATTTTCGATCTTTCCGACGGTATCAGAATAGAAACTCTGTGGCCTTAGTCCTAAATAGGCCTTCGTAAAAAAATAAAGCCTAAGTAAAAATGGAAAATTTTAATAAACTGACGAGTTTTTGAACAGCTAATGACTATTAATTTCTAATTTTATTCAAAGCAAAAATGTCAATTAGCAAAAGTGAAAAATGAAATATTTCACAAAAACCTCATTTATGATAGTATATAACCTGACAAGCGTTTTAAATTCCATCACTCAACATTCATCAAGTTTGAAAAAAACAAAAACTGAAAAATACAACTGGTTTTATTACATTTTTATTTCCTCGTACGGCCCTTTACGAAAACTGGCAATTTTGTAAAAAAGCTTTCTAAAAATGCCTGGCTGAGCCAATTTAAGATAAGCCAGTGTAACAAATGAATCTGATCACGTCTTCATGTGGCGCCCTCTTGTGGCCAACGTACAGTTTTTCTCGCCTACTTCTGCAATCGCTCTACAAAGGTTAAAATAAAATCGAATTTGCTCCTCCCTTGCCCTATCCTGTTCCTTCCTATCTTATTATTCCATGTCTTTTCTTAACTTGTGATCTTCGAGAAATTTTGCATTCAGCACCAAGCTGGTATTCATGAGGCGAAACCAGTAACTCTACCTCGCAGTTCACTAACTCTTTCAAACTTTAGGGATTTTTATTCAAACAGGGAGAGAGGAAAAGGGAAAATCTTTATACTTTTTCCCGTTCTCCGGTTCTTTTCCGCCCCAATAAATAAAACTGGATTCGGAAATCAGACTGTATAAGAATGAACTCGAGGGAGGGCGAGGGGGTGGGCGGATTGAACGGTTTGATTTTATTATTCTACAAATAAGAAAAGCTGTTTATTGTACTTTATAACTCTGTAAGGGATGTAGAATTTTGTTTTTTTGAAACGTTCGATGTAGATTAAAGGAGATATGCTGCATCAAGTAAACAAGGCAGGTAGAATAATATGATTTCATAACTTCGTTTAAAGTTTATTGTAAAACATAGATAAAGGCTCTTTTCTATATCTTGCATCAATGGATTCAGGAATTTTTCATAATCGTTTTAAGCTCAGAATAAATTAAATGATCCTTAAAAGTATTTGAACTGAAAGCGTATTTTATTGCCTTCTGGCATAAGTAATAATAATAACCGATATTTTTGTTTGTATATCTTACTTTTGAATACAATTATTTTTTTACATAAATTATTATTTTCTTCATTTTTGAGAAATAGTTTCCTATATTTGTATTTTCCAGGTGTTCTTGCTGTATCAGTACTCCACTGGGGTAAAATATTATTTGGTAATATTGCTGAAGGCAAAATAAAATATATTAAAACAGAAGCCCTTACATTGCGAAGGTAGTAGGTAGGTGCTTGTGTATACATTGCATAAATATAAAACTCGCAGGTTATATATACATATAACGTATATACAGGGTGTCCCAAATAGATTAATACCCGCTTTAATTCTTTACGTGTTGGACATAAGTGGGCAATATAAATTGCAAAAATGTTGAAAGTAAGGTAGGAAATAAGATTACCTTAATGAAATAGTCCTGCCATTGATTTTCAAATAGTTACACTTTTTAAATTTTTATACGACCCCGTTAGACAAATTTGGTCAATCAGAATTTTTTTTATTTTTAATGCAACAAGATCATTAAAAAATCGTATATCTGTATCTTTGAAATCAACTGAATTATGATAAAAGAAAAAAATCTGACTTATGCCACTTTTCCGTACCATGTGAAAGGCTGTTTCTTCAGTGAAAATAGGGATCATAAACAAATTGACGATGGAAATAGTTTAGATCAAAAATACGTTAATATGTGCTAAATTTTCTTATCACAAATGCATCTAAATAAAGCATTACACAGATAGAGATAAGCAGTGGTACTCACTACGCTGTTGGGTATCCTATGTATTATCATCGAGTTTCATCTTTTTTGTGATATGTCACAAAATTACATTTCTAATTTGATATAGGGTCCCCATTCACAATGTTCAATTTTCAATTCAATATAAGTCACTCAATTTTAAAAATACAGGTATGCGGGTTTTTTAATAATCTTGTTGCATTAAAAATAAAAATTTCTAATTGACCAAATTTGTCTAAGGGGATCGTATAAAAATTAAAAAAGTGTAACGTTTTTAAAATGAATAGGAGGACTATTTCATTAACGTAGTCTTATTTCCTACCTTACTTCAACATTTTTGCAATTTACATTGCCCACTTATCTCCAACAGGTAAAGAATTAAAGCGCGTTTCAATCTTTTTGGGACATCCTGTGTACCCTGCATTTATTCAGTACTCATGTCATTCTATTGTTACGATATATCCTCTAAAATCGTGGGTGTGCGCTCATGATACAAGAATGAGTCCAAATTTCTGGATAATTAACACGTTTGTTTACAAGCACAGCTTAAACTGGAACAATATACATTAAAACAGCACTTAATGCACCATTCATTTCATAAAACAACCAACATTGACGTATTTCATTTCACAAAATAACCGATACTATTTTCAAAACACTGATGTATTTCATTTCACAAAACAACCGATACTATTTTCGAAATATTGACGTATTTCATTTCACAAAACAGCCGATACTATTTTTGAAACATTGACGTATTTCATTTCACAAAACAACCGATACTATTTTCGAAATATTGACGTATTTCATTTCACAAAACAACCGATACAATTTTCGAAACATTGACGTATTTCATTTCACAAAACAACCGATACTATTTTCGAAATATTGACGTATTTCATTTCACAAAACAACAGATACAATTTTCGAAACATTGACGTATTTCATTTCACAAAACAACCGATACTTTTTTCGAAATATTGACGTATTTCATTTCACAAAACAGCCGATACTATTTTTGAAACATTGACGTATTTCATTTCACAAAACAACCGATACTATTTTCGAAACATTGACGTATTTCTTTTCACAAAACAACCGATGCTATTTTCGAAACATTGACGTATTTCATTTCGCAAAACAACCGATACTATTTTCGAAATATTGACGTATTTCATTTCACAAAACAGCCGATACTATTTTTGAAGCATTGACGTATTTTATTTCGCAAAACAACCGATACTATTTTCGAAACATTGACGTATTTCTTTTCACAAAACAACCGATGCTACTTTCGAAACATTGACTGACTTATTTCATTTCACAAAACAACCAATACTATTTTTGAAACATTGACGTATTTCATTTCACAAAACAGACGATACTATTTCCGAAACATTGACGAATATCACCTTTCAATATATCACGTATCACGTCAACTGCTCTCCAACGGAGTGATAACTCCTTTTATAGACTCTCTATAGAAACTTCTGGAAATCTCTCATATCTCGTAGAATATTGGTTATTTCGAGGTGTTTCTCGAACCTTCAAAAGTCGCCAAATATCGCTAAATAGGCGATAAATCTTCAAATCTGGTAATTTCAGAATCTGGAAAACCTAGATTCACATTATTGGAAAGGATGCCTGTCTGGGTGTTTTCCCCGTCTGGTTTTCAAAAGACACTCCAATGAAAGAATTTTATGCGTTCTTAACAATATCTATTCTGGGGGACACTACGTACATTTCTTTGTTTCTAACAGCATATATTTTTAAGAAAATACGTGAAACATATATTTTCCCCAGTGAAAAATTAAAAAAATATTTTAAAAGGGTTAAAAGTATTTTTGAGAAGAAAATATCAGTGGGACTTGAGGCGAGGGGTGTAAGAGGGGCTAAAACAAGCTATTAAGTACTAATAATAAGGGGCAACAGCTTGGAAAAGCAGACAGGAATTAGTAAAATAATTATTAATAAGCAAAGATGATCAAATCTTGTAAATCCATAAAAATCTGATAATCGTATTTTTGATACCACCGCAATACTTCTATTTTCTTATATTATTTATTGTAGGGAAAGTAAAACGGGTTGAGTTTCCATTCTAGATACCAATGAACTGGTTTCGAGCTTCTTAGCTCACTTCAGAACAGAATAGTCGACACTTAAAATAACAGCAAAAAAATTGGCTATCTGTCACATTTTTGCAAACCTCTACGGAAATCCATAAATCCAGTTTTACTACGCAGCAGATATCGCTTGATGCCAGCTGCTTTTTTACCAAAGTTGGCGTAGTTTGGACCATAGGTCTTTGGAGAACACATAGATAAACAATCTAGAACTTATACGTAAAACTTTTCATGAAAGTTTTGACAATGAAATTTTGCACGTTGAAAAGTTTACTGCACAGTGGGACAGATTAAAATTAAAGTATTCCGACACAATGAATTTCATTTGATGAACATTGCACACAGATTAAAATACTTCTTTCAAATATTCACAGTTTATTTAATTCCATTATCGAGAACAACTCAATAATTAAAATAATAACGCAATAAATTAAATATTAATTACTTTCTAAGCAAGTGGTGACAAATCTGTCTACACCTTCGCCAACGGTTATATAAGATGTTAGAAACTAAAGTATAGAGGGCATTAGCATTTCTCCTCTTGATAAATTATGCGGTAGCAATAAAGTTTTAATCCCAATTCGAGTGAATAGATTTGTTTCGAATATTATATGGAACATTAAAGTGAAACGTATCGAAATTTTAGCCAGAGCTTTAGTGTTTTGCGGAAGTTACGACATTTTGAAATGCAAAACGTTGTGTCGGCCATTTTCATCCACCTAAACTGTGCTTGTTATATCACCTCAGTGTGTGTCTCTCAGTATGTGTGTATCAAGTGTGTGTGTCTCTCTCTCAGTATTAGTATGTCTCTCAGAGGGTGTGTGCCAAGTGTGTCTTAGTATCAGTATGTCTCTCAGTGTATTTGTGTCAAATGTGTCTCTCTCAGTGTCAGTATGTCTCCCAGTATGTCTGTGTCGAGTGCGTCTCTCTCTCTGTATCAGTATGTCTGTGTCAAGTGTCTCTCTCTCTGTATCTGTATGTCTGTGTCAAGTGTGTATACCTCTCTGTATCAGTATGTCTGTATCAAGTGTGTGTCTCTCTCTGTATCAGTATGTCTGTGTCAAGTGTGTCTCCCTCTCTGTATCAGTATATCTCTCAATGGGTCTGTGCTAAGTGTGTATTTCTTAGTATCAGCATGTCTCTCAGTATGTCTGTATCAAGTGTGTGTCTCTCAGTGTCAGTATGTCTCTCAGTATGTCTGTGTTAAGTGTGTATCTCTCTGTGTCTATGTCAAGTGTGTTTGTGTCAAGTTTGTTTCTCTCAATGTCAGTATGTCTGCCAGTAAGTCTGTGTCAAATGTGTCTCAGTATAAGTATGTCTCTCAGTGACTTTGTGTGAAGTGTGTCTCTCTCAGTGTCAGTATGTCTCTCAGTGTGTTTGTGTCATGTGTGTATCTCTCAGTATAAGTATGTCTCTTAGTGTGTCTGTGTCAAGTGTGTCTCTCTCAGTGTCAGTATGTCTCTCAGTATGTCTATGTTAAGTGTATCTCTCTCAGTGTGTCTGGGTCAAGTGTGTCTCAGTGTCAGTATGTCTCTCCGTATGTCTGTGTCAAGTGTGTCTCAGTATGAGTAAGTCTCTCAGTGTGTTTGTGTGAAATGTGTCTCTCTCAGTGTGTTTGTGTGAAATGTGTCTCTCTCAGCGCCAGTATGTCTCTGTGTGTTTGTGTCAAGTGTGTGTCTCTCAGTATCAGTATGTCTCTCAGTGTGTCTGTGTCAAGTGTGTCTCTCTCAGTGTCAGTATGTCTCTCACTGTGTATGTGTCAAGTGTGTCACTCTCAGTGTCAGTATGTCTCTCAGTATGTCTGTGTCAAGTGTGTCTCAGTATGAGCATGTCTCTAAGTGTGTTTATGTCAAGAGTGTATCTCTCAGTGCCGGCATGTCTCTCAGTGTGTCTGTGTCAAGTGTGTCTCTCTCAGTGTGTCTGTGTCAAGTGTGTCTCTCTCAGTGTATGTCTCTCA
The DNA here is from genome assembly GCA_951213105.1 of Amaurobius ferox. NCBI lineage: Eukaryota > Metazoa > Arthropoda > Arachnida > Araneae > Amaurobiidae > Amaurobius > Amaurobius ferox. The sequence continues at coordinate 19,623,593 of OX578154.1, read as the reverse complement.
GAATGACTGTGTTAAGTGTGTCTCTTCCAGTGTGTATCTCTCAGTATCAGTATGTCTTTCAGTGTGTCTGTGTCAAGTGTGTCTCCCAGTGTCAGTATGCCAGAGCACCAAATTCAACCCGAATGGTTAAAATACTTATGTATGCTAATTCGACCATGCTGAATTCGAATCTGAAATTCGTTTTACAAATTAATCCTTGGATCTGGAGAAATAGCCTCTAAAAGTTTGTCCTTGTAGCTATTTTTGTTTTTTTATAATATCATGCCAAAGGCATTACCATAGCAAGATGCAATTGCACAGTTATGAGGCTCTAATGCCTGGAGAAATGAAAGGAAAACGCTAATCAGTTCATGTAGTTAGAGATGAGACAACCTTTACGATTCAGCTGAATAGGAAAGCTAATATTGAGATATCATTCCAAATTAAAATATACAGAATATGGGTCTTTAAACCATGGAGTTAGAGCGAGATCTTCAAATTCGCGTTTGAAACATTGCAATAATTGCAAACTTTGTTTACAGATAGATTAGGTGGAGCTGAATGATATGGTCCATAAAGTTCGATAAATTTTTGTCCCTTTTCTTCCATGGTGGCCGAAAATTGAAAACAAGATACAATGTGTGAGGTATTAGACTTGATAAATTGGATTGTTGGAGGGCCAATGGGGAAAAAATTCATTGCGTTATGTTAGGGGTTGGTATAGTATGTATGTTTTGATAGGGAGTCATATAAGAAAGGGCAATATTGAATGGAAGCGGTGTATGGCTCGCATCTGTCTGTGGATATTAGGAGCGAATGGGAGTGTCAAAGGGAGTTCATGTCTTCCTGTTTTTGTTTCCTATGTATGGTCGTGGTGTATTTGGACGGGCATAGCGGACGAAGCGCGGATTTTGTTGATTTAAAATAAATTGGTGATGAAGCTGAAATAGTTTAGTTACATTTTGTAAGATAAATCTCCGATAAAATTGGATAAATTTAATCCTTGCCTTCAGTCGCATTTGTTTTACAAACAGCAAATAATATGGATCTAAAGTAACTAAGGTATTAATGATTGAAACACACTTTGTGCGAAGGATAAAGAAAATTTGAGCAATGTATATAAGCACGAATAACACAGTAATGCATCATACAGCTGTTTCGAGGACGCGCTGAATCCCCTTCGTGAATGCAAGAGAGCCACAAACCCGGAGTCTAAAACAGGAATAGGAAGCAACAGGGAGGATTATATACCCAAGACCTAGATGAATCAACATACCTATAGAAGGCCATAGAGAAGTAATATACCCGAAGTCCAAAAGAGGAACTAAAGTATGGCAGATAATTAGAACGACTTAATCTTTATGTTTAGCGAACATGAAATAACATTTTACAGAGTTTGAGGCAAGATTTTAGTTGAACATTATCTATATAAAGTTTAATAGTTTTACAGAGTTTCTTGATGTTTAGTGTTAAAATATTCAACTAATAAGATTGTCATACTCGAATAATGGTAGTTCTTTGCTGTCATAACCACTTTTTTTTTCAGAAGCTTCTACCGGATCTTAAATCAAATTATATACACTTGTAAAGATTTTAAAGAGCTACAAATTCTGATTCTGTTCATAGCTAGTCCTTCTAGTTCTGTAGATATAAGCAATCAAATCTTTAAAAAAGGAAAATTGTCAGTCTTATTTAAATTGACATGAAGATTGTGTGAAAACTCTAACAGCTTTATAAAAAAACCATGAATCTAAAAATAGGATTTTAATCCGAATTTTAACCAAATTTAAACACATTTTTTCCAAATTTTGTAAGAAAAATTGTGAAATATCTGTATTGTCCACATAATCACAGTTATAAAAATTTACCCCTCATCTCAAAAGGCTTGAAAAAATATTTCGATTGATACAAGTTTGAAAATGTACATCCCGGGGGATAACTTCCCCCCCCCCCGAGGGGGACTAATGATATCACGAACACGACATTTGTGTCTCTGCTATTTTTCCACTGCAATGATTGAAACTATTAGGTTTTGTGATCATTCAGACTTAAATAACCTCCCTTTCATGCATAGTAATGCAAAATTTTCCATTATGCTGTCATGTAAAGAAACATAAAATTTCGAATTTCAAATCTGGAATTTCAAAATTTTTTCAACTAGTTCCAGATGTCTCGTTAGCATAGACAGATAAAATGTTTCGTAAGAAACCATTAATATTTGTGGCAACAATCGCGCAGACAAGAAATCGATCACAGACAGAGTGACTACCATCAATCTGAAAGTAGTCAAAATATATTCAGGCGCTCCTAAAACATAGGTTCACATCAAAATCTCGAAATCGAAAATTTTCGTTAAAACAATACTTTATAGTATGAGATGGTAATAATGAACAAAAACGTTCAATCATGCATAAAGCATTGATTATGGAACGCTTTCCGACTGAAATGCAATTTTATTTAAACATCTATAAAATGCGATACATTCAGGGTTGACATATTTTAAATGATCACAGTACTACAATAATTTATTGTATTTGAAAACTTCACACTTCATCGAAAAAATGAACTTTATTCAAATGACGTCATCGAAATATAAATCGTCTGGCTCTCTATGTACAAGCAATGAATACTTCATTCATATTACTTTTATTCCAGACTCCAGAGCTAAATAATTTTGAGTGAGAAAAAATTCAGTAATTCCTATACAACTCATCTTACAATCAATTGTTTACATTCTGTATCCATTAAAATTAGGCTTCGTTGTACGAATAATCAAAGTTTGATGATCATTTAAACTAAAAAATATTGCAATTGCGTTGGCGCAGAATATAGATGCACAGAAAATACGTAAAAATAAAGCGGTTTTAGGAGGGTCGCAACAATAAAAATTAATGTAAAAGAATAAAAATCACGATTTTTACACTGGGTCAAAGAAATTGATGTCATATTTTATTTTGAAGTCGGTCACATGATCTCTTATGGGTGATCTCTTATGGGGTTACAATATGGGTGTAATTATTATTTTAATTTTTATTTAAAAATCTACCTAACATATTTTGCTGAAATTTTTGTTATAAATTTTATGCGATAATTTAAATATTGTCTGAAATTTTTGAAGCCATTTGTGAATTATAACTTTGCTTAAAAAATATTTGAAAAATTAGGTCCTATAGGATCCAATGTATTTCACTTTTCAATCCGGGTTCAATCCAAAACAAATTGGGTGATATTATTCATTTACATTCCCATATGTCCCACAGATTGTCTCAACAACATACTAAAATTTCATTTTGATAAAGTCATTTTTACAGCAGTTATCGTGCGAACGGACAGAAAGACAGACAGACAGAATGAACATAGTTATAAACATTTTTCTATGTTGGAAGTATTGAAAACATCAATTCTGATTCACCAGGATATAATGGGCAATTGTAATCACAGCTAAAATCTTTACTATAGCACGACTAATATTTCGCTACGAATGTTATAACTAGTTGAGCAATCCTTAACTCTTTGTATTACTTTCCTTATATACATAATATATAAGCAAAGTATTGTGACGGGGTCGAAAATTCGAATTCCAGTTTTCGACAGAAGAGTACGTTTCAAGCATCCCTGATCACGAATCAAACATTTTTGAGGTGATGTCTCTCTGTGTGTGTGTGTCTGTGAAAGTGTGTGTGTGTGTGTGAAAGTGTGTGTGTGTGTGTGTGTGTGTGTGTGTGTGTGTCAGTGAGTCTGTGGAGACGATATCGCATGAACGCATGAAGCGATTCGAATGAAATTTGGTACAAAAATCACAATCCGTGAATACTGGAGGCCTATGGAGGTTTTTAAATGCAATCGTATGTTCAGAACCCCCTAAATTTTTGAGTGAAATTTTGAAAAAATCATCAAAAACTCAAAACCTTTAATAAAGTTACGTATATTGACATTTCTTATGTAATTTTTCCTTTGAAAACGATTGATATAAACTTTAGAATTCTAGCATGAACCGTTCTCGAGATATTGCACCTTTTTCAAATAAATTTATAAAAAATCCTATAAATTAAAAAAAATATATTAACTGTTGAGAAACATGTTCACTTTCCATATGTAAAATCATGCGATAAATTGGGTGACATCATTCTCGTGGATCTAGCTCGTTCCATTTATAAGAAAAGATACTTTGTGTAATACATTTGTATTTGAACGCCAATAGTCATTTATCTGCTATAAGAATAACTTATTTCTCCGTCCATAAAGGTTGGAGGGCTTTTGGCGACGAATTGGGCGGAATGTCGCCAACTAGGCGACTTTTTAATTGTTGCCAAATGGATAAAAATAGCGCAAATCGATGAAAATGACGACTAATTAACGAAATATCAATATCTTGGAAAGAATATAAGTATCTACTATAAGAATAACCTATATTTTTTGCTGTAAAGTTATTAAATTCATTGCACTCTATAAGGAAATTCATGTGCTGCCCACATCCAATTTTTCTGTTATGCATTTCCTTTTATTTAATTTTCTCTGAGAAAGTATATTATTTACACGGTATTGCAATGTAACCTAACAACTAATTAAAGTTTGGAAGAAATCTCGAAATTGTCAAATATATAAATCTAGTTAATTTTTTATTCGACAAAGCTTAATTAACTTCCAACTAATTATAATTTAATTATAAGTGAATTACATTCTGTTTCTGATTTGTTTTCTAGTAATATAATTCAGACTTTTCACAGAAGGTGCGATTTTAATTTGCTTATAATGTATAATAGAAAGATCATTTATATCAGTTTGACCATGTAAGTTTGTTTTGAATGATATATTTACATCGGAATATTCATTTCATATACAGGAAAAAAACATCTAATGTGGACAAATATGACTTTAACCTTACGACAGAAATTCGTTGTCTCTTTCTTTCTTTTTATAATTCATTAAATTGAATTTAAGAGCACAAATCAACACAAGTAATTATTTGAAATGACACTGAATTTGCACTTTTATTTCAATTTTCGTTTTCATTTGGCGAAAATGCGTTTTCTTGCAGAAATACGAAAAAAATAAACAAGAAAGATCAATCATGCATAAAGCAATGATTATGAAAAACTTTCCAACTTCAATGCAATTTTATTTAAACATCTCTAAAATGCGATGCATTCTTCGATAATATTTTTTAAATTATCACAATACTACATTCATTTATTATATTTGAAAACTTCATCGAAAACAAATGGAATTTATTCAAATTACGTCATCGAAATATAACACGGCTGGCTCTCTCTATAAAAGCAGCACTTCATTGATAAACATTTTTCCATTCATTTCATTCATCACAATACTATAATAATTTATTTTATTTAAAAACACAAGACCATGGAGATACAAGTAATTGAACTCTATGCTTAAAACTTCATCGAAAAAATCATCCTTCTCTCTGGAAAAATCAATTGATATTTCATTCATATCAGCTATATTGTAGACTCCAAGAACTAAATTTTGCGTTAAAGAAATAGCAATTCTTGTACAACTCATTCAACATCTTTTGGTATTTACATTTTCCATAAGTGAAAAATAGGCTTCGTTGTAGAAATAATCAAAGTTGGATTATCCTTTAAACTCAAATATATTGTACTTGCGTTATTTCAGTATGTAGATGCACTGAATTTAAGCAAAAATAAAGCGGTTTTAAGACGGATACAACTCTCAATATGAATTAAAAAAAACTTTAAAAATCACAATTTTGAGACAAGATGGATGCCATATTTCATTTTGAAATGGGTCACGTGATCTTTTCATAATATGGTCATGTGATCGCTTCATATAAGAGGTGTAATTATTATTTTAATTTTTATATAAAAACTACTGAATATATTTTGCTGAAATTTTTTTATATATTTTATGGGATAATTTGAATATTTCCTAAAATTTTCGAAGTAATTTGTTAATTTTAAATCCGCTTAAAAAATGTTTGAAAAATTAGGTCCCATAGAGTTCAATGTAGTTCATTTTTTCAATCCGGGTTCAATCCAAAACTAATTGGGTGATATTATTTATTTATATTCCCATAGATCCCACAGACCGTCTGAACAACATACTAAAATTTCATTTTCATAAAGTCATTTTTACGGCAGTTATCGTGCTAACGAACAGACAGATAGACAGGCAGACAGACAGAATGAATGAACAAAGTCATCAACACTTTTCAACTTTGTTGTAAAGTGTTAAATATTTGAAAAACAGGTAATACAAGAGTTATGGTTAATCTTAATATTTTTGGCGTCAAAAAATACGTATATAACAATCATTTAATTGATACATATGAGCATACGCAGTCTCATATTTTAAATTTTGGCAATTTTTGCGGGTCATTTTGCAAACAAAGTCAGGTTCTTTCTTTTCGAATCGTACCAAACTCCAATCAGCAGCATAATATCCAACAAGTCATTTATCTAGCAAATTTTGTGAAATTTGGTCAATTAGTTGTAATGGATAAACAATCAGCTGTAATGGATAGCCAGGCTGCATTGCACAGACACACACGTAAATGTCTCGTAAAAAATTGTTTTTTCAGGTTGTGCGAGGGAAAACCATCTGATGTGGGCAGCAGATTGTTTTCCCTACATGATGCAATGCCTATATTTCTCTCATAACTAACTAATAGCATACAAAAAATCTGATGTGGGCAACACATGACTTTCCTTATATAATGCAATGAATTTAAAATTTTTACAATAGAAAAATAGGTTTTTCGTATACTAGATATTTATATTCTTTCCAAGATATTGAATGTTCGTCAATTAGTCGTTATTTTCATTGATTTAGTGTCATTTTTAACACTTTACAACAAAGTTGAAAAGTGTTTATGACTTTGTTCATTCTGTCTGTCTGTCTGTCCGTTAGCACGGTAACTGCCGTAAAACAGACTTTATCAAAATGAAATTTTAGTATGTTGTTCAGACGGTCTGTAGGACCTATGGGAATATAAATGAATAATATCACCAAATTAGTTTTGGATTGAACCCGGGTTGAAAAAATGAAATACATTGAGCCCTATGGGACCTAATTTTTCAAACATTTTTTAAGCGAATTTAAAATTCACAAATTGCTTCGAAATTTTTAGGTAATATTCAAATTGCTCCATAAAATATATAAAAAAAAATTCAGCGAAATATATTCAGTAGTTTTTAAATAAAAATTAATAATAACACCTCTTATATGACAGTATCACGTGATCCACTTCAAAATGATATATGGCAACCATCTTGTCTCAAAATCGTGATTTTTAAAGTTCTTTTTATTTCATATTGTATGTTGTATCCGTCCTAAAACCACTTTATTTTGCTTTAAATTCTGTGCATCTACATACTAAAACAACGCAATTACAATATATATGAGTTTAAATGCTCATGCAAATTTGATTATTTCTACAACGAAGCCTATTTTTCACTTATGTAAAATGTAAACAGCAAAATGTGTAGGATGAGTTGTATGGGAATTGCTGTATTTTTTTAACGCAAAAGAATTTAGCTCATGGAGTCTGCATAGCTGATATGAAAGAAACATTCATTGACCTTACCGAGAGAAGGACGATTTTTTGCGATGAAGTTTAAAGCATAGAGTTAAATTACTTGTAGCTGCATGGTCTTAATTTTTAAATAAAATAAATTATTATAGTATTGTGATGAATGACATGAATGGGAAATTATTTATGAATGAAATGCTGCTTTTTTAGAGAGAGCCAGGCGTGTTATTTTTTCTATGACGTCATTTGAATGAATTTCAGTTGTTTTCGATGAAGTTTTTAAACCTAATAAATTATTGTTGTATTATGATAATTCTAAAATTATTATCGAGGAATATATCGCATTTTAGAGATGTTTAAACCAGGCAATGTATATTTCAATGCCGTCATTTGAATGAAGTTCATTTTTTTCGATGAAGGTTTAAGTTTTCAAATATAATAAATCAATATATTATTGTGAGAAGTTTTAAAATATTACCGAGGAATGTATTGCATTTTAGACATGTTTAAATAAAATTGCATTGAAGTTGGAAAGTGTTTCATAATCAATGCTTTAAGCATGATTGATCTTTCTCGTTATCAATTTGGCGAGATTTTCGTTAATTTGGCAACATTTAAAAAAGTCGCCAAGTTGGCGACATTCCACCAAATTCGGGACCAAAGTCTCGCTAAGCGTTATGGACGGAGAAATAAATTATTCTTATAGCAGATAAATGACTATTGGCGTTCAAATACAAAAGTATTATTCAAAGTATCTTTTCTCATGAGTGGAACGAGCTAGATCTACGAGAATGATGTCACCAAATATATCGCATGATATTACATATAAAATGTGAACATGTTTCTCAACAGTTAATATATATTTTTTAATTTATGGGATTTTTTGATAAATTTATTTTAAAAATGTGTAATATCTCGAGAACGGTTCGTGCAATCGTTCTAATGTTTATGTCAATCGTTCTCTAAGGAAATATTACATTAGAAATGTCAATTTGCGTAACTGTATTAAAGGTTTTGATTTTTTTATGATTTTTTCAATATTTAACTCGAAAATTTAGGTGGGTTTTGAACATTCGATTATGTTTAAAAACAATAGACTTCCAGTATTTATAGGTTGTGATTTTTGTACCAAATTTCATTCGAATCGCTTTATTTGTTCGTGAGATATCGTCTCCACAGTCACACACACATACACACACACACACACTACCTGAGAAATGTTTGATTCGTGATCAGGGATGCTTGACACGTGCTCTACCGTAGAAAACTGGAATTCGAATTTTCGACTCCCGTCACAATACTTTCCTTATACATTATGTATATAAGGAATGTAATATATGAAATATTGCTTTTGGCGGTGAATTGTCATTTAGAAAAATTCAAAACGCGAAAGCGCGACATCTAAAGTTAAATTTTAGTACCCAATTAATTTGTATGTCGAACCAATTTGCCGTAACAATTCGAAAATTATCTAGCGTTGCTAAGCAATATAGTCTATATGTTAACGGATTTAATCTTTATAAATTAATATTTTATCAAAACGGATGTTTTGAGTTCCATAAATTCTAAAACTTCAAAATGCAATTTCAGTTATGTGTTTCATATAGCAATGTCACGAATACCGTTACTATGAAAATCATATAATCGTCGCACATACAGTCGTCAAATGGGCGTACTAATAAGTAATGACGTACCATAATGCCATTGATGGAAAGGAATTTCTATCATGCAAACTGAAATGGACGCAGTTGGTAGTTTTATGGGTTAAAACTTAACTGAAGTGTGATTCAACTCAACAACAACAACACCAAAAATTGGCCTCGGCCTTCCAAATAGCTGCTCACGTCCTCGGATGAGTCGGACGGTCTGGGTCTTCAACACCAGAAATTGGTCGGCCGTCCAAATGGCTGCTCCCGTCCTCGGATGAGTCGGACGATCTGGGTCTTCAACACCAGAATTCGTGTTTTTTTTTTAACTTTTTTGTTTTTCATATTTTACTAGGAAAATTTTGAAAAGTCGGTATCTTAGGTCTAAGGGATTACAGCTATAGAACGTTAACCTTCACTTTCAAGGGCTTGAAAAAATTATTTTGACATCCCATACTTGCAAATGTGCTCTCCTACCTCCTTGGGGCGGGGGGTACATTTCCAAGGCTGCTCCTCCAAATACTGCTAACCACGTCATGAACAAAAAAAATCTGCTGTGGCTAGCATCTGACTTTCCTTATATAATGAAATCAATTTACTCCTTTTACAGTAAAAAAAATCTGATGTGGGCAGCACTTGACTTTCCTTATATAACGCAATGAATTTACTGCTTTTACATTAAAAAACAATATATTATTTTTATAGTAGATACTTATATTCTTTCCAAGATATTGAATTTTCGTCAATGAGTCGTCATTTTCATTGATTTAGCGTCATTTTTATCCATTTGGTGAGTTTATCGTTAATTTAGCAACATTAAAAAAAGTCGCCAAGTTGACGACATTCCACCAAATTCGTCGCCAATATATCGCCAAGCGTCATGGACGGAGAAATAAGCTATTCTTACAGCAGATAAATGACTATTGGTGTTCAAATACAAAATAATTACTCAAAGTATCTTTTTTCATGAATGGAACGAGCTAGATCCACGAGAATGATGTCACCCAATTTATCGCATGGTATTACATATGAAAAGTGAACATGTTTCTCTATAGGAAATCCTTTTTTTTATTTTATATGACTTTTTGATAATTATTTTCTTTTGAAAAATGTGCAATATCTCGAGAACGGTTAATGTTAGTGTTCTAAAATTATGTGAATTGTTTTCTAATGAATAAATTACATAAGAAATGTCTATTCGCGTAACTTTATCAGAGGTTTTGATTTTTTGACGATTTTTTCAAAATTTCAATTGAAAATTTAGAGGGGTTCTGCACATTCGATTGCGTATAAAAGCAATAGAATTCCAGTATTTATAGATTGCAATTTTTGTACCAAATTTCGTTCGAATAAGTCCATTCGTTCGTCAGTTATCGTCTCCAAAGACTCACTGATACACACGCACACACACACACACACACACACACACACACACACACACGTACTTTCACACACACACACACACACACACTCATACACACACACACGCGTACTTTTACACACACACACACAAACATCACTTCAAAAATGTTCGATTTGTGATCAAAGATGCTTGAAACGCGCGCTCCCGTCAAAAATTCGATTCGAATTTTCAACCGCGTCACAATACTTTCCTTATGCATTATTGTATATAAAGAAACTAATAATGTATAAGATCTACGGTACTGTGTTTTTAACATTGGATTGTACATTTGGCGAATTTCCTGATGACAAGATGCAAAAGTATTTCAAAGTACCCAATTAACTTATATTTCGCGCAACTCTAAATAAACAATTATTAATATTGATAGCATCCTCAGTAAGCGATATAGTCTATATAATAAAATATTTTAATAATTAATTCATCAATTAGGCGTAATTTTCATTAATTTAGCATAATTTTTATCAAGTTGGCAATATGTTCGTCATAAAGTCGCCAATTTGATGATATTTCTCCAAATTCGTCGCCAAAATCTCGCTTAGTGTTATGGATCGAGAAATAAGCAGATAAATTACTATTGGTGCTCAAATACAAAAGTATTACAAATACAGAAGTATCTTTTCTTACGAATGGAACGAGCAAGATCCACGAGAATGATGTCACAAAATATATCACATGATATTACATATGAAAAGTGAACATATTTTACCAGATAATATTTTATTTTATTTTATGTTATTTTTTGATACATTTATTTGAGAAATGTGCAATATCTCGAAAACGGTTCATAATAGCGTTCTAAAGTTTGTGCCAATAGTTTGTTATTTAAAAATTACGTAATAAATGACTATTTGCATAACTGTATTAAATTTTTTGAATTTTTTACAATTTTTTTAAAAATTCCACTCGAAAATTTAGGACGGTTCTGTACATTTGATTACGTTTAAAAACAACAGGTTTCCAGTGTTTACGGATTGTAATTTTTGTACCAAATTTCGTTCGAATCGCTCCATTCGTTCAGAAGATATTGTCCACACACACACACACACACACACACACACACACACACACACACACACGCACACAAACACACATCACTTCAAAAATGTTTGATTTGTTTTCAGTGATGCTTCGAACTGGAATTCGAAGTTTCGACCCCATAACAATACTTTCCTTATACATTATAGTGTATAAGGAAAGTAAAAATATAATTCAATTTTTAGTTGCCGGAAAAGACATAAAAATTTACATTTCTTTTTTCTGCAGCAACAATACTTTTTGAAGTTACAAGTTAAAATATAAAAATGTATCTCCTATAGTTTAGAACTAATTGGTTGCCAAAAATTGTCCATCAAGTAGATCAGCTTCACCTATTTAAAAAAATCTAAAGTGGGCAACAAATGACTTTCCTTATATAATGCATTGAATTTCCTATCTTTACAGTAAAAAAATAGATTATTCTTATAGTAGATACTTATATTCTTACCAAGATATTAAAATTTCCTCAATTAGTCGTCATTTTCATTGATTTAGCGTCATTTTTATCAATTTGGCGAGATTTTCCTAAATTTGGTAACATTTAAAAAAGTTGCCAAGTTGGCGACATTCCGCTAAATTCATCGCCAAAACCTTGCCACGCTTTATTGACTGAGAAATAAGTTATTCTTATAGCAGATAAATGACTACTGGCTTCCCAATACAAAAGTATTATTCAAAGTATCTTTTCTCATGAATGGAACGAGATGATGAATGAATCCACAAGAATGATGTCACCAAATTTATCAAATGATATTACATGTGAAGAGTAAACATGTTTCTTGACAGCTAATTATCTTTTTTAATTTATGGAATTTTTTGATAAATTTATTTGAAACATATGCAATATCTCGAGAACGTTTCATGCTAGCGTTCTAAAGTTTATGTCAATTATTTTCTAAGGAAAAATTACATAAGAAATGTCTCTTTGGTTAACTTTATTAAAGGTTTTGATTTTTATAATTTTTCATTCAAAATTTAGGGGGGTTTGAAAATTCGATTGTGGTTAAAAACAATAGGTTTCCAGTATTCACGGATTGTAATTTTTGTGACAAATTTCATTCGAATCGCTCGATTCGTTCGTGAGATATCTTCTCCACAGACTCACTGGCATACACACACACACATACACACACGCACGCACGCACACACACACGCACACGCACACACACACGCACACACACATAAACATCACCTCAGAAATGTTCGATTCATGATCAGGGATGCTTGAAATCTGCTCTCCTTTCGAAAACTCGAATTTAAATTTTCGACCCCATCATAATACTTTCTTGACACTATGTATATAAGGAAAGTAAAAATTGTATCACGGCTGTTTTTCACACTAATAATTGAAAATATTAAGTTTTGTGATCACTGTATCATAAAGAAACCCTTTTATTCATGATTATCTCAAAGTTTGTCCCATGTTGCCATGTTAAATAAATATAAATCATTTCGAATAAATTTCAAAGTTTTCGCACGAATATTAGAAAATTGCATTCAGTTTCAGATTTCTTTAATAACAAAACCGGATAAAGTTTTATGTAAATCCATCAATATTTGTGGTCGCTATTGTATACACAAGAAATCTATCACAGACAGAAACACATCACTCCAAAAAGTGTTCAGAAGGTCTCAAAATACATATTAGCATCAAAATTTCGAATTTGAAAATTTGCGTGTAAGCAATATTTTATCTTAACTCTATTACATAGTATAGGGAAATAAAAATGATGAAGTTATATTCACATGCGAAATTCATATCAAAATGCAACGCTTAATGAAGAGCCCTTTAGATATATGGTGAATTGTTTGTTGTTAAAACATAAAACCATGGAGGTAAAAGTAAGGAGTTAAAACTTCATATTATGAAAACTCCTAAATCGTTTGAGACATCATTCAGGTGGCGCTTAGATAAGATAGGTAGCCCTGCATTATATGCATTTCTATGGAAAAGACCTAAAATATTTATTTAAATTGTGTAAGAGGCATTCTGTTTTCCAAAAAGTTCAGTAGATGGCAGCACTTAACCTGCCTAGAGAACATTCGTTTCTGTTTACAAAATAACTTTCGAAGTGGAGTTCGAGATGGCGATAGAAAGCACATAGCCAACGTGTTTCTAATATGTAGTTAATCCTAACTATGATTTGTAAAATATGTGTAACTTTTTTATGCATTATTAAATGCTGTGATGTCTTAAATGGCGAGGGAGTGTTTTTCCAACCTCATCACCAAAAGAAGCCTAACTGTAAATTCTGTAAAACAAATCATTACCGCAATGCAAGGTAGAACTGAAGCAATAAAGATTATTCTTACGTATTGAAAATTATTTTACCTTTCAATTTATTTTTATCTCCGTATAGTCAGTACTCTATCCTACAACTATGAAGAAATACTGGTTAATTATACTCATTATTAGAAGAACCCTTAATTTTGAAAGTAATCAAAAATACGTATACTAAATACTACGCGTTCCTGTTGTGTGAACTAACAATAGCAGCTACTTTGCTAACACTAGCGAAACCTAGATGTAATTCTCAAAGCATTATTGACATCTTTAAGCATTTCATCCTTAGGAGATTTATCGCCTTCTTTCTAACTCCATGCAAAAAACTATAGCAAATAAATTTTCTTCTCTCTTGAGTGAAATCCACAAGAATGATGTTAATAAAATTGTCACCCCTACTGCATATAGAAAGTTAACCTACTTGAAAATTCTTACTATTGTTTTAATGCAATCTTTCTGATAAATTGGTTAGTAAAAGGAGTAATATATCGCAAACAGTTGATGATAGCGTTCTAATGTTTGTATTATTTGCTTCCGAATAAAAATTCACGTATGAAATAAGTATTTATTTATAATATTAAAAGTTTATACAGGGTTTCCCAAAAAGATTGAAACGGGCTTTAATTATTTACCTGTTGTAGATAAGTGGGTAATGTAAATTGCAAAAAAGTTGAAAGTAAATTAGGAAATAAGACTATGTTAATGAAATAGACCTCCCATTAATTTTCAAAAAGTTACACTTTTTAAATTTTTTATGCGACCCCCTTAGATAAATTTGGTCAATCAGAAATTTTTTATTTTTAATGTAACAAGATCATTAACAAACGCATATCTGTATCTTTAAAATTAACTGAATTATGGTAAAGGACAAATCTAACTTATGCCACTTTTCCGTACCATGTGGAAAGGCTGTTTTAGCAGTAAAAATAGGGATAATAAACAAATGAACGATGGAAATTGTTTAGATCAAAAATGTGTAAATACGTGTCCAAATTTGTTATCACAAATGCATCTAAATAAAGCGTTACACAGACAGAGATCATATAAAGCAGTGATACTCACTACGCGGTTGGGTATCCTATGTATTATCATCCAGTTTTATCTTTTTTGTGATATGTCACAAATTTACATTTCTAATTTGATATAGGGTCCCCATTCACAATGTTCAATTTTCAGTTAAATATAACTCGTTCAATTTTAAAGATATAGATTGCGGGTTTTTTTAATGATCTTGTTGCATTAAAAATAAAAAATTTCTGATTGACCAAATTTGTCTAAGAGAGTCGTAAAAAAATTTAAAGTGTGTAACTTTTTGAAAAATTGATGGGAGGACTATTTCATTAACGTAGTCTTATTTCCTACCTAGTCTTATTTCCTAACGTAGTCTTATTTCAACGTTATTGCAATTTACATTGCCCACTTATCTCCAGCAGGTAAAGAATTAAAGCGCGTTTTAATCTTTTTGGGACACCCTGTATAATTTAATAATGTTTTTCTATGATTCATTTTAAAATTTACGTTTCTTGCAAATATTCGATTGTGTTTAAAATCAATAGAGTTCGAATGTTTACGAATTGTAATAACCGTACCCAATTATTTTCGAAACGCTTCGTTCGTGAGATATTGTATCCGCAGACTCAGGGACGCACACACTAACATAAACAGCAACATCTTAAAAACGTTCGATTCTAGTACAGCAATGCTTAAAACATGTCCTTCCGTAGAAGACAGAAATTCGAATTTTCGTCGCCGTCACTATACCTTTCCTATACTTCATACTACGTATGTAGGTACAGTAATAGTCGAAGTTAGCCATAAATTAATTCACTAATATATTTGAAATAGTTTTTACTAAAGATGTTTAAGAAAAGCGAAAAGGGAGAATTTTAGGTGAAACTGGTAATCCTTAGTGGAATTAGAATTATGGTGTTAAACTGCTATGGATGAAACGTTTGAAAACGCCAGAGTGGTTTAAGAATCATATTTAGGTGTTGTTAGTGTTAGTAAATTAGCTGCTATTTTTAGTTGACACAACTGAAATGTGTTGTTATAGAGGTAAAAGTAAAGAGTTAAAATTCCCTATTACGCCAATTTCGTTTAAGATAAGCAATCCTGCATTGTATGCATTTCTATGGCGAAAATTCTAAACTATGTATTTAAATTCTTCATTTTGTAAAAATAAATTATTAGCGCAACGCAAAGTAGAAATGAAACACTAAAGAATATTCCAAAGTTTTCAAAATTATTTTATATTTCAATTTATATTTATCTCCCTATATTCTGTGCCATACAACTATGACAAAATACTGGTTGAATATATTCATAATTAGGGAAATGTTAATTTAAAAATAATCAAAAATACATATACTCAATACTACGCCTTTCTCGTGCGTCAACTAATAGTAGCAGCTACTTTACTAACACAAGTGACACCTAGATATAATTCTCAAACCATAATGGCATTTTCAAGCGTTTCATCCATAGGAGGTTTATCTCCTGTTTTCTAACATTATTGGCATAGTATATAGTATAAGTATTTTTGATTATTTTTAAATAAAGGGATCCCTAATTATGAGTATAATTAACCAATATTTTTCATAGTTGTAGGGGTAGAGTACAGAATATACAGAGACAAAAATAAATTAAAAGGTAAAATAAGTATGAATAAGTAGGAATATTATTTATTGTTTCAGTTCTACTTTGCGTGCGATAATAATCCATGTTTACAAAATTAAAAATTTAAATAAATATTTTAGGTCTTTTGCCATAGAAATGTATACGATGCAGGACTACTTATCTTATCCCAGCGCCACCTGAATGATTGTCTCAACGATATTGGCGTTTTCATAATATGAAACTTTACCTCCATGTAATCCTGATTTGGGTGAACAAACATGGCGGCCAAGTGGCTTCACACTTCATTACTAAAGCGAAATTCCAATGACGTCATAATCATCTCGTTCTTGTAACTTTAAACCTGCAAATATATCATGATTACGACGCTCGCTGATTTCTCAACGTCTCATGTTCGACACGGGGTTTTAATTACAGCTAAACGCGGCGGCTGTGCAACATATCTTTATTTTACATGTCTGAATCTGCAATTTATAAAGCAAGCCAGCGCGTAAATGAATATTAATAGCCCTTGATGGGTTTTGCAAATGCCCGCGTTGAAAGCTTTTACGAAGCCAAGTGGCTGTTTCTAATGACTGCTACAAGATATTAATTAACCGTAAAAAACCAGAACCAATGGATTTTGATTAGTATAGCAATGTTTTAAATGATTTCTTATTATTTTTTAGCGACGAAAGCAGGGGAGATGTACTTTATCTTGATTTACATCGTGACAGGCTAGTCATTTTTTTCTCCCATGGAATCCCGTTTTTTTTTTACGAGCGAATGGAAGAACAGAAAATTGCCGTTTCTCAAAATGGCTCGATTTTCAATATTTGTGGATATTTTTTGTTATTTTACTCCTTACGGAGATCTGGAGGATTTTAATTAAAGAAGTATTTTCCCCGATCTCTCTCGTGATTTTAAAAAGATCAATTGATCTCGTACCGGGTAATCATAGTCTTCTTAACTCGAATTTAAATTGAAATGTTAAAAAAAGGCAAAAAGCAAAATAATCACCATATTCATTTCCGGCTCTGTGTTCTGACAAACGTTTAAATCAGCGAATACAAGAAAGAACATGATTATGTCTCAAACTAGTTTTAATAAAAGAATGAAAGTCACTGTAATTGCAATTGTTCTTTTTTTTATTATTATTTTTTCATTTTCGTGGGAATGTAATAGAAAATTTAAAATGTCTCTCACACGTGTTTCTTTTGAATTGCCGTTAGAAGATTGGTTGCTCCTTTATGCAAAAGAAAATGGCGATAATAGAAGATACAAGAAACGTAAACGATTCATTAGAATTACCATTTCCACAAAATGGCGCCATGTACATTTCTCCTCTAACAAAAGTTTTTAATTAAGTGATTTTCACCAAATAAAGAATCACATGAATTTTACATTTTAATTATCTTCAGAAATATATAATATTTATTTTTGATTTCTTTCTAAATGTACTACAGTAGAGCGAATTCAAATGGAATGCTTAATTAAGAGGGAATCATTTGAATAGAAAAAATGAATTTATAGAAATTAACTAGTTACGGTAACATCAGTTAAGGCTGCGACATTTTTAAAAATAGCTGATTTTAAATATATATATATATATATTCTTTAGTTATTTGTATATTATAGATATATATTCCAGATAATTATATCTTGAAAATGGTCTGTAGAGCTTAAGTTAAAGAAAAAGTTCTGAATTGCATATGTAAAATTATAATAGACTGAACGGTAGGTTGGAGAAAAAAAATAATCTATATAATAAAAGGTAATGTCTGTGTGTCTGTCTGTGTGTGTGCGTGTCTTATACACTATAGGTTCAGCGACCGCACGTCGGAGAGCTACGAAATTTGGCAGTCGGAGACCCGGGGGGGGGGAGGTGACACGCGAAAACCAATTTTTAAAATTTGAATTATTTTTTTAGTTATTTAATGTTTTATGCGATTTCGATCGTTTTTTGCCCTTTTTGTCCTTTTTTCTCCACGATCCAGACCTTGTAGAAAAAACAAATAACACCAGCGGAAAGAGCAGACAATTGCGAGTAAAAATATATCAATTTTAAATCTCGATTTCTATTTCTAATATGTTTTAAAGATTTTAAAACAAAAGTCACTTTTTGCTAAAAAAAAACAATTTTTGGTTTTTAAGTTCTCGCAGAGTGAAAAGTACTCATGATTTCGACGAATAATTTACATTTTTAGAAAGGTCAAGGATCTGGCATTCTTACAAGTCCAATCCGGTTAAGAAATAATGAAAATTGCCTGCAGGATCGCAGTTTTAAAGACGTTATGATTTTATATTTCTCGGCCAATTCTCGGCGCGAAGCTCAGATTATTCCCCGACAGCGCCGTCCAGAAATGGTGGGGACGTCACGACGTTGCATCGGGTTTTTTAAATGATAGAATTAAGAGCTTAGCATATGGTCTTTATAAAATTTAAATGACTGAATTATGGTGGATTGAATTGTGGCGATGTATTGATTGCGATGTATTATTGTGGCGTAATGCATTATTGTATTGCAAAAACTTAATTGTGGCGACGTATTTCACGTTAAACATGTGGGTCCGTAAGTCCTTCCGAGAGGTTGGTGGTAGGGGAAGGAGGGTACGGTCCCTGTAGATGCCTCACCCACTGGGTTCCGGTCTAAATTCGGTGAATAAAAGAAAGTTTCGGAGATTGTCGCGGAGGGCAAAGTAGCCCAGTGGTTAGCGCGCGGGAATTGCACTCGGTAGGCCCGGGTTCGATTCCCAAAATTGCCGCCGTGTTCACGCGGAGTACGATCACGTTAAACATGTGGTCTGTAAGTCCTTCCGAGAGTTTGATGGTAGGGGAAGGGGGGTACGGTCCCTGTGGATGCCTCTCCCACTGGGTTCCGGTCTAAATTTGGTGAATAAAAAGTAAGTTACGGATAATGTCGCGGAGGGCGAAGTACCGTAGTGGTTAGCGCGCGCGATTTGCACTTGGTAGATCCGGGTTCGATTCCCAAAATTGTCGCCATGTTTACGCGGAGTACGATGACGTTAAACATTTGGGTCGGTGAGTCCTTCTGAGAGGTTGGTGGTAGGGGAAGGAGGGTACTGTCCCTGTGGATGCCTCCCCCAATGGGTTCCAGTCTAAATTGTGTGGCACTTCCTGGCCGTCCAAAGACTTACCTTACACCTTTCTGGTAGGTCGCGCAAGCGAGTTTGCCATGGTCAGAATTCTCAAGGGTAGCGAACAGGCTGGTCGCCAAAGGCGGCTAGTTATAAATAAAACATGTACTAAATAGGTATGAAATACCCCTCTTTTCCTGTTCCATATATAAGGTAAGCAATATAAAAATGGATTACATTTGTGATATACTGTTAAAATTAACCTGTAACTAATCCAAAGATTAAATAATTTAAAATATTAAAAATCATATATGTAATACAGGTACTTAAGGTACTAATCTCCTTGTTCTCTGCATTAACATATATGGTGTATATGCATGAATAGTGTAAATGATGAATTATATATATATATATATATATATATATATATATATATATATATATATATATAATTTCTACCACAGTCGGTGCTTGAAAAAAGTTTGGTTTTTGCAATAGCTGATGTATACCATATATAAGAATATATTTGTCTGTCTACTGGGGTTGCTTTCCCTTTGGGGGAGGGCACTTCGGCATAGGCTTTGTAGTCTCTGACCCGTCTCCTCTAAGAAGATGCACAGATTCGTGGATTGTTCCTAGCAGTTCCCACTCGGGCTCATAAAGCAGACTTATCCAGGTTGCAGGGAGAGACTGGCCTTTATGGCCATCTCCTCAGATTCGTAGGCGACTGGAGTTGAGACTCTTCTAGACAACCTTTCGGTTCCGGTACTGTGAATGGTTCCGCTGACCTCGCTCCCCGGGTCGCGGTTTCGTTTGGTGGCAGATGCAACCATTTTTGCCCTCCACCCTTAGCCGGCGTAAATCACCAGGTCTCCGCCAAGGTACTGACTGAATCTGTTTATTGGTTGCGTGACGGAAAATCTAAGCAATTCTCAGCTACAAAATTCAATAAAATTCGAACAGACTTTGTCATTCATCTGATCCGGTTGCTGCGGTCAAATGGCATACGGCCAAGACACCTGCGACCGTATATATATATATATATATATATATATATATATATATATATATATATATATATATATATATATATATATATATATATATATATATATATATATATACATGTGTATCAGTAAAAGTTTGCCTCTCTACAACATAGGAGTTTCAACTACATTTTCTAAGAAATATCAGATCATATAATAAATTGAAATATCAATAATCCCCTAATCTTTAAATCCGAAGGCCGCAATTGATGCCAATATATGTCAAAATAAAAGTGCTAAAATTGTATGGGAAGATATATGCCCCTACTACTTACATTCTCGTAGATTAGAAAATATACCCGATTATTTAGTAGACGATTACCCATACTACATAGCCGTTCTTCCTACGGAATATTTAAAAAAATCTGATGTGGGCAACACATGACTTTCCTTATATAATACAATGAATTTACTACTTTTACAGCTAAAAAAATGTTATTCTTATAGTAGATACTTATATTCTTTCCATGATATTGAATTTTCTTCAATGAGTCGTCATTTTCATTTATTTAGCGTCATTTTTATCCATTTGGCGAGATTATTGTTAATTTGGCAACAATAAAAAATGTCGCCAAGTTGGCGACATTCCACCAAATTCGCCGCCAAAATCTCGCCAAGCGTTATGGATGGAGAAATAAGTTATTCTTACAGCAGATAAATGACTATTGGCGTTTAAATACAAAAGTATTACTCAAAGTATCTTTTTTCATGAATGGAACGAGCTAGATCCACGAGAATGATGTCACCCAATTTATCGCATGGTATTACATAGGAAAAGTGAACATGTTTCTCAATAGGAAATATTTTTATTTTTTATTTTATATAACTTTGTGATAATTTTTTTGAAAAATGTGCAATATCTCGAGAACGGTTCATGTTAGCGGTCTAAAATTTGTGCCCACAATCGTTTTCTAATGAAACATTACATAAGAAATGTCTATTTGCGTAACTTTATTAGCGGTTTGGATTTTTGGACGATTTTTTCAAAATTTCATTCGAAAATTTAGGAGGGTTCTGAGCATTCGATTGCGTATAAAAACTATAGGCTTTCAGTGTTTACGGATTGTGATTTTTGTGCCAAATTTCGTTCGAATTTGTGCATTCGTTCGTCAGTTATCGTCTCCACAGACTCACTGACACACACACACACACACTCACTCATACTTTCACACACACACACACAGACATCACTTCAAAAATGTTTGATTCGTGATCAGGGATGCTTGAAACGTGCTCTCCCGTCGAAAACTCGAATTCGAATTTTCGACCCCGTCACAATACTTTCCTTATACATTATGTATATAAGGAAAGTAATAAAGGAGAATAAAATTCAGAATCATGCACAAATTCCTATACTATTCTAAATGACTTTGTTATTCAAAATATTCTATTAAAATATTTAATTTAATTCTTCTAAAATATATATATATAGAATCTCTGTGCTCGATATACAAATATAGTTTCACCGGCAGATCTGAAGAATAATCCTGGTCCAGTTTGTAAGAAAATTTAGAAAAAATATTTTTTATTTCTCACAAAATGACAGAGATTATTTAGAAAATTGTGCTTAATTATGCTAAATATTAAATGTTCATTGATTCATTATCATTTCTATGAATGTACTGTTATTTTATCATTTCGGAGATATTTTCGTCAATTTAGCGACATTTTAAAAGTATCTAAATTTATCACTAAGAGGGACTATAGAACTAACTGACAGTCCCACTTGGTGACAAATTGACGAAACATCATCACAATACTAGACCCTAACACAATTCAATTGATTTCATTGATTTAGAGCAATTTTATTAATTTCAAGATATTTTTATGGATTTCCAAACATTTTTATTAATTTTGCGACATAGTAGTAGGACGGTGCACTATTAAGTAGGGCGGTTGGACTGACAGACAAATGTTTCCGAAACTTTATTTCAGTACTCTCTTCTAAAAAACAAATTTAATTTCACTTATAGCGTCGTTTTTAATAATTTGGAAACATTTTCGTCAATTTGGCAAGGTTTAAGAAAAGTTACAAAGTTAGCTATATCCCGTCAAACTTGAAGATCTGAATGTGCAGATCTGAAGAACAAAACATCCTGTTCCCGTTTGTATATACTAAACGAAAACACTAAAATTGCATTATAAGATATAGCCTTTCTACTCTTATTCTATTTCAACAATCTGCTAAATGAGTTTATTGGCTAAAAACACTATATGAGTTCAATGTGGCTAAACACAATATATAAGTTTGGAAATTATTTGCCAAAGTATGCAGTCCGTAGTTAATATAATTAAAAGACGAATCAAACTGTTCATTTATAAAAAATATTTTTATATCCATTTATTAACACTTTACAACAAAGATGAAAAGTGTTTATGACTTCGTTCATTCTGTCTGTCTGTTTGTCTGTCCGTTAGCACGATAACTGCCGTAAAAATGACTTAATCAAAATGAAATTTTAGTATGTTGTTCAGACGGTCTGTGGGACCTATGGGAATATAAATAAATAATATCACCCAATTAGTTTTGGATTGAACCCGGGTTGAAAACATGAAATACATTGAATCCTATGGGACCTAATTTTTCAAACATTTTTAAGCAAATTTAAAATCCACAAATTGCTTCGAAAATTTTAGGTAATATTCAAATTATCCCACAAAATATATAAAAAAATTTCAGCAAAATATATTCAGTAGTTTTTAAAATAAAAATTAAAATAATAATTACACCTCTTATATGAAGCGATCTCGTGAGCATTATGTGAAGAGATCAACTGACCCACTTCAAAATGAAATATGGCATCCATCTTGTCTCAAAATCGGGATTTTTAAAGTTCTTTTTAATTCATATTGAGTGTTGTATCTGTCCTAAAACCGCTTTCTTTTTGCTTAAATTATCTGCATCTACATTTCTGAAACAACGCAATTACAATATATTTGAGCTTAAATGATCATCCAAATTTGATTATTTCTACAATGAAGCCTATTTTTCACTTATGTAAAATGTAAACAGCAAAATATGTAGAATGAGTTGCATAAGAATTGCTGCATTTTTTTAACGCAAAATTATTTAGCTTATGGAGTCTACATAGCTGATATGAATGAAATATTCATATATTTTACAGAGAGAAGGACGAATTTTTTTCGATGAAGATTAAAGCATAGAGTTTAATTACTTGTTCCTCCATGGTCTTAAGTTTTTAAATAAAATAAATTATTACAGTATTGTGATGAATGAAATGAATGGGAAAAAGTTATGAATGAAATGCTGCTTTTATAGAGAGAGCCAGACGTGTTATATTTCGATGGCGCCATTTGAATAAATTTCAGTTTTTTCTGATGAAGTTTTCAAATATAATAAATTATTGTAGTATTATGATAATGTTAAAAACCTTACCGATGAGTCAGACGATTTATATATAATTGACGTCATTTGAATGTAGTTCATTTTTTTCGATGAACTTTTAAGTTTTCAAATATAATAAATTAATGTAGTATTGTGATAATTTTTAAAATATTACCGTGGAATGTATCGCATTTTAGAGATGTTTAAATGATATTGCATTGAAGTTGGAAAGTGTTTCATAGTAAATGCTTTATGCATGATTGATATTTCTTGTTTATTATTTAAATCGAAATAATAATGATAATAATTAACAAACATATTTGATTTTATTACGTTGCTGAGCAACATGATATTAGAAATAATCTTCCTCATAAAATGCTAAGAATTAAGTAACCATTTTGATTTCTTAATACTTTTCATTGTGGAGTAAGCCTGTGAAATATAAACCATGGTGATAGAATGTCCATTTAAATTCATGTTTCAAACCTGCGATTTTCGGAAAGTGACTTGATTAGCACAATGAACTCCCACCAAACTCAGAGATAGAGTTGTAATTCACTTTCACTTTTTAAACCAGCGATTTCCAACCTTTTGCGTTTGGCGGAACCAGGGAGTTACAGAGGAGAACTCCTATGAAAGATTTTGTTTTTCATTAATATCTCAACAACCCCTGGTCTTAGAAACTCGAAACATGTACTAAATTTCAAGTAAGGCTATTTCAAGGCTACCCACGAAATTTCATTAAATTCGGTTCAGTCGTTCTCTCGTGATGGTGAAACAAACATACATACATATAGACAGACAGATTTTCAATTTTATTTATATAGATTTCTTTCCAAAATGCTCAACACTAATTAAAGAAAAATCATTTTGCAATCTTACTTATGTCTTTTCTATACAGTGCCATGATTTATGTTTGCTATTTATCAATAAGTACGTCATCAAAAAGTCCTATTTATTTGATGCTCTGTGTAAAAAGTAACGGCGTCGTAAAATGTTCCTCGTTTATTCCTAAATGTTCGATCCATTCCGAGGGCATGCTAAAATTTCTTTAAATCTGCACATCTTTGACGCAGGCTGTTTGCTCACTATTGCTAACAGCAACATCACCTTCATAGCTCTTCCCACCTATCCATTTAGTTTGTGTGCCGTATTTCAATATTTAGAAAATATCTACCTTTTATGGGACATTTCATTTGCAGTGACATTTCTATGCTACAAAAATCTAACAGGGGCAGCACATTACTTTGCCTACAGACTCAAATTTATTTTTACTTTTCTTAAAATATAGGGAATATATATTTTATATTTTAGGTTAGGGTCATGGATATTTTGAGGAATATACAAGTTTTCAGTATCACTGAATATGAACTTACCATTACTTATATGAACTAACTATTAAGTTTTCGGTCGAATTTCAAGAAATTCGATCTAGTCTCAGATTTATCGATAGCAAAGCCGAATATATATTTTATATTTTAGGTTAGGGTCATAGATATTTTGAAGGATATACAAGTTTTCAGTATCACTGAATATGAACTTACCATTACTTATATGAACTAACTATTAAGTTTTCGGTCGAATTTCAAGAAATTCGATCTATTCTCAGATTTATCGATAGCAAAGCCGAATATATATTTTATATTTTAGGTTAGGGTCATAGATATTTTGAAGAATATACAAGTTTACAGTATCACTGGATATGAACTTACCATTACTTATATGAACTAACTATTAAGTTTTCGGTCGAATTTCAAGAAATCCGATCTATTCTTAGATTTATCGATAGCAAAGCCGTATATATATTTTATATTTTAGGTTAGGGTCATAGATATTTTCAAGGATATACAAGTTTTCAGTATCACTGAATATGAACTTACCATTACTTATATGAACTATTAAGTTTTTTGTCGAATTAAAAAAAAATTCGATCTTAGATTTATCGATAGCAAAGCCGGATATAAATTTTTGTGAATATTCATTAATATTTGTGGCAGCTATCACGTTTGTATACAAAAGAAATCGACCACAGAAAGACAGACAGATGGATATCACTATAAAATAGTCAAAACGTGTTCAGGAGGTCTTGAAGCATGTATGTGGATCAAAGTCTAAAATATTAACGAAAACAATACTTTCTCTGTATTCTATGTTGCGAGAAAATAAAATTAAAGCGAGAAATTATTTAAAATAACAATAGATATGGACATATTCACGTCAAATTTGGGGCATTTGTTTAAGATACTCAAATATATAATATGTAAAATTCTCAGACGGTAAGTAAAAGAAAATCTACAAAATAAAAGGACAATAAAGGTTTTTTTCGCTGTAACAGAGTTTTTCGATAAGAGCAAGGATTCCAAAATGTTACCAGTCGTTGCAATTAAATCGTTCAGCACCCAATTGGCTTCGTTATTCATCTTTACATAGGTGATTGACAAACTATATATGCGTTTTAATCACTGTCCAATTTCCTCCAGGGCATTAAAAAAGCACGAAAATAGGTTGGAACATATTCGAGTTATTATCGATCAAGACACTCAGAAAGCTTTCAATTCAATGTAGGATAATAGAATTTATATCAGTAGTCAATTGGATATTTTGAAATTGTTTTACATGTTGTTATCCGTAAAAGAGGAAAGTGTGCAGTTCAGCGTTGAAAACGCTGTGCCGTGCACCTTATACATCCTTTTTACACTCTGAAGGAAGTAAATTTATTGCATTATATAAGGAAATTCATGTGCTGCCAACACCATATGTTTTATTTATAAATATATTTCACAACGTTTCCGATTAAGATTATAGTATCATTAAAGTATCTCTATATATAATTTCCGAAACTCTTATGGAATAAGCCCAAAGTTGAACTCAAACCCCGACCATTTGATTTTCAGATCAACGTGGCAGAGAGGTAGCATACCTTCGAATGAATCAAAAAATATTTCTAAATACAATTGAACAGTTGAAGTAGTTTGAAGAGCAACACCAAATAAGTCTAATAGATATAGAATGGTCTGCAGACATGAAGCAATTTAAGAATCAAGTTTTCGCCATCTGTACAAAAGAAAAGATTCCGTTCAATCTAAGAGAAATAGTTCGCAAGATGAGCAATAGATGGCGTGGTCACTCTATTGGTTTTTACTTTCTGGACTATTTCTCTTCACAGGAAATCAATCTAAAAGAAGTAGTTCGGAAGATGAGCAACAGATGGCAATTCTTTCCAGTGACTTTTCAAATCGCGCCATCTTTTGCGCGTATCATGAACTATTTCTTTTCTACAGCAAATCAATCTAAGAGAGAAATATTTAGTTATAGATGACGCTGTCTCCCCCATCCAGGTGAGATGTCAAATGTCTCTCTATCGACTTTTCCACGCCCGCCATCTATTGCGCATTTAATAAACTATTTCTCGTGGAAGCAAATCAAACTAAGAGAAATAGTATTTAAGCGCAAAAACAGGGAACTAAGACACATTAAAACAGTTTAAACTTAATTTTTTATAAATTTTATTTCGATTTATAACGTATGGTTCCTTCGTGTTAAAATGAGTCACTTCTACCGAAAATCGGTTTGTTACGTTCTTCCCCATAGTCGAATTTCAGCTTTCAAGGTCAGTGAGGATTCTGAGAAACATGACACGTCCTCATTTTGTCCACTTCGCCGGAGTAATTGAAAATACGGTTCTGTTAGGCCTGGTCCAGTGGTTGATATTATCTATCGCTATTACAGTCTGTTAAAATTCAGCCTTCTAAATCATCGGGGGAGAGCTTGACTGTCTAGAAAGATTTTTTGAAAAAGAAAAAAAAACCATTTTTTTTGTTCGTGTAGAGGTAGTGGGGAGCTCTTTGACGGTCTCGAAAGATTTTTCGAGGAAAAAAATACTTATAATCTCCATGGATGCTTTAAAAATGTTTTTTGATAAAACACCCTTTTTTCCGCTCGGTGTGTGTGAGGGGCGGGGGAGAGGTGTATGAAAATCCAGAAACGTTAGCTTCTGTTTGAATACTGATACTGTAAGTGTTGAAGACCCAGACCACACGACTAACCCTAGGGTTTATGGTAGCAAAATGTTTGGCCGGTGATACTGCAAGTGTGAAAATATTTTGTCTTCTAGGTCAAGAGGGGCTTCCGGAGAGTCTATAATGACATTTTGAAGCATATTCATTTCATCTGCCCTCGGGAGGTAACTCAAAAGAGAAGCCCGACCCACCCGAAGGTACACGGAAAGAGATGAACCGTCATCGCGACCATAATCCAGCCGCCCTCAGCACATGCCCCCCAGCCCAGCGACCACCGGCAGAAGCCGACACCAGCAGGACAGAGCCGACGCCTCCAACTCAGAACCCCCAACAGCCACGCACTGACACCAAGCGCCGAGCAGGTCGTTGGGGACCAACACGAAAACACGACAAAAAGACCACCAGCCAAAACAAAAACAGATCCTCATCCTCTGACAGGAATAACAAAAGCCAGGCCCCCTTGGCCGGTACAAATAATACAATAATATACAGTAAACATGCACTTCAACAACAAAATTCCCTAATCAGGAAAACAGAGCCAACAAAAATATTTATTTAACAATACAGTGCATAGCAACTCCAACCAACAAACATTGCTACTCGAGCCAATCCAATAAGACAATATAAATACCAATGAAACAATTAAGCAAAACAACAAAAAACATACACTTAAACAATAAGTCCATAATCGACTTTAGAAGCCACAAAAGAAAGTTCTTTCATGTAGACAGGGCAAGCGACGTCATTGCACTTGTGATCCGTCTTAAATTTAGAACCAAATTTTCCATTGTGCTTTACACAATTTTTGCACTTTACCATTTCTGTACAGTCAGTAGCTTTGTGTTCTTCAGAACCACATTTTATACAAACAACTTTAACAGGGCAAAATTTTCCGATATGTCCGTAATTCCAACACTTAAAGCAGGCATAAGGTCGCAAGTGTTCTCTAAAATTAACTTTATACCACCCTAAACTGATCTTGCTCTTTTTAATTAACTTAGTAAAAGTCTCTGGATCTACTTCTAGTATCCAATTTGTGCCTCCTCTACTTATAAAACTGTATTTTGCTTCTACTTTTGCAGGATCATCAATTTCCTCATTCTGTTCTGTGATCCTCGCAACTAAGTCTTCTTTTGTGTATTCATCTTGGATATTATATAATATCAATTGGGGCTTCTTCTTTTTCGGTTTACTTATTGTGTAGTTGCTTAAAGCATCCTTGTCCTTGAACTCTTGGATAAGGACATCAAGGTCTTCACTTTTCGAGGTTTCTACCAATATGCCTCCCTTCCTAATCTTCTTCACCTTTTTTACACTAATATTCAACTTGGTAGGGTTCACCAGTCCCTGAACTTCTCTTCTTGTTGCTTCAGAGGATTGTTCCATTTTCGGCAATATTGAGACAACATGGGTGCTTCGCTTAACACTTAGAGATCGTCCCCGTATTTTGGTTCCTGGGACAACTACTGTCCCTTTTGGTTTATCATGCTCAACCAATTTCTGTGCATAGGAAGGAACAACAGTCCTTTCTCTTTCCCCTTGTTTTGATTTTTCAACTGCAATTATTTTCTGTTGCTCTATGACAATCTTGATCAAATTACCAAGTTCTTCTCTAATTTTAACTTGTGGAGCCACATTAACTTTTTGTGAGACAATGGTAGATATAATGCTCTCTTGAGCCTGTAATGCTTTATCCACATAGTGGTTAAAGTCCTCTTCTACTTCGACATCTGGTTGTTCTAGATAAGCATGTTCACTGCTTTCAACTCCAGTTGCCATTTTCGGCTAAGTAGAATTCTATCTCAAATAAAAGTTTATATTTAGAGATATCTAATATCTGTGAGCACTGATGGTTCAAGTATTTTCACTGAGTCGGATCTCGCCCCGTTAAGGGGAGCCCCCCGGCCACGCCAAGGCACCGACTCTAGGACCAGACTAAAAAAAAAATTACAAGGATACTCAAAATCACAATCCTGACACTCAATTCAATCGCTTTTATAACACTATAAATCAATTTATTTTCACTGGTCCCCGGGGGGCCCTCGGGAGGTAAATCCAAAATCCGATTATGTTCAGTACCGTAGCCGATACCATAAATATGCAAGATTCTGTCTTCTATAGACTTATCGAGAGCTTCTGGAAAGACCTCAAAAGCAAACATTTTCACAATTATTATGTAGATGTTCAATGCATTTGACATCATTGTAAGTATTACTCGGAATGAATCATGTTGAACATGATTGATCGACGTAATACAACGCAATACAAGATGGATCGATTTATATTAAATTATTACACTCAAAATATCGATGCTATGTATTATCTCATCATTATACGTATATACCTCTTGGCGGAAGGGAAAATTCTTAATTATTCCCTTCTCAGCGGGGATTTTCAAGCAGAGCACCGATGTGATAAATTCTAAAGAGCTCTGATGCAACATTTTATGCTGCGTTAATTTATTTTCCACTTGTGAAAGATTTATAGTTTTTGGATGGGGGGTGTCGATGAAATTAATGCGAAAATGGCCCTCGTGAGCAATCATAATGCGGAATGCAGAGGATTTAAAAGTAATTACGTCGTTCAAAATTCTGTATATTTAATCTAGAGGCACTTCAAGCCCATATTTCAAAATCACAAAATCCACCGATAGATGGCGCTTCCAATAGCATGGTAACACTCTTTTATTGCAGCAGAAAGATCGGTTGATCAAGTTCGCTCTTATTGCTCAGCATCTAATATAAGCAGAGTTTCTTTCAGGCATACATCTGTGGGAGGAAAGCCCCTTCCCCCGGGGACATTTCATGTAAACCTAATTTCTATCTTTGTGATAGCATTTAGATTATTTATATAGGGCAAATAGAAAATTTGCTCTTCCCCCTCCCCTAAAGATTTATTCGCCTCCCAACCAAAAAGTTCTGAGAGAAACACTGAATATAAGGCGATCGAAAAATCTCTTCAGATCAAATTTCTAAAATTATATAATGTACTAAGGAAATTACAATGGTAGAATTTTTCAACTTTACATAACAATATTATACCTTCAAAAATATATCAGAAATATCGTTTGATGTTGTTAATACGTTAGTCGATCATTACAGACCCCCTTTTTATCAATCGAAGAACATAGCGTTTATCCAGCGAGAAATAAATTTTATTTTAAAGCCATATCCCCCCTAGAAATTTTTATGAGAGTGCGCTTGAAAAGTTCCAGAACAGTTTTGTTGAGTTTCAGAAAGGTTGCCTCTATTGCAGACAATTTATCCTGAGATAAAATGGAAAGCCTGGGTGTTCTGGCTTTGTCGACAGTAAGTTTAGTTTCTCGAAAACGCTTTACTAATCTCCTAATTATTGAATTGTTAAGAGATTTAGAGCATGGGTATTTATTTCCTCTCAAAATTTTCAACCTGAATATAAATGGCTAGAAAAATATTGTCCTGAAATCAACATTATTTCTCTCTGGAAAATCTTCATGTTCTTCCGATTGATAAAAAAGAGGTCTGTAATGACTCATTACAATCAGAAATTATATTCCTTAATAAAAGAAGATGCCTGTGTGTCTGTGCAGCCTGTAGCGGGTAATATAAGCATCGACCATGAAATTTGATGCAGAGGACCCTAATAGGTACTTCAGGACCCTAATAGGTACACCTCAGTGTTATATTTTTAATTTCGAATAAGTGTTTGGTTATTTAAAAGGTTCGAATTCCCTTTGCGACCGCTAAAAACACCATAAAACGCGTTGAGAAAAATGCGGCTCAAATTTTATTCGAAGCACGGCTGTTAAATCAATCAGTTTTGCTTGATAAACCGGGAATTCCAGACAACTGGTGCTTCAATAGTAGGATTTAAAATTCAGAAATTTAAAAATCAGAATTTTACAGATAGAGATTTGAATATTCAGAAGAAGACCGTAATAGTATTATAAACATTACTCGAAAAAAAATCGCAATTAAGATTTTAAATGGCCGTAAAACAAAAACTTTTTGATGTATAGTATTGCCGGTGGGAGGGAGAGAGGTTAAATCTTCAGCATTCTAACAAAAGAAATATATATTCCATTAACCCGGGCAACGCCGGGTAATTCGTTCTAGTTTAATATATTTTTGAGGATATATTAGAGCCAGTTAACGGGAAATAATCTACTATTTCATTTTCTCGGTATATTATATGCTTTTGAATTTTAATGCCTGCGATTTTTTGATCGGCCCCGTACTTTACTTTAAAATGTACAAAGTTCTCAAAATTATTTTTTACATGATACTTATGTCAAAAATACTTGGTCCTGGGACGTGCAAATTGTAAATTGTGTTAAATGTTGAAAAAAAATACGGCAGATTTGTTAGGCCAGTTTTGAGTGATAAACGGTCATGAAGTAAATAAAACTCTCTATTTACTTTAATTCGTGAACCTAAGCGTCGTACGACTATGAAATTTGGTACACAGGTATTCCAGGACCCGAACAGGTGCACATCAGCGTTATTTTGTTAATTTCGAATTAGTCTGTTGGTTATTTTATAGACTCGAATTTCTTTTGCGACCATTAAAAACACACACAAAAAAACAAAAACAAGGGAGATCAATCATGCTTAAAGCATTGATTATGAAACACTTTCCAACTTCAATGCAATTTTATTTAAACAAGTCTAAAATGCAATACATTCCTCGGTAATATATTTTGAAACTTATCACAATACTGCATTAATTTATTATATCTGAAAACTTAAACCTTCATCGAAAAAAATGAACTTCATTCAAATGACGGCATTGAAATATAAATTGCCTGGTTAAACATCTCTAAAATGTTATACATTCCTCGGTAATAGTTTTAGAATCATCATAATACTACGATAATTTATTATATTTGAAAACTTCATCGAAAACAACTGAAATTAATTCAAATGACGTTATAGAAAAAATAACACGCCTGGATCTCTCTATAAAAACAGGATTTCATTCATAACTTTCTCCCATTCATTTCATTCATCACAATACTATAATAATTTATTTTATTTAAACATTTTGTTTAAAACCATGGAGCTACAAAAAATTAAACTCTATGCTTGAAACTTCATCGAAAAAAATTGTCCTTCTCTTTATGAAATCAATTAATATTTCATTCATATCAGCCATGCAGACTCCATGGACTAAATTATTTTGTGTTAAAAAAATACAGGAATTCTAATACAACTCATTCTATATATTTTGCTGTTTACATTTTACATAGGTGAAAAATAGGCTTAGTTGTAGAAATAATCAAATTTAGATGAGCATTTAAACTCAAATATATTGTCATTGCGTTGTTTCAGTATGTAGATGCACAGAATTTAAGCAAAAATAAAGTAGTTTTAGGACGGATACAACACTCAATATGAATTAAAAAGAACTTAAAAAAATCACGATTTTGAAACAAGATGGATGCCATATATCATTTTGAAGTGGGTCATGTGATCGTTTCATATCATGGTCACGTGATCGTTTCATATAAGATGTGTAATTATTATTTTAATTTTTATTTAAAAAACTACTGAATATATTTCGCTGAATTTTTTTTTATATATTTTATGGAACAATTTGAATATTACCTAAAATTTTCGATGCAATTTGTGAATTTTAAATTCGCTTAAAAAATGTTTGAAAAATTAGGTCCCATAGGGATCAATGTATTTCATTTTTTCAACCCGGGTTCAATCTAAAATTAATTGGGTGATATTATATTATTTATTTATATTCCCATAGGTCCTACAGATCGTCTGAACAACATTCTACAGTTTCATTTTGATTAAGTCATTTTTACGGCAGTTATCGTGCTAACGGACAGACAGACAGACAGACAGAATGAACAAAGTCACAAACACTTTTCAACTTTGTTGTAAAGTGTTAAAAAACGCGTGGAGAAAAATGTCGCTCAAATTTCATTCGAGGCAAGACGGCTAAATGATAGACAGACGTTAATGTAGGTCAGAGATATTTATATTAGAGTTCTCTATGGACTCAGCCTCATTGGCTAAAAAAAGTATCAAAGAAATCCGACACGCAGATCATGTGACAGCTGACTTCAAATAAGATTTTCTGCTTTAAAAATTAACTGTTGTGTGGCTCAATTCGACTTTCTCATGCCAGAATCCATTTGTGTTTTTTTCCCCCTTCAAATTTTACAAGAAAAATTTGAAATTCGGAATCTTAGGTATAATGATTACAACTATAGAGTATTACACTTAACTTGAAAGAGCTAGAAAAAAAACTTTTTATATATACTATACTTGACAATGCATCCCCCCCCCTCCAGGAGGATAACTTGTTCCCCAATGGGAGCTAATGACGTCACGAACAAAAACGAATGTATCGTGGCTATTTTTCACATCAATGATTGAAACGAAAAAATCTGGAGATTATTGAGCCATAAATTAACCCTATTATTCATGATTATATCAAATTTTGCCCTATTCTGCCATGTTAAAAAAATATATAATTTCGAATCAATTTCAAAGTTTTCGCTCAAAATTAAAAGAATCTGATGTGGGCAACACATGACTTTCCTTATATGATGAAATGAATTTACTACATTTACAGTAAAATAAATAGGTTTTTCTTCTAGTAGATACTAATATCCTTTTCAAGATATTGGATTTTCGACAATTAGTCGTCATTTTCATTGATTTATCGTCATTTTTATCCATTTGGCGAGATTTTCGTTAATTTGGCAACATTTCATAAAGTCGCCAAGTTGGCGACATTCCGCCAATTTCGTCGCCAAAATCTCGCCAAGCGTTATGGACGAAGAAATAAGTTATTCTTACAGCAGATAAATTGGCGTTCAAATGCAAAAGTATTACTCAAAGTATCTTTTTTCATGAATGGAACGAGCTAGATCCACGAGAATGATGTCACCCAATTTATCGCATGATATTATATATGAAAAGTGAACATGTTTCTCAATAGGAAATATATTTTTTTCTATTTTATATGACTTTTTGATAATTTTTTTGAAAAATGTGCAATATCTCGAGAACGGTTAATGTCAGCGTTCTAAAATTTATGTCAATTGTTTTCTAATGAAAAATTACATAAGAAATGTTTTTTTGCTTAACTTTATTATTGGTTTTGATTTTTTGACGATTTTTTCAAAATTTCCTTCGAAAATTTAGGGGGTTCTGAACATTCGATTGCGTATAAAAACAATAGGCTTCTAGTGTTTGCAGATTGTGATTTTTGTACCAAATTTGATTCGAATCGGTCCATTCGTTCGTCCGTTATCTAATCTACAGACCCACTGACTGACACACACACGCACACACACACACACACACACACACACACAGACATCACTTCAAAAATGTTTGATTCGTGATCAGGGATGCTTGAAACGTGCTCTCCCGTTGAAAACTCGAATTCGAATTTTCGACCCCGTCACAATACTTTCCTTATACATTATGTATATAAGGAAAGTAAAAAGTTCTTTCTTGTACTAGAATTTTTGACAACAAATCCGGATATAAAGTTTCGTGAAAATCCATTAAGATTTGTGGCTGCTATCGTTTACACAAGAAATCAGTCACAGACAGACGGACATCACTCAAAAAATAGTCCAAACGTATTCAGGAGGTCTTAAAACATTCTTAATTATTCCCTTCCCAGGCGGGGATTTTCAAGCAGAGTACGGATGTAATAAATTCTAATGAGGTCTGGGGGAATATTTTATGCTAGGTCAATATATTTACCAATTGTAAAATATTTATAGGTTTTGGATGAGCTGTCGATAGAATTAATGCGAAAATGGCCCTCGTGTGCTATCATAAAGTTTAATGCAAAGGATTTACGTCATTCAAAATTCCCTAGATTTTTCAAAAAACGTGTTTGTGTGGACTCAGCATCACTGACTTTAGAAATTTGAAGAAATCCATCACACCGACACACGTGACAGTTTGCCAACGGCCGTACCGTGCTGAAAACACCGGTTCTCGTTAGATCACCGAAGTCAAGCAGCATCGGGAGCGGTTAGTACTTGGGTGGGTGACCACCTGGGAACACCGCGCGCTGTTGGCACATTTCGGGTGCGGTAGCCCGGTGGTTTGCGCGCTGGATTTGCATGCTGCCACAACTGCCGCCGTGTTCATGCGGAGTACGATCACGTTAAACATGTGGGTCCGTAAGTCCTTCCGAGAGGTTGGTGGTAGGGGAGGGAGGGTACGGTTCCTGTGTATGCCTCCCCCACTGGGTTCCGGTCTAAATTGGGTAGAACCTCCCGGCCGTCCAAACAGTTACCTTACACCTTTCTGGTAGGTCGGACGGTCTGGGTCTCAACAATAACTACAACAACACGTGACAGCTCACTTAAAATAAACTCTTAAAAATTTTCCTTGCATGTATTAGATATAACGGAATGCAAGATTGATTGATTTGTATTAAATTATTACACACAATAAAGGGATCTCGTGTGCTATCATAATGTGGAATGTAAAGTATTAAAAATAATTACGTCCTTCAAAATTTTCTATATGTAATATATTTATTTAAATTTTTATACTCAGAATATCGAAGCTGTTCTACCTCATCATTAGTACCTCTTGGCGGAAGGGAAAGTTCTTAATTATTCCCTTTCTCAAGCGGGGATTTTCAAGCAGAACACCGATGTGATAAATTCTAAAGAACTCGATGCAACGTTTTATGTTGCATTAATTTATTTCCAACTTGCAAAAGATTTTAAACGGAGTGTAGATCGAATTAATATGAAAATAGAACTATGTGTGCAATAGTAACGTGCAATGCAACTGATTTAAAAATAAATAATTACGTCCTTCAAAATTCCCTATAGTCCCTCAAAATCCCTCTAGAGACTGTTCATATTTCTAGTGGCAAACCTTCCAACAGATGCCATTTCCAAATGCATGGAATTCCGCTGCCAATGCAGCAAACAATTCATCAAAACGTGGCTGCTTGTTTAAATTGACAGTGAATCACGCTACGTTTTGAATAAAAAATATTAAAATTATAATTTCCACAAATTCAAACGTATTATCAAATATATTAATATCATTTTACAAAAATATTGAATTGTGGTATACTTAAAATCATTTTCCGAAAATCCCGAAGTTGTTCTAAATTTATCGCCAAACTTGTCGCCAACTCTGAAAGGCAGAGAAAGAGAAATAAAGTACACTGTGTTATACTTGTGTATATGGTATTGATTTGGGTGTGCTTACTAAATGTATGTTAATTAATTGTTTGTTAACTCCGAAAAATTCGAGACTATGGGCTTAGGTCCCAAGAACCGTTTTAAAAAGACAATTCTACCGATAGCATAAAAAGTAAAAATAATACAGTCGATAAATGTGTCGTTATCTTTAAAAAATTTCAAACAGAAAAAAGGCTTACTTTACGGTTAGACCAAATTTTGTCTTTTCTGTAAAACCCTATACTCGAGTGCTAAGAAATATATTTTATAAAATTGCCGCTTAATATATTTAATTAAAAAATGTATATTATAATTAGAGAAAAATTAATTTATTAAAAATATTATTTACTTTCTCTCTCCCTTGTATTTTTCTTTCACCTCCACTCCGTTTCCGATAGCAATCCGTGATAGAGAAGTTGCAAATCTGCTCGACTCATTAAGACTTAAAATAACCTGTCTTTTTTTGCGAAATTGCCTGAAAAAATCGATAAAATCTAAATTAAAAGATTACGTATACTCAAATTTATTAATTACATGATTGATTGTTTTATACGTCATTTTGGAAGATGAAAAGAATAAGACCAACCCTATTACTGTAGAACTAGCCGTTCATGAGATATTACTGTTTCTTTGCATTTTTGCTTCGCCGGTCTTGAAAATATGTACAGTTGCCCAATGAAAACAAAACAAGAATGACCAATCATGCATAAAGCATTGATTATGAAACACGTTCCAACTTCAATGTAACTTTATTTAAATATCTCTAAATTGCGATACATTCCTCGGTAATATTCTTAAAATTATCACAATACTATATTAATTTACTATATTTGAAAACTTAAAACTTCATCGAAAAAAATGAACTTCACTCAAACGGCGGCATTGAAATGTAAATTACCCGGTTTAAACATCTCTAAAATGCGATACATTCCTCGGTGAAATTTTAAAATTATCATAATAATACAATAATTTATTATATTTGAAAACTTCATCGAAAACAAATGAGCTTTATTCAAATGACGTCATCGAAATATAAATCGCGTAGCTCTCTCTATAAAAGCATTTCATTCATAAACTTTTTTCAATTCCTTTCATTCATCACAATTTTACAATAATTTTTTTTATTTAAAAAGTTAAAACCATGGAGATACAAGTAATTTAACTCTATACTTAAAACTTCATCGAAAAAATAGTCTTCTTCTCTGTGTAAAATCAATGAATGTTTCATTCATATCAGCCATATTGCAGACCCCATGAGCTAAATAATTTTGCGTTAAAGAAATGCGAGAATTCTTGTACAACTCATTCTACATCTTTTGGTGTTTATATTTTCCATAAGTGAAAATTAGGCTTCGTTGTAGAAATAATAAAAGTTTGATAATCACTTAAAGTGAAATATATTGTAATTACGTTGTTTCAGTATGTAGATGCAGATAATTTAAGCAAAAATAAAGCGGTTTTAGGATGGATACAACGCTAAATATGAATTAAAAAGAAATTTAAATATCACGATTTTGACACAAAATGGATGCCATATTTTTTTTAAATGTGTCACGCCATCTCTTCATATAATGATCACGTGATCTATTCATATAAAGAGTATAATTATTATTTTAATTTTTATTTAAAAAACTACTGAATATATTTTGCTGAATTTTTTTTTATATATATTTTGTGTGATAATTTGAATATTTTCTAAAACTTTCGAAGCAGTTTGTGAATTTTAAATTGGCTTAAAAAATGTTTGAAGAGTTAGATCCCATAGGTTTCAATGTATTTCATTTTTTCAACCATAGTTCAATCCAAAACTAATTGGGTGATATTATTCATTTATCTCCCCATAGGTCCTACAGATCGTTTGAATAACATACTACGATTCCATTTTGATAAAGTCATTTTACGTCTTTTATCATGGTAACTGACAGACAGATAGACAAACAGAATGAAAAAAGTCACAATCATTTTTCAATTATGTTGTAAAGTGTTAAAAATCATATAAAAGTGCAAATTCAGTGTCATTACAAATAATTATGCGTTATATTTTGTGAAATTAAACTCAATTTATAGAATTATTAAAGAGATAAAGAGAAAATGAATTTGAGTTTGTAGTGAAAGACTTGTACTGCACACGTTAGACTTTGTTTTATTTGCACCATCTTCTAACGTAAGTTGGCACAAAGTAAACCAAATATATTTTTAATATAATTAATTTCAGTGATTTCAAGATTTTGTTATAAGATTCTTTTCATATTAATATTAACTTTAATACATATGTAACTATTCCTTTGGAATTCCACAAATTTTAATCTTCGCGATGCTTAACCAGAATTCAAACTTCATCAATATGCATTAAACTATTACATCTTGGATATCCGAACTGTATATCTTAACATTAATAAATTATGACGGAGGGAAATTTGTTAATTATTCCCTCGCCAAGCGGGGATTTTCAGGAAGAGTATCCGATGTAATAAATTCTAAAAAGCTCCGAAGGAACATTTTATGCTACGATAATATCTTTTCCCACTTGTAAAAGATTTATAGTTTTAGGATGGATAAATTTAAAATGATAGAGGCTCTTGTGCGCAATCATTACGACCAATGAGGAGGGT
Organism: Amaurobius ferox; assembly: GCA_951213105.1. NCBI lineage: Eukaryota > Metazoa > Arthropoda > Arachnida > Araneae > Amaurobiidae > Amaurobius > Amaurobius ferox. The sequence continues at coordinate 19,583,804 of OX578154.1, read as the reverse complement.
TTAAAAAACAATTACACCATTATTGCGTCATTCAAAATGGATGCACGTGAAGTTTTAGTGCTGTTGCTAAAAAGCATAAAAAATTGAATGTTAACGTAAGAAGTAATTGCATATTAATGAGTTAAAATTTGATAACTGATTCCAAAGATGTCGCTAAAAACTTTCGTTATCGACACATTCGAAATATCAAACACGTTCAGAAAAAGCGATTTTGGGGAATATTGAACAACTAGCCGAACACCCGTTGAAAATCAACAGTCTCGCAATAGGTAACCCCTGGATATTGTCATTTTTTTAATAATTCGCGTTTAGTGTGCGGAACCACCTAAAGAAGAAAATAGTGTACATTTTAAATTGCGCACGTCTTCCTTTCGAACTATCTACCAGTACAAGTCTCTATCTCATCTCGAAGCATACTATTTTATCATCTTCTCTTTCGAACGTTTTTCTGTGGAGCACACCCATAAATGAACATTTTTGAAAAAAATCTATCTGCCTTGGGTTTCTTATCAGATGATTGGCCCATATACCAAATATCTCTCAAGCCTCTATCACATTTAAAAGGAAGCGTGTCTCATTTATTCCGAAAATCGAACATATTGGTGTTTGGCACACTCTAAAGTTGCAAATATTGGAAATCTAAAATTGCACACGTTCTTCCTTTTAAACTATCTACCAATACACCAAATGTGATGTCTCTATCTTATCGTGAAGCATGTTTTTCTATCACTTCATATTTCGAACGTTTTTCTGTGTTGCACCCCATTAATTTTTGAAAACCCCCTGATCATTTTTGAAAAATCATAATAATCTTAGGGTTTTTTTATCCAATGATTACCCCATATACTGAATTTCAAGCCTCTATCACATTGTACAGGAGGTGTTTTTCATTTGTTCGTCAAATCGAACACTTTAGTGTGCGGCACTCCCTACAATAGCAAATGTTGGAAAATTGAAATTGCACACTTTCTTCCTTTCTAACTATCTACACGTATACCAAATTTGAAGTCTCTATCTCATCGCAAAGCATGATTTTCCTATCATTTCACCTTTCGAATGATTTTCTATGGAGTAACCCCCCCCCCTCCCTTAAATATATAATTTTGAAAAACTCCATTCTTCTTGGGTTTTCTCTTAAATGATTCGCCCATATACCAAATATCAAGCCTCTATCACGTTCTAAAAGGGGTGTTTCTACTTCATTCCGAAAATCGAACATTTTTGTGTACGACACCCCCTAAAGTAGAAAATATTGGAAAACTGAAATTTCACACTTTCTTCCTTCCAAACTATCTACCCGTACACCAAATTTCAAATCTCTATCGCATCCCGAAGTATGTTTTCTTATCAATTCACCTTTCGAACGTTTTCCTCTGGACTACATCCTTAAACGAACATTTTAAAAAAACTATATTCGTCTTGGGTGTTTTCATCAAATAATTAGTCCATATACCTAATTTCAAGCCTCTATCAAATTTTAAAGAAGCAGTTTCTCATTTATTCGGTAAATCGAACATTTTGGTGTGCGGCACCCCCTTAAGTAGAAATAATTGGAAATCTGAAATTGCACACTTTCTTCCTTTCGAACGATTTACCCATACACCAAATTTGAAGTCTGTATCTTATGGCAAAGAATGCTTTCCTATCATTTCACTTTTCGAACGTTTTGGTGTGGAGCACCCCCTCTAGAGAATGTTTTCGAAAAATTCGATTTTTACAGGGATTTTTATCAAACGATCGAGCCGTGTACCAAATAGCAAGTCTCTATCTTTTCGGGAAGTGCTTAAAAAAGGCGCAACAGACAGACAGACGGACAGACAGACAGACGAACACTTGGCAATTAGTATATATAGATACGGAATTAGCGTCCATGGTTCTGATAACACACGGTTACCAGTTTCGTTCAAGCTGTTTCGAAGAAAATTCATTAGAAAACTGTCGTTAACATACTGCATAGTGACATAGGGGTTTCAGGGATGTGTTTGACCATGGATACAGTGCGAGAATATTGGAGACCTTTTCTACATGTTCAAAGAACTTTTTTAATTTTTATAAATTCTATGGAGATTCAGTGTTTCGATCAGGATTTTTGGACAGGGGGTGAGTGAAACTTCAGGGGGTGGGGGTAAGTTTTCGATTCTCCCTATATAAGCATATAACTATATATGCAATTTAATCTAACTGTTGTCACAAAAATGGAAAGTAAGTAAAGAGAAAATGTCACCCGGGGGGGGGGGGGGGGGTAATTGGACTTATACTTGAAACACTGTGGGAGTGCAGCGTTTTGTTTAGTATTTTTAGGCCAGAGGGAAGAGGCGAACGGATCTTTAGAGGGTGGTAAGTTTTCGATGTGCCCTATATAAATATATAATTATATGTATGCAATTTCTAACTACTATATTTACATACATATATATACACATTATATTTTTTCGATTACTCACCATTGACATTTGTTGATTATTTTTAGCTTTCTGAACTGTATATGTATTATAATTTCCTCATTATGGTTGAATTTCATTTTATTTCATTGCATTATTTTGTGGGCAAATTTTAAGATAGTGTATTATGAGTTACTACTTCCATTCTACCATTGGATTTACAATTTTAATATTTTATATATATATAACCACGTGTTTTTATGCAATCATAGAAACAACGGATTTTAGTATATCTGTCTAGAATGTGCCCCTGAAGATGTTTCTGGCAGATATACTATTCTTTAATATGTTTTCCTTGTCCTGGCCTCTCCGTGCTCTACTTTTTCGGCCCTTCCTCGTTGCTTTTTGCTTTTCACAACACGCTTTATTTTGCTCGCGGTTTGATACTGTGGTTACTGATTCACACTCTTGCACTTTAGTTTTTGTTATTTTAATATATATATATATATATATATATATATATATATATATACAGGGTATTCCAAATTAAACTACACATTTCCGAGAGGGCTACAGCAAAACTATTCACCAGAAAGTCATGAAATTTGAGGAGCGTAGTTAGGAGATGATGGGAATTTTTTCTAGAGCAAAAAAAGTTAGTTCAAGAAACCACCAATAGAGGGCGTATAATATCTTTATACAAATTATATAACATGAACTACAAAATGCATCGGTATAACGAGGACAAAACATGTTCAATAGGATGGTCATCATTGTCTGCTATCATCTGGAATCATGACATAGCATATTCAATGGGTGTTACATTCATGGCGTGCGGAATGTTACACTCATGGCGTGTCCGGCCGTCCAAATGGATGCTCAAGTCCTTGTTGACGAGCCGGACGGCCTGGGTTTTCAACACTCATGGCGTGCTATGCTGTCTTTAAGATAGGACAGAGATGTTATGGAATTACGGTGGTCTTTGAGATATCCCCACAGCCAAAAATCGCATTGATTCAAATCTGGGGATCTTGCAGGCCATACCGTAGCAAAATGACGGCTGATGATTCTATCATCAGAAAGTGGCTCTTGAGCACTTATTTCATACAAGTGGCTATGTGTAGAGGCATAAACATTACTGTTTACACTGCATCGTGCATAAACACTGCATTTTGCATAAACGCTATTGTTTTAACACACTGATGTGCCTGCAAAACAGAAATCATGGAATTCTCCAATAAGGATGCGTAACGTTGCTTGGTGACAGAATACGTTACAGAACCTGCGGGTCTGAGCTCTTCGAAGAAAATGGTCCCAAAATGAATGTGGCAGTAAAACCACACCGTACCGTTAACTTAAAGGAGTATAATGGAACTTGCAGACACTGGCTTGTGGGCAAAAAAAAAAAAAAAACATCAAGAGCGGCCTCTATTGGTGGTTTATGGAACTAACCTTTTTTTTGCTCTAGAAAAAATTCCCATCATCTCCTTATGACACTCCCCAAATTTCATGACTTTCTGATGAATAGCTTTTGCTGTATACCTCTCGGAAATGTGGAATAGTTTAATTTGGAACACCCTGCATATATAGGGTGTCCCATCAAGACCGTCCAAACTCTGCACAGCCAGATTCCGCGCTTGGGAAACATAAAAATCGGCCAATGACTGCACGCATTGCTGTAGCGTGGTGTCCACAAAAAAGCACTCAGCATGAAGACGAGCAACTGAATCACTTTCTGCAGTAACGTGAGTGTTTTTACTCGGTGAGTGATTTTACACGTTCTTAATAATACTCAGGCCCAAAATATTCATCAAAATGCATTTGATATTTGATGATTATCCCTTAAAATAAATGACTATTAGTAAATCCTTTGGCATCAAAATACGAAGATACAATGTTAATCAAAAAATTGCATCACACCGAAAAAATTTAGTATTTTCACCTTTAATGTTTACTACAAAGTTACAAACCTTAATGTTACATTCCTTTACCCCTAATGTCGCATTATTTTACCCCTGATGTTACATTACTTTACCCCAAATGTTACATTACTTTCTTTAGCTCATTGGCCCTTATATAAAAATTGTAAATTGTCTAGCCTTTATTATGTGATCGAAGTAATCACACCATGTCACCCTCCAGCCTTTACTATGGGACAATAGACACTACTCTATGTTATCTCGAAATTTTAATTGACATTTTTTTTTATAAATTACGAAAAACTCTTTAATATTAAATATTTAATAAAATGAAAACATCACATATTTCTGTTTATTATTAAATATATAATCCTATAAAATAAGAATGTGACATATTTTTCCTTATTTCGGAAAATTTCATACATGGACATTCCTGAATAAATAATGATTATGCATAATTTCATACCCTCCTCTTCTATATATCCATTTATACTAAACACTTTAAATATCACTTTAAACGTGTTACTGACTTTTTTACTTTCCTTATATACATAATGTATAAGGAAAGTATTGTGACGGAGTCGAAAATTCGAATTTGAGTTTTCGACGGGAGAATTTTCAAGCATTCCTGATCACGAATCAAACATTTTTGAAGTGATGTCTGTGTGTGTGTGTGTGAAAGTATGTCTCTGTGTGTGTGTGTGTGTGTGTGTGTGAAAGTATGTCTGTGTGTGTATGTGTGTGTGTTAGTGAGTCTGTGGAGACGATAACTGACGAACGAATGGACCGATTCGAACGAAATTTGGTACAAAAATCACAATCCGTAAACACTGAAAGCCTTTTGTTTTTGTTCGCAATCGAATATTCAGAACCCCCCCTTAATTTTCGAGGGAAATTTTGAAAAAATCGTCAAAAAATCAAAAACGCTAATATAGTTACGTAAATAGACATTTCTTTTGTAATTTTTCATTAGAAAACGATTGACATAAATTTTAGAACGCTAACATGAACCGTTCACGAGAAATTGCACATTTTCCAAAATAATTATCAAAAGATCATATAAAATAAAATAAAAATATTTCCTATTGAGAAACATGTTCACTTTTCATATGTAATACCATGCGATAAATTGGGTGACATCATTCTCGTGGATCTCGCTCGTTCCGTTCATGAAAAAAGATACTTTGAGTAATACTTTTGTATTTGAACGCCAATAGTCATTTATCTGCTGTAAGAATAACTTATTTCTTCGTCCATAACGCTTGGCGAGATTTTGGCAACGAATTTCGCGGAATGTCGCCAACTTGGCGACTTTTAGAAATGTTGCCAAATTAACGAAAATCTCGCCAAATGGATAAAAATGACGCTAAATCAATGAAAATGACGACTAATTGTCGAAAATTCAATATCTTGTTAAGAATATAAGTATCTACTATAAGAAAAACCTATGGTTTTACTGTAAAAGTAGTAAATTCATTACATTATGTAAGGAAAGTCATGTGTTGTGCATATCAGATTTTTTTTTCCTCAATGCCATGGAAATATGTGGGTGATGCAATTTTTTGAGCACCACTGTATAACGTAAATTATTTCCTTCTGTAAACAGAAGATGTGCGAAAATGATGCTAACAGATACGTCGCATAATACTGTATATGAAAAATAAACTGTATATGAATATATGAACTGTATATGAAATAAACTGTATACTGTATATGAAAAATAATGATATATATAAATGTTTTAAATTTTTATGTACATTTTCCGATAAATTCATTTAAAAAACATATAGTTATTGTATAGTTTGTGTTTAATAACGTACTATTAACATACAGTTATTGGCAATTTACTGTTAAAGAACTCTAAAAGTGTGGTTCTAATAAATGACTAATTTTACTACTTTTAACTCTCCAAATCCTCTTAATTTCCGGACTTTTGATAAAATATTCCTTTTATGTTCTCACTTATAAAATAAAGGAGGGGCAATACATTGTCATTTCTTTAATTATCTTCTCCAGGATTATGTGAAGCGCCTTATCTGGATGGCATCCATCACACTCTCTGATGGCACGCTACATTAACTATAACGGTTGCAGACCTTGCAGAACCTATAGTGGATGAGAACTTCCAGCCGCGGATCCGTTAGACAGAGAATACTCATTAACTTATTCGATCATGCAGATAGGTATTTTAAGTTGATATAATGTTTAACGACTCATTAAAGAAAAATACACTTTTATACTTTTTTTCTTTATTTCACGTGTCTTTAAATTATCACATCGCGGAAAGTAAAAAATCTGATGTGGCCAGCACATGACTTTCCCTGCAGACTTATATTCGCGTTCTCTTTATTTTAATTAAATTTAATTCACTTTTAATTCAATTTTCGTTCTCATTTGGTAACTGGACTTATTTTCAATGGTGGGGTAGAGAAAATGCGAAAAAACTAAAATATCTCGAGAACGGCTAGTGCTAGTGTAATGGGGTTGGTCTTATTCTTTTCATTGTTAAACATTACGTATAAAACAAGCATTTAATAAAGTACAATGGAGTGTGTTATATTCTTTTCTTCGTCAGACATTACGTATAAAACAAGAATTTAATTGGTATATTTCAGTATACGTAGTCTTTTTTTTTTAATTTTGGCGATTTTTGCGGGCCATTTCGTAAAAAAAGGCTGGTTGTAATTTTCCGAATCATACCCAAATCGAATCAGTACCAGAGTGTCCCACAAGCGACTTATCTGCTGAATTTTGTGAAATTCGGTCAATTAGTTTTTCTGCTAGAGTGGACACAGGCAATTTTTGAGGGCCATTTCGCAAAAAAAGTGGGTTCTTTTATCCCGAATCGTAATAAAAATTAATCAGCACCAGAGTCACACTCAAGTGACTTGCCTACCAAATTTTATGAAATTCGATCCATTAGTTTTTGAGTTAGACTGGATACATACATTCCACAGACAGATAGACATAAAGACAGACGCCACGCTAAAAATAGTTTCTTCGTATTCTAGTGGTCTCGAAACGTGTAGATTCGTCGAAAACTCAATTTGCGATTTTCGGCATGATTCCAATACTTTCCCTATACATTGCCATGTATTGCAGGGAAAGTAAAAAATATTTAAAAGTTATCGCTATAAATCTACGTCGTGACTTGTGTTTAAATCTGATGTAGACAACATATAACTTTCCTTACATAATGCAATAATTTTACATCTGTCGAAGCATAATAATGCGAACAAGATCTACGGGCACAATGATTTCTGGTATAAACAGCATACAAAAAAAAAAAATAAATAAGAGTCAAACAGTTTAGACAGCAAATAAAAAAAAAATCTGATGTGGGCAGCACATGACTTTCCCTGCTGACTTATATCCACGTTCTCTTTATTTTATTTTAATTTAATTCACTTTTAATTCAATTTTAGTCCTCATTTGGTAACAGAACTTATTTTCAAAGGTGGCGTAGAGAAAATACGAAAAAACTAAAATATCTCGAGACCGGCTATTCCTAGTGCAATAGAGTTGCTTTTATTCATTTCTTCGTTACAAATTACGTATAAAACAAGCATTTAATGGATATATTTGAGCATACGTAGTTTTTTTATTTTAGATTTTGACGATTTTTGAAGGCCATTTCGTAAAAAAAGGCAGGTTGTTCTTTTCCTAATAGTACCAAAATCTAGTCAGCACCAGATCATCCTACTAATAACTTATCTACCAAATTTTGTGAAATTTGGTCAATTAGTAAGTTAGTTAGAATGGATATATGAAATTTTTACGGGCCATTTCGCAAAAAAAGCGGGTTCTGTTTTTACAAATCCTACCAAAAACTAATAAGCACCAGGATCTCATCCAAGTGACTTACCTGCCAAATTTTATGAAATTCGGTCCATTTTACATTTTAGTTAGAGTGGATACATACATTGCACTCATATAGACAGACACACAGACACACACACAGACGTAACGCTAAAAATAGTTTTTTCGTATTCTGGAGATCTCGAAAGTGTAGATCCGTCGAAAACCCGAGTTGTGATTTTCGGCATGATTTCAATACTTTCCCTATACATTGCCATGTATTGCAGGGAAAGTAAAAAAGAGTGATTTATTTTGACTCACGTGCAAAATACTCATAAAATTGCAATTGATATTTTATTATTGGCCAGTAAAATAATTGACTCTTTTGTTTTTTTGCGTCAAAATACGAAACTACAGTGGTACTCAGCAATTATCGCGAAAAATTTAATATTTCCAAATTATATGTTTGATATAGCGTAACAAACCTGAACATTACATCCTTATGATCCTTATATGAAAATTTCAAATATCATCGCTCTCTAGCATTTATTATGAGATAATAGAACTTAATGTCATCTCAAAAAAGGACATCTTTATAAAAACACTACGAAAAAATATTAATAAATATTTAATAAAGTGAAAATTTCGCTTTCTGTTTATTATTAAATATTTAATAAAATATGAATGTGTAATATTTTTCCGTATGTCAGAGTATTTCACAAAAATACATTCCTATGTAAATAATGTTTGTATGTAACTGCATTCCCTCCTTTTCAATGTATTCGTCAATATTAAACACTTTAAATGTCATTTTAAACGTGTTACTCTTTTTTCCTCCATCAAAGTCATTGAAATATGTGGATGAAGCTTTACATAATACAGTGGTGTTAAAAATATGGCATCTTCTTTCATGATTGGAATATCCACAAAAATTATGATTGTATCAGATATGTTTCATAATATCGTATATGGAAAATGAACACTTTGATGATACATATTACTTTTTTAATTTTTATATAAAATTTAGATAAATTCATTTAAAAGACGTATAGTTATCTTATGGTTTTAATTTGATAATGTACGGCTGATGTACAGTTATTGACTATTTTCTACTGAAGATATGTAAAGTGCGAAACTGTTCCAATAATATTGGTCACACTATAAGTGTGTAGTTCTAATAAATAAATCATTTTACTATTTTTAACTATCCGAATCTTCTCATTCCCAGGAATTTTGATAAAATATTCCTTTTATTCTCGCCCTTATAAAATAAATACCAGGACAATACATTGTCACTTCTTTAATCATATTCTTCGGGATTATAGGTGAAGCGCCCTGTCCGGATAGCATCCATCACACACTTTGATGGCATGCTACATTAACTGCAACGGTTGTAGCGCTTGCAGAACCTTTAGTGGATGAGAACGAACTTCCAGGCGTGGATCCGTTAGACAGAGAATACTCATTAACTTATTCGATCATGCAGCAAGGTATTTTAAGTTGATATAGCGTTTAATGACTCGTTAAAGAAAAATAGATTTTTAGATTTCTTTTTGTTCTATTTCGCGTGTCTCTTAATTATCACATCACGGAAAGTAAAAACAAAAGCATGAAAAACATATTAATGTATATTTAGGGTGTAAGAAGTGTTTGAAGAAGCGCTACTTTACGATCGGTTGAATGGGTTATTATTATTATTATTTTACGAATTTTTCTGACTCTGTTAGATATTTTTAGGTAATACTTGATAACACCATTTGTGTAGTAGCGTGATCTACTTTAATGATGCTCCTTGTCGAACAGGAGGGACAATCCTGCCGTTGAATCTGGTTCATTCCTGATATCAGGAGCCGCCACTGACAAGATCTAGGGCACGATGTTTTTGTTATTGAATAAGCATCACCTAAATTGAATTTGAGCGCTTTTGGCAACTTATTAATGGAAAAAGAACGATGTATTCATACTCACGTGTAAATTACTCATAAAAATGCAATTGTTATTTGATATTTATCCCGTAAAATAATTAACTATTGGGGATGTTTTGGCTTCAAAATACGAAACTACAGTGATGTTCAAAAAATTGTATCATCCTGAAAAATTTAGTATTTTCCAATTAAATGTTTAATATAGCTTGACAACCCCGAATCTATCTTTTGTGCATACTTTCAGTGCTATCATATTACTATTTTCAGTGCATTAAACCGTATGTGAAAAATTTAAGCACCTTCGCTCTCTAGCCTTTATTATGGAACAATAGACATTACTCCGTTGTTGTTGTTGTTACCCAGACCGTCCGACCTACCAGAAAGGTGTAAGGTAACTGTTTGGACGGCCGGGAAGTGCCACCCAATTTAGACCGGAACCCAGTGGGGGAGGCATCCACAGGGACCGTACCCTCCTTCCCCTACCACCAACCTCTCGGAAGGACTTACGGACCCACATGTTTAACGTGATCGTACTCCGCGTGAACACGGCTGCAGTTTTTTCGCAGTGGCTGGAATCGAACCCGGGCCTACCGAGTGCAACTCCAGCGCGCTAACCAATGGGCTACCGCGCCCCCAGACATTACTCCGTGTCATCTCGAGAATTTAACGAAAATATTTTTATAAATTATGAAAAACATGTTATTATTAATTATTTATTAAAATAAAAATGCAGCATATTTCTGTTTATTATTAAATATTCAATAAAATATGATTGTAACCCATTTTTCCTTATCCCGGAATATTTCATAAATATACAATCCTAAAGAAATAATGTTTATACATAACAGAATTACCTCCTCTTCAATGTATTCGTCAATATTAAACATTTTAAATAATCACTTCAAACATGTTTCTGATTTTTCCTCCATGAAAGTCATTGAAATACAGTTGAACCTCGATATGTCGAATTTGAAGGGAGTAGAAAAAAAATTCGAGATATCGAAAATTTGAAAAATTTTAAGGAATTCATAAAAGAATATATACATACTAGTCCTATATTTTACACATTTTTTAAAAAATCACTTACTTTATTTTACAGACAGAGAATTGGGTATTACCCACGAAAATGCTGACAACAAATAAAGCGAAGCTTGAAATGATTGGATACGCATTTAATGTAATACTATGTACGTACATACATTATTAAAACTTAATCTTGCATTTTTTTACTTGCAAAATAATCATCTATGACAGTTTGGTTACAGGTACTGAATGCTTTAATATCTATCACATTTTCCAAATGAGCTAGGCGGATCCAAATGAGCTTAATTTTGTGGCGATAGTTCACTTTAAAACTCTGAATAATACCTTGGTCCAAAGGCTGTAACTAGAAGTTGTGATTGGTGGCATGAAACGAACTTTCACGGATTTTAATTTCGGCACGCTATTATGCGCTGTACAGTTTTCCAAAAAGAGAACAATATCGCGATTTTCACGGGATATTTTTCTGTCTAGTTCCTTCAACCAATTAGTGAAAAATTCGGCAATCATCCAAGCCTTATTGTTCCCAAAATAAGTCATTGGAACAGATTTCATTCCTGAAAAACATCGGGGTCTAGCAGGTTTACCTATCATAAGAGATTTGAACCTTTCTGAACCATCCATATTAGTGCAAAATGGCACAGCTAATCTTTCTTTGATCCTTTTCCAATCATGACATGCTTCACCTTTAATGGCCATAGTTTTATCAGGCATACATTTAAAAAATAGTCCTGTTTCATCTGCATTAAACACATTTTTTGGATCGTATTTTTCCAAATGAAAGGATGATCCTGTGGCAACCGAAATTAAATATTATAAAAGTTACTCTTTTAATTATAAATTCTTTAAAGATAATATGGCCGTTATTCTCATATAGTGGAATTATTATTTAATGTACATTGCTTGTTGTGCCGCAATAAATCCTCAATTATTTTTACCTTTTGTGTGAGTCCTGTAAAGGAATATTATTAATTATTAAAAAGATTAGACTAATTTAAACTTAACAATAACATTTATTAAAGACACAAAATACCTATTCAATTTCAATACATTAACTATTACTCCTATTAATTATTTATTAAGACATCATGTGAGAGGGGAGCACGTGAGACCCTGAACCATATACCTAACGTATTTAATAACCTGTGGATATTTGAGGAACACATACCTTCAATTTGGGCCTTTGCATTAGACCATAATGCTTGCAAATACTTAGTTACACTGAACACATCCTAGATCTCCCTTATTTGGGAACTTACACGCAATATTCTGTTTCTTTAGTATTGTCGTTCTATCATAATGGCAGGCACGGCCTCCGCCCAAGTCATAACGTCGAAGTCGTTGCACACATCTTACTTCAGTCAAAACTCATAATCGTCTCCTAGGTCAAAATCCAACTGTTTTCTCCAATGTCTGATATTCCATTACTTTCTTCGTCAAACTCTGATCTCGTTTTCACCTTTCTCGTTTTCTCGTTGATCACCTTTCGTCTGCATCTGATCTCGTTTTCTTTTCGCCTCTGGTTCCTTCGGTGTGTGTGTGTGTGTGGGGGGGTAACTCCGCCTTTACTTCTTATTGGCGCTTATTGGTTCTTCTTTACCCAATTGCACTATTGCACATTTAGTATGGCCAAGCTCAGCCCCTCTGGTATTGCACCCCTAAATTTATAGTCTTTTGACCTTAAAGTTCAAGTCCTCATAAACCCTGGTGCCAGCCAGACTACAGCTTTGTTTGCCGTTCTGGGCATCATAAATTTCACAAATAAAAGTGTCTCATGTGAGAACAATTTCTGGTCTCACAGATCCAAATGGTAAGATGAAAAAATTCGAGATATCGAGAGTTTGATTAAAAAAAATTCGAGTTAAAGCGCTTGTTTTGTATTAGTTTTATACCGTGCGAGAAGGGAGATGAAAATACTTCGAGATATCGAAAATTTCGAGATACCGAGGTTCGACATATCGAGGTTCACCTGTATATGGGTGATGCAATTTTTTAAGACCCACTGTATTATATAAAGTATCTCCTTTCGTGAACAAAAATCTACGAAAATGATGGAGATATGTCGTTTAATATTGTATTAGGAAAATGAACACTTTTGATGATACAGATTCCTTTGTTTCAAATTTTAGACAAAGATTTAGATAGATTCACTTACAAACGTGCAGTTATCGGATAGTTTAAGTTTGGTAATGTACTGGCTAACGCATAGTTTTTGATAATTTATATTTGAAGAACTCTAAAAGAGTGAAACTGTTCCAATGACACTGGTCACACTAGAAGCGCGTGGTTCTAATAAATAAATTATTTTACTATTACTTTCCCTGCAATACATGGTAATGTATAGGGGAAGTATTGGAATCATGTCGAAAATCGCAACTCGAGTTTTCGACGGATCTACACGTTTCGAGACCTCTAAAATACGAAAAAAATATTTTTAGCGTGACGTCTTTGTGTCTGTGTGTCTGTCTGTCTGTGTGTCCGTGTGTCTGTGCAATGTATGTATCCACTCTAACTCAAAAACTTATGGACCGAATTTCATAAAATTTGGTAGGTAAGTCACTTGGGTATGACCCTGGTGCTGATTAGTTTTTGGTACGATTCGTGAAAACAGAACCCGCCTTTTTTTGCGAAATGGCCCGTAAAAATTTCATGCATCCACTCTAGCTAAAATACTAATTGACCAAATTTCACAAAATTTGGTAGGTAAGTTACTTGTATAATACTCTGGTACTAATTTGATTTTGGTATTAATCGGAAAAGAACAGATTGCCTTTTTTTACGAAATGACCCGCAAAAATGTCATGTATCGACTCTAGTTAAAATACTAATTGACCAAATTTCACAAAATTTGGTAGATAAGTTACTTGTGGGATACTCTGGTGCTGATTAGATTTTGGTATTATTCAGAAAAGAAGAACCTGCCTCTTCTTACGAAATGGCCCTCAAAAATCGCCAAAATCTAAAAAAAAGCTAAGTATGTTCAAATATATCTATTAAATGCTTGTTCTATACGTAATGTTTGATGAGTAAAAGAATAAGAATAACTCTAGGACTAACCGTTCCCGAGATATTAGAGATTTTTCGCATTTAGTTATGCCACTTTTGGAAAAATGTCCAATTACCAAATAAAAATTAAAATTGAATGAAAAATGCAAATTTAGTGTTATTTGGTTCAATTAAACTCAATCTAATGAATTATTAAAGAAATAAAGAACATATGAATTTGAGTCTGCATGGAAAGTCATGTGCTGCGCACATCAGATTTTTTTTAACTCTGCGATTCTTCTCATTTCCCAGACTTCTGATATAAAATATGCCTTTTATTCTCACACTTATAAAATAAAGAACAGGACAATACATTGTCACTTCTTTAATTATAGTCTCCGGGATTATGTGAAGCGTCCTGTCCGGATGGCATCCATCACAGTCTCTGATGGCACGCTACATTAACTGCAACGATTGCAGAACCTTTAGTGGATGAGAACTTCCAGCCGCGGATCCGTTAGGCAGAGAATACTCGTTAACTTATTCGATCATGTAGATAGGTATTTTAAGTTGATATAGCGTTTAATGACTCGGTGAAGAAAAGGAGAATTTTAGATTTTTTAGTTTTATTTCACGTATCTTTAAATTATCACATCACGGACAGGAAAAAAAAAAAGATTTCAAAACATATTAATGTAAGTCTAAGGTGTGACAAGTGTTTGAAAAAATTCAATGCAGACTGAATATGACTTTCCCTACATAATACAATGACTTTAATTCCTTCAGAGCATAATAATTGCGTACATCATCCACGGCCCAATGTTTGTAGTATTAAATTAGTATTACGTAAATTGAACTAGAGCGCTTTTGACAACTTATTAATGGAAAAGAATGATTTAATCATACGAGCAAAATACTCATAAAAAATGGCATTGATATTTGATGATTGTCCCTTGATATAAATGACAATTGGTAAATTCTTTGACGTTAAAATACGAAACTACAGTGGTACTTAAAATTATATCATCTCGAAAAATGTATATATGACGTCAATAATATAGCGTAACAAACCTGAATGTCACGTTTTATTTTTAGTGCATTGACCCCTATATGGAAATTTCAAGTGTCATCGCTCTCTAGCCTTTATTATGGAACAGCAGGCATTACTCCATGTTGTCTCGAAAATTTAACGAAAATCATTTTTATAAATTATGAAAAACATTTTATTATCAAGTATTTAATAAAATAAAAATTTAGCGTATTTCTGTTTATTATTAAATATTCAATAAAATATGATTGTAACCTATTTTCCCTTTCTCCGAAATATTTTACAAATATACATTCCTAAAAAAATAATGCTTATGCATAACTGCAGGCCATTCTCTTTAATGTATTCGTCAATATTAAACACTTTAGATATAGCATGTTACTGTCTATTTTCGCCATCAAACTCATGGAAATATGTGGGTGATGTAATTTTATTGAGAACCGCTGCATTACATAAATTATCTTCTTTTCTGAATGGAAGAGCTACGAAAATTATGTTAACAGATATGTCACATAATATTGTATGTGGAAAGAGAACCATCTTGATGATACATATTACTTAACTAATTTTTATGTAAATTTTGTTATGCATTCATTTTACAAACGCACAGTTATCTAACAGTTTTAATTTGATAACACCAGCGTACATTTATTGACTATTTGTTATGGAATAACTCTAAAAGCGTAAAACTGTTCCAATGCTATTGGTCACACATGAAGCGGGTGACTGTAATAAATACATTATTTTAATATTTTTAACTTTACGAATAATTCCATTTCTCAGTCTTTTGATGAAATATTACTTTTATTTTCGCCCCTTTTAAAAAAATCTGATGTGGGCAACATATGGCTTTCCTTATACAATACAATGAATTTACTACTTTTACAACAAAACAAGAAAGATCAATCATGCATAAAGCATTGATTATGAAACACTTTCCAACTGCAATGCAATTTTATTTAAAGGTCTCTGAAATGCAATGCATTCAGCAGTCACATTATTTTTAATTATCACTGTACTACAATAATTTATTATACTTGGAAACTTAAAACTTCATCAAAAAGGGCTATAAATGCTATAAATTGTTTGCTTCTCTATGGAAAATCATTCATATCACTTATATTTCTGACTCCAGAGCTAACCAATTTTAAGTGATAAAATTCAGCAATTTTTATACAAATCGTCTTACAATTGCTTGATTTGTAACAAGATAATGTCACATTCGTAACATACTTCCTATTATATTTCATCTAAGTCACATTTCGTTCAAGTTTTACTCTACCGCGCGTCTAAGATGTTTCAGTTTCACATCAAATTACAGGAATATTTATATCAGACAGTGACAAATTTAGCATTTCAGATGACGTCATATCATTTGATCCCGATAGATAATAGATACCATAAAATAAAATTTTAGAAGCCCTTCCACCTTCCTCGAGCTACTTGATCGGACCAAAGTCCAACCAAAGGCGATTCAGGTTTTAGACTAGGCCCTAAGTCTATTCCGATAGATAATAGATACCGTAAAATAAAATTTTAGAAGCCCTTCTACCTTCCTCGAGCTACTTGATCGGACCAAAGTCCAACCAAAGGCGATTCAGGTTTTTGACCCGGCCCTAAGTCTATCCCGATAGGTAATAGATACCATAAAATAAAATTTTAGAAGCCCTTCCACCTTCCTCGAGCTACTTGATCGGACCAAAGTCCAGCCAAAGGCTATTCAGGTTTTAGACCCGGCCCTAAGTCTATTCCGATAGATAATAGATACTATAAAATAAAATTTTAGAAGCCCTTCCACCTTCCTCGAGCTACTTGATCGGACCAAAGTCCAGCCAAAGGCTATTCAGGTTTTATACCCGGCCCTAAGTCTATCCCGATAGATAATAGATACCATAAAATAAAATTTTAGAAGCCCTTCCACCTTCCTCGAGCTACTTGATCGGACCAAAGTCCAGCCAAAGGCTATTCAGGTTTTAGACCCGGCCCTAAGTCTATCCCGATAGATAATAGATACCATAAAATAAAATTTTAGAAGCCCTTCCACCTTCCTCGAGCTACTTGATCGGACCAAAGTCCAACGAAAGGCGATTCAGGTTTTAGACCCGGCCCTAAGTCTATCCCGATAGATAATAGATACCATAAAATAAAATTTTAGAAGCCCTTCCACCTTCCTCGAGCTACTTGATCGGACCAAAGTCCAGCCAAAGGCTATTCAGGTTTTAGACCCGGCCCTAAGTCTATCCCGATAGATAATAGATACCATAAAATAAAATTTTAGAAGCCCTTCCACCTTCCTCGAGCTACTTGATCGGACCAAAGTCCAACGAAAGGCGATTCAGGTTTTAGACCCGGCCCTAAGTCTATCCCGATAGATAATAGATACCATAAAATAAAATTTTAGAAGCTCTTCCACCTTCCTCGAGCTACTTGATCGAACCAAAGTCCAACGAAAGGCGATTCAGGTTTTAGACCCGGCCCTAAGTCTATCCCGATAGATAATAGATACCATAAAATAAAATTTTAGAAGCTCTTCCACCTTCCTCGAGCTACTTGATCGAACCAAAGTCCAACCAAAGGCGATTCAGGTTTTAGACCCGGCCCTAAGTCTAATGCTGCGTTCTTATAACCTTCATATCGCTAAACATGTCGATGCGCCTTTTTGGCATTATCGCTCTGCAATATTTCCAGGCGGCTGCGCAACATCAATGCCGTTTGCTATGTTTCCTTGAGTGGCATATAATGCCACAACATTACTGGTATAACACAGTAATGGCTTGGGTTATTACTATAATGTAGGATGTAAATAACTTTGCACTCTAGGCGTCATTATGAGATATAACACTAGACTTTGGTCCAAACATATTTTGATGGGTCTAGCCTTTTATATCATTTGTGATGAATATTTAAAAAAATCCGGAAGTTAAATATTTAATATATTTGTTTCCAAAATTACGTTTAAACTATATAAATAATAAGATGTTACAACAATGACCACCAAGCTGCTTTAACAATAAACGTATATATATATATATATATTTTCCAATGGCCAGGCACTAGACTCTAGCATTAGACTCTACGTCGGCTTACGTCGTTTGCCCTATGTACGGTCGAAATCGTGAACCATTTTGCCGTCCTAGGACGTTGCCCCAGCCGCACCAGAGGGGGGGGGGGGTGGAACACACTGCGCCCACAACACACAACATCCATGTCTTACGTGGGAGGACTCGAACCCACAACGTGGCGGCCGATCGATCGCTGGAAACGCTCACCTTGACCGTTCGGCCACCACGTCGACTTAAATGAGCCAACAGCACACGGTGTTCCCAGGTGGTCACCCACCCAAGTACTATCCGCTCCCGATGCTGCTTAACTTCAGTGATCTAACGGGAACCGGATAAACGTATGTCATTCCATTTATTTACAGAATAATGCACCTGCAGAAAAAAGTCTAAAAATTAAACATGCACAGTTTTGATTGCTAATAATAAATTAATATATATATATATATATATATATATATATATATGTTTATAACCACGAGTATTTTCATTCCAAAATCGCGAGGAAAAGGGAAAATGGAGATAAAGCAAGTCATTATCCCCGCAAAGAGGTCTTCTAGCGTCCTGAACCCCTTAGTTACCCGAAAATCTACAAACTGTTATTTCATTCACTAAACTCACTCAAATATCGTAATTTTAAAAGAAAAATTGGTCTTAGACCCCCTGTAACTATAACAAGAAAGATCAATCATGTTTAAAGCAGTGATTATGAAACACTTTCCAAGTTCAATGCAATTTTATTTAAACATCTCTAAAATGCAGTACATTCCTCGGTAATATTTTAAAACTTATCACAATACTACATTAATTTATTATATTTGAAAACTTAAACCTTCATCGAAAAAAATGAACTTCATTCAAATGACGGCATTGAAATATAAATTGCCTGGCTTAAACATCTCTAAAATGCGATACATTCCTCGGTAATATTTTTAAAATTATCATAATACTGCAATAATTTATTATATTCGAAAACTTCACCGCAAACAACTGAAATTCATTCAATGACGTCATAGAAAAAATAACACGCCTGGCTCTCTGTAAAAGCAGCATTTCATTCGTAAACATTTTCCAATTCATTTTATTCATCACAGTACTAAAATAATTTATTTTATTTAAAAACTTAAGACCATGGAGCTACAAGTGATTAAACTCTATGCTTAAAACTTCATTGAAAAAAATCGTCCTTCTGTCTGTAAAATCAATGAATAGTTCATTCATATCAGCTATGCAGACTCCATGAGCTAAATAGTTTTGCGGTAAAGAAATGCAGCAATTCTCATACAACTCATTCCACATATTTTGTTGTTTACATTTTACATAAGTGAAAAATGGACTTTGTTGTAGAAATAATCAAATCTGGATGATCATTTAAACTCAAATATATTGTAATTGTGTTGTTTCAGTATGTAGATGCAGAGAATTTAAGCAAAAATAAAGCGGTTTTAGGACAGATACAACACTCAATATGAATTAAAAAAAACTTTAAAAATCACGATTTTGAGACAAGATGGATGCCATATTTCATTTTGAAGTGGGTCACGTGATCTTTTCATATCATGGTCACGTGATCGTTTCATATAAGGTGTAATTATTATTTTAATTTTTATTTAAAAAACTACTGAATATATTTTGCTGTAATTTTTTTTATATATTTTGTGGAATAATTTGAATGTTACCTCAAATTTTCGAAGCAATTTGTGAATTTTAAATCCGCTTAAAAAATGTTTGAAAAATTAGGTTCCATAGGGTTCAATGTATTTCATTTTTTCAACCCGTGTTCAATTGAAAACTAATTGGGTGATATTATTCATTTATATTCCCATAGGTCCTACAGATCGTCTGAACAGCATACTTAAATTTTATTTTGATTAAGTCATTTTTATGGCAGTTATCGTGCTAACGGACAGACAGCCAGACAGAAAGAATGAACAAAGTCATAAATACTTTTCAACTTTGTTGTAAAGTGTTAAAAATAGGCTTTTCAAATAGTAGATATTTATATTCTTTCCAAGATATTGAATTTTCGTCAATGAGTCGTCATTTTCATTGATTTAGTGTCATTTTTATTCAGTTGGCGAGATATTCGTTACCTTAGCAACATTTAAAAAGTCGCCAAGTTAGCGACATTTCGCCAAATTCGGCGCCAAAATCTCGCCAAGCGTTATGGACGAAAATATGTTATTCTTATAGCAGATGAATAACTATTGGCGTTCAAATACAAAAGTATTCCTCAAAGTATTGTTTCTCATGAATGGACCGAGCTAGATCCACGAGAATGATGTCACCCAATATATCGCATGATATTACATATGAAAAGTGAACATGTTTTTCAACAGTTAATACATATTTTTTTAATTTATGGGATTTTTTGATAAATTTATGTAAAACATGTACAATATTTCGAGAACAGTTCATACTGGCTTTCTAAAGTTTATGTCAATCGTTTTCTAAGGAAAAATTACATAAGAAATATCTATTTGCGTAACTTCATTAAAGGTTTTGATTTTTTGATGATTTTTTCAAAATTTCTCTCGAAAATTTAGGGGGTGTTGTGAACATTCGATTACGTTTAAAAACAATAGGCTTCCAGTATTCACGGACTGTGATTTTTGTACCAAATTTTGTTCGAATCGGTCCATTTGTTCGTCAGTTATCGTCATCACAGACTCACTGACATACACACGAACAAATACACACAGGCATTACCTCAAAAATGTTTGATTCGTGATCAGGGATGCTTGAAACGTGCCCTCCCGTCGAAAACTCTAATTTGACTTTTCGACCCCGTCACAATACTTCCTTATACATTATGTATCTAAGGAAAGTAATAAAGAACAGGGCAATGTATTGCCACTTCTTTAATTATGTTCTCCAGGATTATGTGAGGCGCCCTGTCCGGATGGCATCCATCACATTCTCTGATGGCACGCGCTAGATTAGCTGCAACGGTTGCAGAGCTGGAAGAACCTTACGTAGATGAGAACTTGCAGGAGCGAACTTCCAGGCTCGAATTCGTTAGATAGGAATACTCATTAACTTATTCGATCATGCAGATTCGTTAAAGAAAAAACCACTGTAAGAGAGTTTTGCTCTATTTCTCGCGTCTTCAAATTATTACATCACGGAAAGTAAAAAAAAAATCTGATGTAGGCAGCACATGACTTTCCTTATATAATGCAATGTATAAAGAAACTTTTACAGTACTTTCATTACTTTTACAGTGAAAACAAAATAGGTTACTCGTATAGTAGATACATATATTTTTTCCAAGATATTGAATTTTCGTCAATTAGTCTTCATTTTCATTGATTTAGTGTCATTTTAATCCATTTGGCGAGATTTTCGTTAATTTGACAACATTTCAAAAAGTCGCCAAGATGGCGAAATTCCACCACATTCGTCGCCAAAATATCGCTAAGCTTTACTGACGGAGAAATAAGTTATTCTTATAGCAGATAAGTCACTATTGGAGTTCAAATACAAAGGTATTACTCGAAGTATCTTTTCTCATGAATGGAACGAGCTAGATCCACGAGAATGGCGTCACCCAATTTATCGCATGGTATTACATATGAAAAGTGACATGTTTCTCATAAAATAAAAAATATATATTTCCTTTTATGACTTTTTGATAATTTTTTTGGAAAATGTGCAATATCTCGAGAGCGATTCATGTTAGCGTTCTAAAATTTATGTTAATCGTTTTCTAATGAAAAATTACATAAGCAATGTCTATTTGCGTAACTTTATTAGCGGTTTTGATTTTTCGACGATTTTTTCAAAATTTCACTCGAAAATTTAGGGGGTTCTGAACATTCGATTACGTTTAAAAACAATAGGCTTCCAGTGTTTACGGATTGTGAGTTTTGTACCAAATTTTGTTCGAATCGGTCCATTCGTTCGTCTGTTATCGTCTCCACAGACTCACTGACACACACAAACACACACACACACACAGACATGACTTCAAAAATGTTTGATTCGTGATCAGGGATGCTTGAAACGTGCTCTCCCGTCGAAAACTCGAATTCGAATTTTCGACCCCGTCACAATACTTTCCTTATACTTTATGTATATAAGGAAAGTAATAGTTGCTTCTCTGGAATTAAAACTTATGTATGTGTTTATGTAACGTTAATTGTTTTGTTATATATGTGTATATCTAAGTTGATTCTGATGATTGCATTTGAAGACTTAATAAAGGAATCTAAAATAAATATTTGGCCAATTTAAATTTAAGCATTGTTGAATTTGTCTTATATCATTCTGTTGCACTCGACAACCAGAGTATTTCATATCCCATCCTAAGTGAAGGCATCAAAAATAAGTCCTTTAATTTAGAATTTGGGAAGGGCGATTTATCTTATTACAAGCTACATTAAATTACGATATTCGTCATGATTTGATAATAGCAGCTGTTGTTTTGTGAAATGAAATGTGTCAATGTTTCGAGAACAGGATCGATTGCTTTGTGCAATTAGTGAAGCATTTAAATGCTATTTTACTGTATATTGTTCCTGTTTACGCTGTGTTTATGAATAATCGTGTTAATTAGCCTGAAATTTGGACTCATTCTTGTATGCTGAGCGTACACCTACGATGAAGAGGATATTTCATATCATTATTAAGCATTTTTATCCCATAGTTATACCTGCAAAATAACTCTTAAAAAATTTGATGTGGGCAACACATGACTTTCCTTATGTAATGCAATGAATGTACTACTTAAACAGTAAAAACAATATGGTTTTCCTTCTAGTAGATACTTTCCAAGATATTGAATTTTCGTCAATCAGTTGTCATTTTCATTGATCTAGCGTCATTTTTATCAATTTGGCGAGATTTTCGTTAACTTGGCAACATTTCCAAAAGTTGCCAAGTTCGCGGCATTCCGCCAAATTCTTCGCCAAATCTCGCCAAGCGTTATGAACGGAGAAATAAATTATTCTTATAGCAGATAAATGACTATTGGCGTTCAAACGCAAAAGTTTTACTCAAAGTATCTATTCTCATGAATGGAACGAGCTAGATCCACGAGAATGATGATGTCACCAAATTTATCGCATGATATTACATATGAAAAGTGAACATGTTTCTCAAAAGTTAATACATTTTTTTTCAATTTATGCGATTTTTTGATAAATTTATTTTAAAAATGTGCAATATCTCGAACGGTTCATGCTAGCGATCTAAAGTTTATGTCAATCGTTTCCTAAGGAAAAATTACATAAGAAATGTCTATTTGCGTAACTTTATTAAAGGTATTGATTTTTTGATGATTTTTTTCAAAATTTCACTCGAAAATGTAGGGGGGTTCTGAACATTCGACTGTGTTTTAAAACAATAGGCTCCCAGTATTCACGGATTGTGATATTTGTACCAAATTTCATTCGAATCGCTCCATTCGTTCGTGAGATATCGTCTCCACAGACTCACTGACACACACACACACACACACACACACACACATACTTTCACAAACACACACACACAGACATCACCTCAAAAATGTCCGATTCGTGATCAGGGATGCTTGAAACATGCTCTCCCGTCGAAAACTCGAATTCGAATTTTCGACCCTGTCGCAATACTTTCCTTATACATTATGTATATAAGGAAAGTAATATTGATGTTAAAAGAGACAATTTTATTAATCTGTACGTAACAGTGTAAAAGTAGCGGCATTAGAAAACACGCGGATATATCTTATTATAAGTGGATAAATATCATGCATCGCTGTTGAAGGTGGGCATTTTGTATATAATAAATGCAATATTATTCTGTAACAATGTCTGAATGTTTGATTTGGATTGGGGGTGGGAGTTATATTGTGTAAACTGGTTTTTAGGATTCTTTACTATCCCTTTCGAGGTCAAAAGCACGTCAACAACCCAACTGAACGATGGTAAATTTGTGCCATACCCTTTGACGAAAGTTCTGAAAAAACAGTCTGCGAAATTCGAGTAGTTTGTAGAACTTACGAAAAGTCGCCCGGTTGGCGATATTTCGTCAAATTCATCGCCAGTTTTACAGAATTTACCGTTAAGGTCAAGCAAATGAGACTTTCAAATTGTAACAGTGATTTTCTGTTGATTAACAGTATAACATCACTTCCATTAAATACCTCCGGTTCACCCTACTCACATTTCTTTCATGATGTATTCCACCCGGCGCCCTAAGGTGTTTCACATTAAAAACTTCCCAAACTAGAGATGGCTTTCTCTGAATTAACTTAATTTAAAATTATTGCAATGAGTATTAACGTGACGTTATCCACCATGCGACGACACGGAGGTAAGTTTCGTATGCATTAAGTGATGGATGCAAAAGCATGTATAAACTTTACGATTTCAATAAATTTCACGACAAAATCAATGACACTACGGGCATAAATTAACTCCCCAATGACCTCCCAACTTCATCCTGAGCATTCATTACAGAACATGACTTAAATGTTGCCGAAAGTTATTAAACGTTAATCTCTAAAATTTGATGTTAAATTCTTGAGATCAACTCTCGCGCGCCATGTATCCACCAGGGGTCTGACTTTGTTTATTATTCTATCGATAAACGCGCGTATTAGGCATTTATATCGATGCAATAAATCGGTGCGAGGGATTTAAGACTACTTTGCATGCTTCATAAATGCTACTCGTCTTCTGTAAAGGATTTATAGCTCTTAGATGTTGCAAAAGTGATTAACTTAATGAGAAAAGGACCCCTTGTGAATAATTAGTAATTCGAGAGGCAGGGACTTATAAAACATAAATTATGAAATATTCGAATTTTAAAAGGTTTGCTTTTTAAGATAGGGTGAGATTTTTGTGAAAAATTATTTACGTTTCTTGTAATGCTGGTAGGAATGCATTTTCTGCTGTAATTTAATTCCTGCCATGCAGTTAGAGAAGGATATAAAACTCCCGTGATGAATAGCTTAAAAATACCACAAAGCTTGCACTTCGACAATGAAAGCTTGCGATTACGTCCCAGTAGCTCAACGGTAGAGAGTTGACTGGCCATTTCGAAGATCCAAGATTCGATTCCTGGTTGAAGCAACAACGTCCTTTACAATGTCGCCCAAGTAAATCAACCCTGTAGTTTAGTGTAAATATATCGAAGATCTGAAAGCAACCCTAGTACGACTAGCATGGATTCAGTGTGACTAAGTGCAGATTTCAAATTAAGAGGATAATGACCACGCAGGAAGTTAATATGGAGGATAATAATAGCAGCAGGAGGTTAATCTGAGGTAAAAATAACAGGAGATGGTCAGTTGCTTGCCAATCTGAGGGTGGAAGTGTGGGGAATGCAGGGGGTGGTGGAGTGGGGAATGCAGAGGGTGGAGGAGTGGGGATTGCAGAGGGTGGAGGAGTGGGGAATGCAGAGGGTGGAGAATGCAGAGTTCACTTCGACAATGAAAAATTGCAATTCCGTGCCAGTAGCTCAACGGTAGAGCATCGGCTGTTCCATTCCTGGTTCGATTCCTGGTTAGGCAACAAGGTTCTTTAAAAGCTTTAGGAATTATATCTAGGTATCGCTTCTTTAAAAGCTTTAGGAATTATATCTAGGTATCGAGTTAGTAAAGATCCACCTCTGTTTACATTTTACATAGTAGGAGAATTTAGTGTTCAATATATGTATTTTTGACTATTTTTAACATAAGAAATAATTTTCAGTCCACAAGTGTACTTTTATTGCTCAGAATTGTCTGTGTGTGATTATAAGACAGACTGATGGTGATAAATCCAATCAGAGGGTGAAGGGGCACATAAAAGACAAGCATAAATGCCATTATTTGGTTTACCTGTTCTAACTGAATACTAAACTGTAAGTGTATGGCAGTGTATGACAAATTTTATAGTTTTAAAATATATTCATATTTAAAACATTTATCTTAAAATAATTTCCTTCATACTCATGAGTTTTATTAACTTAAATATTTATACATTTATGTTAAAAATGTTTAAATTACATTTAGATGGCATAAAACATTGTGCCAAAGATGACGCACTTTCAGACATTTGCTCTCTGATTGGTTACTATAAACCGGAGTAGTAAAATTTTTTAGAAAAAGTTACTTTTTACCAGGGTAATAATCATAATGCCACTGTAATAGAAATACTGTTTTAAAAACAGTTTTTATATCATACTGTCACTTTAAATTACCACTTTTTTGCAAGACATATCAACAAAGAGAAATATTCTAAAATGACCAAGGGAGAAGATCTGCAAAATTTCATCAATTAGTTTAAGGGTCCTTGAACTAAAAAGTTTGTAAACACTTATATAGAATATTCATGTTAATTTCTTGTGCTTTACATAGGTCTGTGATAAAAATATTTATATCCCTTAGATATTGTAAAACCGATTAACTTAATTAGAAAATAACTTTTTGGAGGAAATTAGTAATTCATGAGGCTGAAGATTAGCTTTGATGTCAGACATGTAGGTTTCTAAAGTTTTGTTTATTGATATCATTATTCAAGAAAAGCATATTATAACATATCTAATACACATTTTGCAATAATCTTTTCACGTTCTGCACTAAACAGACCTGGTTATTTGCATAAAAATGTATTCTCAATATTTCACCAAAGTTCAGATTTAATTTATGTGCATAATTTTAATACAAATACTATAATACGAGATGCTTGTCATAAATTTATTAACTGTGAGATATAAACTGTAACTCATCTAAATCATACCTCAAGAAATCACACCTTCATGGTAAAGAAAAAGCTGTACTTTCAGATCGAAGATACACTGTTGAAATATTCTAACCTTGATTCGAAAAAGAGTTAGAATCTAGTATTTGTAAAAATATTTATCGACATGATTAAATAACAATGCTGTGCACTGTAAAACATATTGCAACATTTGCTCATTTTTTTCAGCAACTTTGTTGATAATTTCGGCAAACTATCATAAAACCGCAATTACAGGAGTCATGAAAATTTCAGCTTCATTTCTAAAATATTCAACTAATCATCGTCTGCCGAAGCTTTATTATATATATATATATATATATATATATATATATATATATATATAAGACAGCTGATTCCCCTGAAATTTTCAGTTACATGCTTGCAAATGTTTTACAGCGTAGAAACAAGAAATATTTTTCACTCTTTCAAATATAAACCTTGACAGAAATTTATCTCTCAGTTAAATACAACATTATGTTTAAAACCAAATAATTTATACAATTTTTATTTTTAAAACCAAACTTTTCCGCATTCTCTTATTTATTTAAAAAAATATGGTTGTTTTTAATACAGTTTATATAAATAACATTGCTCGGTTAATTTTAAATAATTTTACATCATAATTACAATTTTATTCTTATACATTTAGCAAAAATAATAAAATTGGTTAATTGTCTGTTGTATGCTTAAAACATGTTACAGCAAAATACTTAGAAATTTAGTTTTTCTATAATCGTATGTATGTAGTTAACAGAAAAACACAATAGGAGAAAAAAGCTCTTTTTGCATGTTTTGTCATTTTCTGTAATATTATTGATAAATTCATATACAATTTATTATGTATATCCTCTAATAATGTAAGGAGGGCTTTCTATTTTACTTTTGCATAGAAACCAGGCAAAGATTACTGCGGCTCTGCCTTCCACAAGATATTAAACAATTACAAATCCTGACAATTATATTTAATATAAGAAAATAGAATTATTTCGAAAATATCTTTAATATCCTACTGTTTCAATTGTGAATAGTCGGGACATACATACATCGAGTATATTGCCACGCCCACATTTGGCCATTTCTTTATTTTAAGCTGCTGGAGTTTTCTTGAAGTATTGAAATAGTGTTTATTAGCAACAAATATGAAAGACGGGAGTACATTTTTACTCAGTTGGTTTTATTCCAAATCACTATTTCCGCAGCTGTCAAAATGACCAAGGAAATATCCGGGAATTGAAATGACTTATCTCTGAGGACTTCATATGAGCACTAATTCTGCCATTTCAAGGCTATATTTCATTTTATTTTATTTATAGACCGACAAGTCGTAATTAATTTTTTTTTACATTTAGACACCCTTGAATAGCATTATTCTGTCTTGCCGCATACTATGAGATTATAAAAAATTAACAGTGAAATATATTTTTGCATACCGTCCATACGTACCGATAATATTTTAAAAGTATATTTTATTTAAAAAATTATTATTGATATACATAAATATCAAATCGTCTGGCCAATCGAATCCAGAAAATTGGGCCAAATAAGGTCACAATTAGTTAAAATTGGTAGGACAAATTTTCACGGACTATCGTTCTCAGACAACATTGGATGGCCATGTGAAAACATGTTGTGCCGTATCAAAATCCTTTGGGTAAGGTTGTATAAAAATTCTCAAATGTAATTTAAATCACTTGACCGTTATGTCGCTATTTTGTAAAGATCTATAAATATTACTAGGGGGCTCTGCCCCGTGCTCGCTTCACTCTAGAAACCCCCTTCGGTACTCGCTGCACTAACAGAGTTTGCTTCATATCTATCTTTCCTAAAAATTCTACTTTCAAAAATATATTTTCTATCCCTGCCTATCTTCCGCAGGTGGGAATAGCAGGGATTTTTCTTAATCCAGGGAATCCAAAAACTGAATTCCTTGATCGGTCAACTGTTTATTTCATCGTGTTACCCTATTATTTCTCTATAAATGTACCAAATTTCATATGCTATAGTTTTTATGGTACGAGACAGAGAAATCGCTAGACGTACCGATACGAAAAAAAAAGTTCACTTCAGAAGTGTATAAAAAGTCAAATATCTCAAAAACAACAAAGAAATTAAAAAAGGGGCTCTATCCTGCAAACATTCACCCATGTAGGTAACGGCCTGCAAAAATTCGTGATCTTGCTAGTCTATCCAGGACGCGAACTCGCAGCTCAAATATTTTGTCTTTGACTTTGATATTAAATATTTCTTAAACTACAATATATATCAAAGTACGGTTTACTTCAGCGTATTTCCGAAAGCTTTTTCCACAAGTGTACCAAATTTCATATGTTTATCTCTACTTATAATAAAACAGAGAGACGGGAACGCTTCCGGGGCGATCCACTCGGGAACACTTCCAGGGCAATCCGCTTCTCAAACCCGGACTTGAATCTATGGAAGAATCAAAACAGAAAGGTATTACATTTACCGCCATCTGTCGGCCGAAAATATAACTAAACTTCTCGCAAGTTGAATAGATTAGAAACTGCCTTAATAATATTCTCAAAAAAGCGTATTTTTGATTTGTAATGCTCTTTGAAGCAAATGAAGTAACTTTTATTTTTAACACTTTACAACAAAGTTGAAAAGTGTTTATGACTTTGTTCATTCATTCTGTCTGTCTGTCTGTCTGTCTGTCCGTTAGCACGATAACTGCCGTAAAAATGACTTAATCAAAATGAAATTTTAGTATGTTGTTCATACGGTCTGTAGAACCTATGGGAATATAAATGAATAATATTACCCAATTTGTTTTGGATTGAACCCGGGTCGAAAAAATGAAATACATTGAGCCCTATGGGACCTAATTTTTCAAACATTTTTTAAGCGGATT
Source organism: Amaurobius ferox (assembly GCA_951213105.1). Taxonomy (NCBI): domain Eukaryota; kingdom Metazoa; phylum Arthropoda; class Arachnida; order Araneae; family Amaurobiidae; genus Amaurobius; species Amaurobius ferox. The sequence goes on along the minus strand of OX578154.1, from coordinate 19,554,065 downwards.
TAAAATTCACAAATTGCTTCGAAAATTTTAGGTAATATTCAAATTGTTCCATAAAATATATAAAAAAATTCAGCGAAATATACTCAGTAGTTTTTAAATAAAAATTAAAATAATAATTACACCTCTTATATGAAACGATCACGTGACCATGATATGCAACGATCACATGACCCACTTCAAAATGATATATGGCATCCATCTTGTTTCAAAATCGTGATTTTTTTAAGTTCTTTTTAATTCATATTGAGTGTTGTATCTGTCCTAAAACTACTTTATTTTTGCTTAAATTCTGTGCATCTACATACTGAAACAACGCAATGACAATATATTTGAGTTTAAATGCTCATCTAAATTTGATTATTTCTACAACTAAGCCTATTTTTCACCTATGTAAAGTGTAAACAGCAAAATATATAGAATGAGTTGTATTAGAATTCCTGTATTTTTTTAACACAAAATAATTTAGTCCATGGAGTCTGCATGGCTGATATGAATGAAATATTAATTGATTTCATAAAGAGAAGGACGATTTTTTTTTATGAAGTTTCAAGCATAGAGTTTAATTTTTTGTAGCTCCATGGTCTTAAACAAAATGTTTAAATAAAATAAATTATTATAGTATTGTGATGAATTTGTTTTCGATGAAGTTTTCAAATATAATAAATTACCGTAGTATTATGATAATTCTAAAACTATTACCGAGGAATGTATAACATTTTAGAGATGTTTAAACCAGGCAATTTATATTTCAATGCCGTCATTTGAATGAAGTTCATTTTTTTCGATGAAGGTTTAAGTTTTCAAATATAATAAATTAATGCAGTATTGTGATAAGTTTCAAAATATTACCGAGAAATGTATTGCATTTTAGACTTGTTTAAATAAAATTGCATTGAAGTTGGAAAGTGTTTCATAATCAATGCTTTAAGCATGATTGATCTTTCTTGTTTTTATCCATGTTCATCTTCGCAGATAATTGCCCTACCAGATCGGAGAGAAATTATAAACAAACCCTGAATGCGATTCTTTTACCGTGATTCATTCGCCGTGTTAATTGGAGATTCTTTATAGTAACGTTTTTTTTTATATTCTTATATATTAAGATAAAGACAAACAGGATTGATTTAATTATGTTTACTTATTTTCGAATATTTAAATATAATTTATTTTCGTATATTTAAATATTTTCGTTAAAAATAAAATACTCAATACCCAAAACGATATGAGTTTAGGAAATGTTTGATTTTGCTGTTGGTAATTGGCCATTATAGTTTGTATTATCGTTTTTAAAGTTTTTTATTATTTTTTCGGTAACGTTTCTTTAACACTAACGATTCTTTACAGTAACGTTTTTTGATATTCTTATATATTAAGATAAAGACAAACAGAATTGATTTATTTACGTTGCGTGTTCACGGGTTAGAAGTAAGGATAATCTTCATATCTTAGCTCAAAATGGTAGAACAGCTAATATTGTGTATCCAGAAGCTCTTCAATATTAATATTAATAACGGGGTATTAAATGATAACATAAATAATACTTCACATAAATGATTTTTAACATAATTGATTTGATATTTTACAGAAGTTACTTTTCTCTTACTGTACATGCATTTTTTACATGTTTTCTAACTTTAATTTAGTCATTTCCACAAATATTATGTCAAAAAGGTCCATATTATACTTGATATAATTTATAAATTTTGGCTGTAAAGAATTATGTAATTTTTTGGGGAAAAAACCGCTGAATGAGGAAATATGCCTATAGCGGAACCCGCCTCCTTTAGCGGTGTGTAACAAAACGGGTAAGGCATCTATGCACTCTTCCTCAAAAAAGGTGGATGTGGAAATAAGTACAAAGGAGTAGCATTTTCTTTAATTTTACACTTCAAAACATGTGATTAGAATTACAAGATTTAAACACATGATATAAATGCTTAATTGCATTTTTCTTTTTCATATTTTATTTCTTGCCCAATTATGTTCTTATGTTCAAAGATTTTTGATGTTTTTTTTATTTGACTATGCCCATTTCGCCTAACTACGCAGACCAGCCATCGATTCTCACACTAACAGTCACCTCGGTTGACCTGCAGGTAAGCTATGTGAAAACACATGCTTGGATGGTTATGTGAAAACGTATTGTGCGGCATAGAATTACACCTGGAAAGGTTATATAAAAATGTACTAATGTTAATTTATAGCATCGGTCGTTATTTCGCCATTTTGTAAAGATCTGTAAATATTATATATACTGCATATATTATAAGTTTTTAGTTCTGATGAGGACTGTTCTATCAAGCTGTCTGTAAGAACTTTTCAGTTGCATCCTGACCTACGGTCGCATGCGGACTGTGAAATAATTTAGTAACCCATAAACCCAGCATGCTTTTAAATTAACCATTTTAAACAAATTTAATTATTTTAATTATTTAAAATTTCTGAATGAAGTTTCACAATAAATTGACAATTTTTAAGCGTGACTTTTTACAGAGACGTGTTGGCATGTTTTAATTGAACATATTTGTTTTTATAATATTCGTAAAATTTATTCAAATTTTAATTTTTTTTCCCTTTAATTTACCTTCTAATCTATATTTAAAACATACTTCAATCTTTACCAGTTATGATGTTTGCTGACTACGAAACATTGTTTTTAGCTGTCACATTTTAAGGGTAACTCTTTTGGCAGTCACTTTTATAGCACCCATAGCTAACAGAATATACGCCAGCTGCGCGGGCGCAAGAAATCCACGAACGATAAATGCTGAACTAATTCCCCAAAAGAAAGATTGTATTCTTAATACAGCCGTTTTTTATTGTAGACAAAATAGTCACATAGAGGTCGGGCAGCCTAGTGGTTAGAGCGCGAGGACTGCACTCGGACGATCTGAGTTCGATTCCCGGCTCTGCCGTAATTGTCCCCGCGTTCACGAGGAGTACGGGCACGTTAAATATGTGGGTCCGTAAGTCTTTCCGAGAGGTTGGTGGTAGGGGAAGGAGAGTACGGTCCCGAAAATACTGAAATGCATTGGTCTGAGCAAGTTTTGGCTTCAATTTGTTTGTTTTCATACGGAATTTCTTATAAACAATAAAGGATAGATATAAACTGTAAGCGACAAAAATGTTCAAAATAAAATCCAATTTCTAAATTAATAATTTATTTTATATAGCTCTTTTAGAGAAAATGCCTTGTCAAGTTGATTGAGCATTTTCCGTTATTAAAATTTGTAATTCTTATATTTCTTAAACACGTCCTAGTTATAAACAGCAAGTAAGTAATTTGTTGTCCTTTGAACAAAACTTTTTTTAAACTAAGAATCTAGTCAAAAACTAAAAATCTGATCAAAATTTAACAGTATGTCTCTACAAGGATATATTATTGAATTTTTAATCATATTGTGAGTTTTTGAAACAGAGTGGTTAAAATTTCGATAATTTAATATTTTGAACTATTTTGAAAATATGTTTATCTAAGTTCGATATTTCAATATTTTGAACTGTTTTGAAAACGTTCAAAGAGGCAAAACCACCCACAGAGAAAGACGGCACACACGCAAAAGCATTTCGGCTCCATCGGAGTGGAACGACTGCCGACTTTTTTTTACAAAGAAATAATATATCGATACTTACGCGTCATGTTCTCAGAAGGACCATACATTATGCATTATTGCAATGGTAAACGCGCATTTTAGGCATTTATATCGGTGCAATAAATCGGTTTAAGGATTTAAGGCAACTTTTCATACTTCGAAAAGGCTCCTCTTCTCCGCTAAAGGATTTATGGTCCTTAGATGCTGTAAAACCGATTAAGTTAATGAGCAAGGTGGCTCTTGAGGGTAATTAGTAATCTGAGAAGCAAAAGCTTAGGCATAATAAATTTTAGAAATGTGTAAGTTTTCTTTATTGAGATACATAGCGTGGTTTTTTTTTATACATATGTTGTATGCATGATGATTCTTAACGAATTTTGCTAATTTCACTAGTTTTATAAAATGTTTGAATTAGTTTTAATCAGAAACGTCAATTTAAGCCTGTGAAAAACAGGGAAATTAACACTGTTGAAGAGATAAGTAGCAGTATTTACTTTAGCATCGAAAATAATCACGTTAATAAAAAAAATAGATCAGTTATATTTTGTCCTGTGGACAATACTACTATAAGTGTGCAAATTTTCAGTCTTTTAAGTCAGTGTTTCTCAATCTTTGTGAGATCACGGCATGGTAAATTATTACTTTCCCTGCAATACATAGTAATGTATAGGAAAAGTATTGGAATTATACCGAAAATCGCAACTCAAGTTTTCGACGAATCTACACATTTCGAGACCTCTAGAACACGAAAAAACCATTTTTAGAATGACGTCTGTGTGTGTGTCTGTCTGTCTGTCTGTGCAATGTATGTATCCACTCTAACTCAAAAACTAATGGACCTAATTTCATAAAATTTGGTAGGTAAAACTCTTGGGCGTGACCTTGGTGTTGATTAGTTTTTGGTGCAATTCGGAAAAGAACCCGCCCTTTTTTGCGAAATGGCCCGTAAAAATCTCATGTATCCACCCTAACCGAAATATTAATTGACCAAATTTCACAAAATTTGGTAGATAAATCACTTGTGAGATACTCTGGTGCTGATTAGATTTTGGTACGATTCGGAAAAGAACAACTAGCCCTATTTTACGAAAAGGCCAGCAAAAATTGGCAATATCTAAAAGAGAAAAGTCTACTTATGTTCAAATGTATCAATTTAATGCGTGTTTTATACGCAATTTTTGATCAGGAAAATAATAAGAACAACTCTATTTCTCTAGGACTAACCGTTCTCGAGATATTTGAGATTTTTTGCACTTTTGTTATCCCGCGTTTGGAAAAATGTCCAATTACCAAATAAAAGCAGAAATTGAATTAAAAAAGAAAATTTTGTGGTATTTTGTACAATTAAACTCAATGTAATGAGTTCTTAAAGAAATATAGAAATAATGTATTCGCGTCTGCTGGGAAAGTCATGTCCTGCCCACATCAGATTTTTACTTTCCTTATATATATAATGTATAAGGAAAGTATTGTGACGGGGTCGAAAATTCGAATTCGAGTTTTCGACGGGAGAGCACGTTTCAAGCATCCCTGATCACGAATCAAACATTTTTGAAGTGATGTCTGTGTGTGTGTGTGTGTGTGTACGTGTGTGTGTGTGTGTGTATGTGTGTGTGTGTGTGTCAGTGAGTCTGTGGAGACGATAACTGACGAACGAATGGGCCGATTCGAACCAAATTTGGTACAAAAATCACAATCAGTAAACACTGGAAGCCTATTGCTTTTATACGTAATCGAATGTTCAGAATCCCCCTAAATTTTCGAATAAAATTTTGAAAAACTCGTCAAAAAATCAAAACCACTAATAAAGTTACGCAAATAGACATTTCTTATGTAATTTTTCATTAGAAAACGTTTGACATAAATTTTAGAACGCTAACATGAACCGTTCTCGAGATATTGTACATTTTTTAAAAAAATCATCAAAAAGTCATATTAAATAAAAAAAAAATATTTCCTATTGAGAAATATGTTCATTTTTCACATGTAATACCATGCGATAAATTGGGTGACATCATTCTCGTGGATCTAGCTCGTTCCATTCATGAAAAAAGATACTTTGAGTAATACTTTTGCATTTGAACGCCAATAGTCATTTATCTGCTGTAAGAATAACTTATTTCTTAGTGCATAACGCTTGGCGATATTTTGGCGACGAATTTGGCGGAATGTCGCCAACTTGGCGACTTTTTGAAATGTTGCCAAATTAACGAAAACCTCGCCAAATGGATAAAAATGACGCTAAATCAATGAAAATGACGGCTAATTGTCGAAAATTCAATATCTTGGAAAGAATATTAGTATCTACTATAAGAAAAACCCATTTTTTTTTACTGTAAAAGTAGTAAATTCATTACATTATATAAGGAAAGTTATGTGTTGCCCACATCAGATTTTTTTTTATGAGACGAGGGACCGGCCCCAAAAATTTACTTGTAACTACCTTCCTATTTTTTTAAAGTTCATATATTAAATTTATATAGGTATTAATAACCAATCATGGCACAATCATACAGCGTATTAGTGCATTTATGTATAGAGTGTGGCATGTTGACAAATATAAAATTACATTTAAATAAGCTGCGTCAATCACTGGACTTATGAAATCTTTTCGCGTATTTTAATTTTTTCAGGCTCAGACCAACATCATTAAAAAATAATCTGTGCTGATTTTCACTAACATATCGTATTCTGATCACCAAAAATATATAAAATTATTCAGTGCAAAATTGATTATTGTGTTGTTACGGAAATAATCCTCTGGAATCGGGGATGCAGACGCAAGATACAAGAACGAGTCCAAATTTCTAGATGAATTATATTCATTCACAAGCACAAAGTAAACAGGAACAATATGCAATCAAACAGTACTTAAAGGCTCCACTAATTTCACAGAATAAGCTATATTAGTCTCGAAATGTTGACGAAAGTAATTTCACAAAACAGCTACCGGTCTCAAAACATTGACAACAATCACAGTCCAATGTAACTCGTGGCACATCAATTCGTCAACTCTCCTCCAACGGAAAGATGATTCTTTTTTAAGTCTCTTTATAGAAACTTCTGAAAATATATGCATATCTCCCAGAGTAATCGGTATTTCGTGAAGTTTTTGGAACAATGCGGAAGTCGCTAAATGTTGACAAATTAGCGATAATTCGCCAAATCTGCCAACCTTTCTTCTAACTGGGGAATCCTGGAAACACCGAGTTCACATCATCCTCACGTCATTCTGACGTCATGGACTGTGTTAAGGCTCCTCTATATACGAGCTGACTCATCAATCATATTGAAGTCCACCCTAGCTGGAAGCGCAGTCCATTAGCATTACCTCTATGCATATTTTCACTTTAAGAAGTATAATTGAAATAATTATTAGTGGTTGTTCTGCACCGAACTGCTCTAATCATTCTAGAAAGGGTTTTAGGCTATTTCGCTTTCCTAGAAACGAAGAAAGAAGAAAACAATGGCTAATAAATAATTGGATACCAGGTAATGGAGAATACTTGAGCGAGCTAAGTTCTACAATTTTCTAATTGAAACTTCTTTTTTTATATAAAGTATTCATTTTAAACACTTATTTTATAATTTCTGTAACTGTAGTATGGAGTATGTTGTAGAGGAGCTCTAACACAGTCTAGAGCTCCTCTACTACAGGCTGACTTATCAAGCATATTGAAGCCCATAGGGTTCCATACTAGAGTTACAGAAATTATAAAATAAGTGTTTAAAATAAACACTTTATATAAAAAAAGAAGCTTCAATTAGAATTTTGTATATCTTAGCTCGCACAAGTATGCTCTTTTACCAGGTATCCAATTATTTATTAGTCATTGTTTTCTTCTTTCTTCGCTTCTGGGAAAGCGAAATAGCCTAAAACCGTTTCTAGAATGATTATAGCAGTTCGGTGCAGAACATCTACCCATAATTATTTCAATTATACTTCCTAAAGTGAAAATACGAATAGAGCTAATGCTAATGGATCGCGCTTCCAGCTATGGTGGGCTTCAATATGCTTGATGAGTCAGCTCGTATATAGAGGAGCCTTAGACTGTGTTTTCTTCGCTTAGCCTTCAAGAGAGACGAAAAATGAGACGCCAAAGGGAATACTGCACGTTCGTAACTGTTTTATTAAATCGGTATTGCTGATGTTGGTTTGAGATAAAGATGGTATTGAGAAAAATATTCACCCATTGTAATTCACCATAGAAGTCATCTGAGTAGTTTCTTATTCATATTAAAATTTAAATCTAAAATCTATTCTAATCACGGCAAACGGGTTTCAATACAAGCACTTACACGCTGCAATCCGAACTTGCGAAGAAACTGTATTCGGTATTACTGGACTTGAGAACAGACTGCATTCATTTGAAATATCAGAGGAAAATGTTTTTCTTATAATTCCTTGCTGATTGGTCACACGCCGCCTCAGCGATACGCCAAACCTCAACGTCAAGCGATACACCACAAAAAAAACAAAAAAAAAAAAAAAAAGAAATGCAAATTATTAGGAATGAGGAAAAAATAGAAATTATGAGCCTTCCTGTGCCTCTATTCGATGTCTGAAAATTACGGATTATTCATGAATACTTCAATTACACGTTTAAAAATATGCGGTTTGATCACTGGCATTTGCTACACAGATGTCATTAAGTCGTTCTAGTTCTGAGCTTTTCGACACAATCATGAATATTATTCTCATAAGCGGCACGACAGTGTTAGGTATGCTTCAGCACACCCATTACAAATTGCGCAAGTACTTCTTTTTAATTAACAACTGCCCATTATTCCAACAAATTTCAGTTTCTTTTCTCCCTTATTTTTAAGTCATTATTTTATATACTTTTTACGAATTTATAAATCTGAGATCAGCTTGACCCAGTTCCATATAGTATATACTAGCCGCCTTAGGCGACCAACCTGTTCGCTACCCTTGAAAATTCTGACCGTGGAAAACTCGCTGGCGCCATAACCCCGTGGAGTTAACAACGTTTGTTTTAGTTTAATGACGTTAAAACCATAATTCAATCATTTAAATTTTATAATAACCATATGCTAAGCTCTTAATTCCATCATTTAAAATATAGCGTAATTTTCTTGCATGCCAAACACCGTCGCCATAGAAACGCCATGCGTCTGCGCGCGCTTGTGGGTAAAAAATCGGAACTTCGTCGATAAATTTAAAATCGTGACTTCTTTAAAATCCGGATCGTGCGGCTAATTTTAATTATTTCTTGACCAGACTGGGCTTGTAAGAATACCTGATCTTTGAGCTTTCTAAAAATGTAAATTATTAGCCGAAATTCTCTGTACTTTTCCCGATGCGAGGATTTAAAAACGAAAGTTCGTTTTTTTGAGCCGAAAGTGACTTTTGTTTTAAAATCTTTAAAAAATATTAGAGTTTATTCCTGAGATTTGAAATTGATACATTTTTACTCGCAATTGTCTGCTCTTTCCGGTCGTGTGATTCGTGTGTTTGGAGAAAAATGGGGGAAAAAACGGTCGAAATCGCATAAAATATTAAATAGCAAAAAAAATTCAAATTTTAAAAATCGGTTTTCACGTGTCACCTTCCCCCTCCCCCCACCGGGTCTCCGATTGCCAAAATTTCGTATCTCTGCAACGCGCGGTCGCTGAGCCTATAGTGTATAAGACAGACAGACATTGCCTTTTATTATATAGATATATAATATATATATATATATATATATATATATATATATATATAAATATATATATAGATTATGATATTATATATATATATATATATATATATATATATATATACATACATATATAATATCATAATATATGACAGGAACGTAGGCAAGAGCCTACTGGACCATTTGCCCCCCCCCCCTCTTAAAAAAAAGAGTTTCGTCTGATATATGGTGTAATGTTCCAAGCAAAGCACCCACAATTGTGAAAGTCTGGCGCCTCCTATGATTATTCCTCTTTGAATATTTCCACTGTGAAATATTTATTCATAAAAAAATGCTTGGAAACTAAAACGACAAATTTCAGGAGAATGTTTGGCGGCCATGCGGTTGAGAAACACAGTTCTAGGTTACCAGGAACGTCTAGAGGGTTGCATTAATAGGGAGGCTATACGCTTACGATTATAAACTAGACAAGTATATCCCAGAGTTGGAGGAGTGTTTAAGAACTTTCACAAAAACCATGTATACCTTTGCTGAAATCGTTTTTTTTTTCTTGCATATTGCATTTCGTATTTTATATTTTGCACTTTGGCTGTATACTATCTTCAAAGCCATTTACCCCAAGCTTATTTTAACACACATCAAATGAATTAATACCAAGTTCCCAAATCTCCGCCATGTCATCAACCCGATACCGGTATAAAATTCTCCGATGCACGGCCGCATAACTTAATGGGCAAGCTCAATATTTACGCATAAACTGGCAGAAAGGTTTAAATTGTTCTGCATACCGGCTACATCTCAACTCCCCTTTGCAACTAATGTAGCGTAGCGGTAGCTTCTGAATGATACCACGTTAAAACTCTTGCCTTGTATAACGACGAAGGATATAATTAGGACTGTGATGATAAAGCCTTCCAAGATTCATTTCAGCAGAATCCTGAATCTTGTCTTAACTGAATCCTGAATATGCTACCTGACATCGCCAACTCTTGACTTCCCCTACAGAATAACAAATTTCAATTTTGTGGAAAAATAAACATATTGGAGCTTTCTAATTATATCTGTATCCCGTTAAAAATCAATGGGCTTATAGAAGTAATTAGCTCATGTAATTAGCTTACTTATTTCGATATATATCGCGCTCCATGTGGAAAAGTTATATTTATAATATCTCGAGAATAACATAATTACTAAGCAGTAATGTCCATTTGCGTTTGAAAAATTATTTAAAATTATTTGACAAAATTATTTAAAATTATTTGCATCGCCAACTCTTGACTTCCCCTACAGAATAACAAATTTCAATTTTGTAGAAAAATAAACATATTACAGCTTTCTAATTATATCTGTATCCCGTTAAAAATCAATGGGCTTATAGAAGTAATTAGCTCATGTAATTAGCTTACTTATTTCGATATATATCGCGCTCCATGTGGAAAAGTTATATTTATAATATCTCGAGATTAACATAATTACTAAGCAGTAATGTCCATTTGGGTTTGACAAAATTATTTAAATTATTTATAATTACTTATGTTTGACTAAAAATACTTATTTCGTGTGTTATTGGTAAGCAATTACATAGATTCTCGTAAATAAATTTTGATAGCACACACGTACTTTTATTAGTTGGCCTTTTGGTGAAATTGAATTTTGAAATTATCATATCGCCATTTTGATTTCTATATTTTCTTAAAGCAACGTGATATTACCCCCCCCCCCCCCTAATTTTAGTCATTTTACTAATTTTGATAGTATAATTTATGTTAGAGCTTTGTTTTAAACACTACATTTTAGCTTGACCTATCCAATACCTTATACACAGATTGTACTCTTATTGAGCGAATGCATTATGCCCTAAATAAGTTATATCCTTTTTGCTCTAAATGGGCGTATCGTAAAAATGTTGTTTGGTTTCCGAGAATCCCGTTGTAATGTTCCAGTGCAATTTTAATCAGAGGTTTGCGTTTTAAATTCTGGGCAATGACGGGTATATTTTCCAATATATGTAACAATTTCGCTGATTTTCTGAAAAAAAAAAATATTTGAAAATTTTGTAGCTTTCCCATAGTCCGTTCACTCCAAATATCTTTAGATCTCTAACGTTCATTGGTTAAAATAATCATGCTATATTTTATTTTTTTTATTTATTTATTTGTGAGGAAAATGCGCCCAAAGACAGACATATAGAAAGATATATGCACTGGCAAACACGCAGACATTGCTGAAAAAATGATTGATTTGTATTCATGGACGCTCAAAATGTGAAGATCCTACAAAATCCTATGGGTAGAATCTTGTCTGTATCCTTTCCCTTTACATTACTATGTATGGCAGGGAAGTGCTGAAGGCACAATATCTGTATAGCCTAATCGCAACACGATGATAGTAATTCTCTTATAATTGGGACAATAATTAAGTTGTTGATCTCTGTTCTATTGGGAATTGTTTGGAGCAATGATAATGAATTCAGTTCGACATGTAATTGGATTTAACAATTTTCTAAAATTAAAATCATACGATTCGATTTAGAAATGAGACTAGAATTATATAGTCTCATTGTCTGTCTGTTCAGTATACAAATCCACACTTTTCAAAGAATTCTTTTTTTCGAATTTGGTTTGCATATTAACCTTCCCTTGAGAAACCAAACCTTCCATAAAAATAGCATTATTCAGACAATTATTTTCGCCATACTTTATTTAACGAAAATTATATGATGTTGCACATCAAGGGATGTAAATCAAATGTGCTTATTCGGCAGAGTATATTTTAATTTATTCATACGAATTAAATAATAAAGAATTGGATATAAAAATAAATATTATAAATTAACGTTTTACATTTTCGACTAGGTGGGGCGTATCAGTTATGGCTTTGTGATATACAGGTGAATTATTAACATTTTTAAAATTTATTAACATTTTAAAAGTCATCTGTTTTATTTTAGCAAATATTTTTCAAATTTATATATTTTCTATTATATGTAACATATTATTTAAACAGAATAACAAACCTGATGTGGCAGCATATGACTTTCCAGACTCATTGAATAAATAAAGAGAACGTAATTATAATTGATTAAATTGGGTTTAATTGCACAAAATAACACCCATATTTATTTAAAATTACAATGAATTTGCACTTTCAATTCACTTTTCGTTCTCATTTGGTAACTGGACTTATTTTCAAAGGTAGCGTAGCGAAACTGCGAAAAAACTAATATCTCGAGAACGGCTAGTCCTAGTGTAATCGGGTTGCTCTCATTCTTTTTATCTTTACACATTACGTATAAAACAAGCATTTAATGGATATATTTGAGCATACGCAGTTTTTTATTTTAGATTTTGACGATTTTTGCGGACCATTTCGCAAGAAAAGGCAGGTTATTTTTTTTCCGATTCGGATCAATATCTAATCAGCACCAGGGTAACCCACAAGTTACTTATCTATCAAATTTTGTAAAGTTTGATCGATTAATTTTTCAGCTAGCGTGGATTCAGTCAATTTGTGCGGACCCAAAAAAAGGCTTGTTAATTTATCCTGAATCGTACCAAAAACTAATCAGCACCAGGGTCACCCACAAGTGACTTACATACCGGATTTTATGAAATTTGGTCCATTAGTTTTTGAGTTAGAGTGGATATATACATTGCACAGACAGACACACAGCCAGACAGACAGACACACGCACACACAGACGTCATGCTAAAAATAGATTTTTCGTATTCTAGAGGTTCTAAAACGTGTAGATCCGTCGAAAACTCGAGTTGCGATTTTCGCCATGATTCCAATACTTTCCCTACACAATACCATGTATTGCAGGGAAAGTAAAATGGCACAGGTTATTATCTTATACAATTTTGGCGTTTTCATTTTGGTGTATGTTGGTAAAATGTCAAGATCTGCCTGTGAATGTAAGATCTGCTGTAAAGATGTTATAAAGCAAAAATAGAGATTCTTGCACATCATTTTAGCATTTTTATACGTTTATGTGTGTTTTTCAAGTGTTGATTCCACCCATTCTACGAATGTTATCAATGTGTGTGCATTTGTCTTTGCTGATTTGATTTGTTCTTGCCTTGGTCTGTCAGCTTTTGTTAAGCATACATGCTGTTCTAACCGTGCTGTTTTGGTATGAAGAAGAGGGTTTATAACGCCCTCGAAACAATTGTAGTTATCTAACTGCCATTTGACTGCATTTTACAAGAAAAATTAATAAGTTTTTGTCTTGCAAGCAGCAGTTTTGTTTGTAGTTTTGGCATTAATTGTTTTATTTCTGAACAATACGCAATGAACAAGCATTTAATTAATATATTTGAGCAACCATTTAGTGTGGTATGTCAGCTTGTAATGAAAAAGTTATATGTTTCGGAATCGCACTAAAATCTAATTAGCACAGGAGTAACGCATATGTAACTTACCCGGTAAATTATGTGAAATTTTGTTGAATAGCTTTTGAACTAGAATTGGCATTCACAGACAGGCAACCGTACATATTACATACATAGACACACACAAGCACACATATATAGACATACATAGACGGAGAGGCAGACAGACAGGCACACACACTTGCACATACATACCTTACGTTAAAAAGGGTGGATTTGCGTTCTAGGATGCTCAAAACGTGCAGATCCGTAGAAAACTCGAGTTTTGATCTTCGGCATTTTTCTATTATTTCCCCTATAGATCACCATGCATTGTTGGCAAAGTAAATATCTGATATGGGCAGCACTTGACTTTGACTAGAGAAACAACTTAATTTTCTCTTTCTATCATAATTTATTAAAATTATATTAATTGCAAAAAAAAAAAATCTAATGTGGGCAACACATGACTTTCCTTATATAATGCAATGAATGTACTATTTTTACAATAAAAAATAGGTTTTTCTTATAGTAGCTATTTATATTCTTTCCAAGAAATTGAATTTTCGTCAAATAGTCGTCATTTTCACTGATTTAGTGTCATTTTTATCCATTTGGCGAGATTTCCGTTAATTTGGCAACATTTAAGAAGTCGCCAAGTGGGCGACATTCCGCCAAATTTGGTGCCAAAATATCGCCAAGCATTATGGACGGAGAAATAAGTTATTCTTATAGCAGAAAAATAACTATTGGCGTTCAAATACAAAAGTATTACTCAAAGTATTTTTTCTCATGAATGGAACGAACTAGATCCACGAGAATGATGTCACCCAATTTATCGCATGATGTTACATATTAAAAAGTGAACATGTTTCTCAGCAGTTAATATATTTTTTTTAATTTATGGGATTTTTTAATAAATTTATTTAAAAATATGCAATATCTCGAGAATGGTTCATGCTAGTGTTTGTTCTAAAGTTTATGCCAATCGTTTTCTAAGGAAAAATTGCATTGGAAATGTCTATTTGCGTGACTTTATTAAGGTCCTTGATTTTCTGATTTTTTCAAAATTTTACTCGACAATTTAGGTGGGTTCTGAACATTCGATTACGTTTAAAAACATAAAGCTTCCAGTATTTACGGATTGTGATTTTTGTACCAAATTTCCTTCGAATCAGTCTATTTGTTCGTGAGATATCGTCTCCAGAGACTCACTGACACACACACACACACACACACAGACATCACCTCAAAAATGTTTGATTCGTGATCAGGGATTCTTGAAACGTGCTCTCCCGTCGAAAACTCCAATTCGAATTTTCGACCTCGTTACATTACTTTCCTTATACATTATGCATATAAGGATGTATATAAGTTATGTATATAAGTAAAAACGTGATGATTCTTCGAAATGACACAATAAAATATTTAATCCCATTCAATTTTCGCTTTCGTTGTATTTTCAAATGCGGAGTTGCATTGAATAGCATAAAATAAATAAATAAAACTGAAATATTTCGAAACCGGTTAGATTGGCAGCAATGGAGTTGTTCTTATTGTTTTCAATGTCAAAAATTACGTATATAATATGCATCTGATGGATACAGTTTAGCATATTTAATCTTTGATTTCAGATTTTGCTGATATTTTGCAGCAATTTCCTTAAAATAGGTATTTTGTTTTTTAATAATACCTAATCAAATTAGCACCAGGTAACTCACCTACTAACTTTTGTAACATTTTGTGGACTAGTGTTTCATCGGCAGTGTATACATATATTAGACAGACAGACAGACAGACACGCGTCACTCTAAAAATAGTGGATATATGTTGTACAGTGCTTAAAATTGTAAATTCGTCGAAATCTCCAGTTAAGATTTTCGACATCGATTCCAATACTTTCTCTATACATTACCATGTATTGTAAAGTTAAAATGTAAAATATTTTTTTAGAAAATTTTTAAAAATAATTTTATAAACGATAACTCAAAAGGAAACTAATTATTTATTTCCTTATAGTATAATGTATAAGGAAAGTATTGTGACGGGGTCGAAAATTCGAATTCGAGTTTTCGACAGGAGAGCACTTTTTAAGGATTCTTGACCACAAATCAAACAATTTTGAGATAATGTCTCTCTCTCTGTCTGTCTGTGTGTGTGTGTGTCAGTGAATCTATGAAGACGGTATTTCAAGAACGAATGAAGCGATTTGAAATAAATTTGGTACAAAAATTACAATCCGTGAATACTGGAAGTTTCGCAATCCGATGTTCAGAACCCCTCTAAATTTCCCAGTGAAATTTTGAAAAAAATCATCAAAAAATCAAAACCTTTAATAAAATTATGTAAATTAGTCATTTGTTATGCAATTTTTGCATTAGAAAACGTCTGACACAGACTTTAGAACGCAATCATGAACCATTCTCGAGATATTGCACATTTTTCAAATAAATGTATCAAAAAATTAAATAAAATAAAAAGTATTAACTATTGTGAAATATCTTCACTTATCATATGTAATATCATGCGATGAGTTTGGTGACATCATTCTCGTAGATGCAGCTGGTTCCATTCATGAGAAAAAATACTTTGGGTAATACTTTTTTATTTGGAAGCTAATAGTCATTTATCTGCTGTAAGAATAATTTATGTCTGAGCCCATAACGAATTTGGTGGCATGTCGCCAACTTTGTGACTTTTTTAAATGCTGCTAAACTAACGAAATTGTCGCCAAATTAATAAAAATGCTGCTAAATCAATGAAAATGATGATTTATTAATGAAAGTTCAATATCTTGCAAAGAACATACAAGTGGGCTATAAGAATAACCCATTTCTCCGTCCGTAACTCTTGACGAGAAATTTTGCGGGACGTCGCTAACTTGGCGACTATTTTAAATGTTGCCAAAGTGACAGAAATGTCACCAAATAGATAAAAATGACGCCGTATGGGAAGTATTGTTTTGCAAATTCTGATGTCCGTCATATTTTGGGCATACGTACTAGTATATAAGAGATGCTATTCTCCCCTTTTGTCTGTAACACCTGGTAATACATTTGGCGAACTTGGTGAATAATTTAGCAAACTATCGCCAACTTGACGATATTTCGCTCCATATAGACATAAATATCGTCAAAATTGCAAAAATGACGCTAAATTAATGAAAACTTTGCCTAATTGATGAATTAATTATTAAAATATTTTATTATATGGACTACATCGCTTATTGTGGATGCTATTAATATTGTTAATTGTTTATGCGAAATATAAGTTAATTGGTTAGTTTAAAATAGTTTTACTTCACATCGGGATTCATAGTTTTACTAGTCATCGGGAAAATCGAAGAATGCACAATTAAAAATTGAAAACATAGTACCGTGGATATTATCCATTATTTTTAACTGTATAAGTAGTAAATTGCATTATATAAGGAAAGTCATGTGCTGCCCACATCAAATTTTTTTTCAATGTGGTTCTGAGTACATGGGCATGACAAATATAAAATAACCTATGAAAAAGTCGCATGGCATTTTTTACTTTAGAAATTTAACCATGAAGTACCGCATTGTTGCGGACGTGTAAAATTCTCTCACTGGTGTATTGTTTCGAAATTCAGATGGAGAAACCCTTGTACAGGGCTATGACGTAAATATAGGGTTCGTAAATGCTGAAATTATGAACAGTGTCAGATTTGACCAGATTTGACGATTTATTGCCAATTTGGCGACATTTAGCAACTTCTCGGAGGTTCGAGAAACACATCAAATTAACCAATATATTACTAGATATGAGATATTTCCGGAAGTTCTATACAGAGTATAAAAGGAATTATTACTCAATTGGAGGGAAGCTGGCGTGATTTGATCTACATCGAACTGTGATATTTGTCAGTGTTTTGAAAATAGTAGCAGCTGTTTTGTGAAATGAAATACGTAATAGTATCCGTTACGCAATAGTATCCGTAATAGTATACGTAATAGTATCCAGAATAGTATCCGTTTTTTGTAAATTGAGTGAAGCATTTAAGTTCTGTTTTACAGTATATTGCTCCTATATATGCTGTGTGTGTGGATAAACGTTTTAGTTATCCAGCCATTTGGACTTATTCTTGTATCCTAAGCGCACACCCTCGATTTCAAAGGATACGTAGTAACAGAATGTTTTCCGAATTTAGGAAACAGGCATGATATTTACATTTTATACATTCATATTTTAAATCCATATTCATTGCCATTTTCTCATGTAGATACAAATATTGCAACAGACTAAATAATAATAAATGAATATATTATAAAATATTATTTCATTTAATCCTCTTATACATTTAAATTCCTGGGGAATGTTCGAATATTTGAAATCTAAGAACATGTTTTGTATGCACTTTCGTGTTTGAACTCAACTATAACTTGGCATCAAGGTGTGACGTAAATCACGGTAGTATAGTCAATTATAAAAGGACTGTTCCAACATTTCGAAACAGATTTACAAAATTTACATATGAGCAAACATTGCATAATGTAGACGCTAGTTCTGCGAAATATTTTCAAAACAGACTCGAAAATGCTTCAAATTAATTACATAAATGTATCATAATTTCATATATGACATATATGTCTGTAGTCAGATGCTTATACATGGGAAGGGGGTGTCAAAATCCTATTGATTTCATTTTGGAAACAAATTACATATTTTCTGAAAGCATTTCGTAAAATATATAGTATTTAAAATCTCTTCATTGTTGCATTTTAACTGTTTTAAAAATTATTTAGTCACTTGTGACATGGTAATAAAATAATGAAATAAATGAAAATACACTTAAATATTAGTAATAATTTACCTAATTATTATAAAATTGGGAATTACGAAGAGTAGTTACTGCAGTAAATGATTTCTTTCGAAACCTAGAGTGAATTTCAAAATAAAGTTTTCATTAAACATTAACTAGAGTGTTGTTGTTGTTGTTGAAACCCAGACCGTCCGACCTACCAGAAAAGTGTAAGGTAACTGTTTGGACGGTCGGGAAGTGCCACCTAATTTAGACCGGAACCCAGTGGGAGAGGCATCCACAGGGACCGTACCCTCCTTCCCCTACCACCAACCTCTCGGAAGGACTTTCGGACCCACATGTTTAACGTGATCGTACTCCGCATGAACACGGCGGCAGTTTGGGCAGTGGCTGGAATCGAACCCGGGCCAACCGAGTGCAACTCCAGCGCGCTAACCAATGGGCTACCCACTTAATTTTCTCATACAATAGACAATTATAAGATAGCCTTTAAAATTTGAGGGGGGGGGGAGACACAAGAAAATTTTGAAAAATTAGTATCGTTTATATAAATTATTACAATTATAGAGTGTTATCCTTCACTTTAAAGGCTTTGACAAAATCGATTAGTACCGTACTTGATAATCTCCCTCCTCCCCCCGGAGGGTAATCCCCCCTCCCCGAGGGGGACAATAACGTCTCGAACACAAAAGTTGTATAGCGGCTATTTTTGATAAGAATGATTGAAACTATGAAGTCTTCTGATCGTTGAGCTACAAAAATACCCTTTTATGCATGATTATGTCAAATTTTGTCGTATGCTGTCATGCTGAAAAAAATATGATGTGGGCAACACGATTTTCCTTATATCATGCAATGAATTTACTACTTTTACAGTAAAAAAATAGATTTTTCTTATAGTAGATACTTATATTCTTTCCAAGATATTGAATTTTCGACAATTAGTCGCCAATTTCATTTGATTTAGCGTCAATTTTTATCCATATTTGGCGAGATTTTCGTTAGTTTGGCAACATTCGCCAAGTTGACCAGTCGCCAAGTTGACGACATTCCGCCAAATTCTTCGCCAACATCTCGCCAAGCGAAATAAGTTATTCTTACAGCAGATAAATGACTATTGGCGTTCAAATACAAAAGTATTACTCAAAGTATCTTTTCTCATGAATGGAACGAGCTAGATCCACGAGAATAAAATGTCATCAAATTTATAGCATGGTATTACATATGAAAAGTGAACAGGTTTCTCCATGGTTAATATGTTTTTTTTAATTTATGGGATATTTTGATAAATTTATTTGAAAAATATGCAATATCTCGAGAACGGTTCATGCTAGCGTTCTGAAGTTTATGTCAATCGTTTTCTAGGAAAAAATTACATAAAAATGTCTATTTGCGTAACTTAAAGGTTTTGATTTTTTGATGATTTTTTTCAAAATTTCACTTAAAATTTAGGGAGTTCTAAACACTAGATTGCGTTTAAAAACAATAGGCTTCCAGTATGGACGTATTGTGATTTCGTACCAAATTTCATTCGAATCGCTCCATTCGTTCGTGAGATATCGTCTCCACAGACTCACTGACACACACACACACACAGACATCACTTCAAAAATGTTTGATTCGTGATCAGGGATGCTTGAAACGTGCTCTCCCGTCGAAAACTCGAATTCGACTCCGTCACAATACTTTCCTTATACATTATGTATATAAGGAAAGTAAAAAGATAAAACTAAAATAATCATCTGAAGCTTTGAAAACTAAAATAATTTTGCATAGAAAACTAAAATAATTATCCAAGCCTCGTGCAGTTTTTTATGCATTTATAGTCCCGCGAATTTAGTTGAAGTTTACATCACAATCGTTAGAATAAAGACACACATTTATGTTTTAATTCCGTATCCAATTAATTCTTTTAAAACATTGTTTTTAAGTTCATAATTTCAAGGGTAACATCTTGGTGACACAGTGGAAAGCCATACAGTGGAACATTTATCTCATCCTCTCGGATGTTAATATAAACGATTTTGTTAGCATAAATATACATAGAGTGAACATGTAATATTATCAAGGATATAATAGCATAGGATAAAACGCGATGAATATCTTAAAACACCTTCTATATCTCCCTCGCTATATATATATATAGGGGTGTCCAGTGCTATTGGTGCCCAATGGCTATTTCCTCAACCGTTAGTCACAGAGATGCACTTCCAATTGCAAAAATGTTTTAAATTTTAAAATCTATTATCTTAGAAACAGTTTAAATCAATAAATGCATTTCTGATATAAACACGAAATATATATTTTTATACAGTCCCCGGATCCTATCAATTATATTTAGGAAAATCATCCTCATATAATTTTATGCAAAATAAAACAAAATCAGCCTTTTACGACCAAAATTGAGTGAATTATAGCTGTTTAAAGTTAGAGCACTTTTTGTGCTGAGAAATGATCAATACGGTCCCTGATTGGTTGGTTGCGTGGAGAAATAGGCAATACGGTTCCTGATTGGTTGGTTGCCTAAAACGGGAAAATTTTGTGTGTGGAAAACCAACTTAAGTCATAAAGTTTAATGCTTAATAACTCGGTGAATTTTGATCATGAAAGGAAGATATTTTTTTTTATTTTGCATGAAATAGTATGCGGATGATTTTCCTAAATATAATTGGTAGGACTGGGGAACCGTATAAAAATTTATTTTTCGTATTTATTTCAGAAAAGAATGTATTGATTTAAATTGTTTCTAAATTAATAGATTTTAAAATTTAAAACATTATTGCAATTGGAAGTATATCTCTGTGACTAACGGTTGAGGAATTAGCCATTGGACACCAATAGCACTGGATACCCTGTATATATATATTTATATATATATATATATATATATAATCAAAGAGTGAAAATAATTTAAATGTTAAATACTAAGCATATATTACATGTTAATTTTACAATACATTAGTAAAAAGCTGTAAATAAAACATACATCTATTTATTGCGATCATTTCAGCATGTAAATAAGATGAAATTATTAACTAAAAGATTACT
Source organism: Amaurobius ferox (assembly GCA_951213105.1). Taxonomy (NCBI): domain Eukaryota; kingdom Metazoa; phylum Arthropoda; class Arachnida; order Araneae; family Amaurobiidae; genus Amaurobius; species Amaurobius ferox. The sequence goes on along the minus strand of OX578154.1, from coordinate 19,532,602 downwards.
TTTTATTTTTAGAAATGTCTGTAACTTTCTCCATTATTCATGGTTTTTATAACTCTTAGAGGTGTTGTTTAACCTTATTATTCAAAGCAACAAGTTTATGCAATGAAAGAATAAAGATGACTGTAAAAGGAATTATTTGTGTACACATCTTGATGATTTTAGTATTTCACTATCTTCTTCTGTCCATTATTATTCATTCACTTTAATTAGTTAATTAGTCTTAATTTTTATAATTTTTTATTTAATTTATTCTGCCTAATTTTCATTTCACTGACTTGCATTCCCTTAATTTATTTTAATCAATTAAACACTTGAATTCTTTTGTTTAGTTTTGGGTGCTATAATATGCCTCTTCTAGTTTTAAGTACTATATTTCTTCTAGTTCTTCTAAAACTTTTAGTTAACTTATATACAGGGTGTCCCAAAAAGATTGAAACGCGTTTTAATTATTTATCTGTTGGAGATAAGTGGGCAATGTAAATTGCAAAAATGTTGAAAGTAAGGTAGGAAATAAGATTACGTTACTGAAATAGTTCTTCCATTAATTTTCAAAAATTTACACTTTTCCAAATTTTATACGACCCAGTTAGACAAATTTGGTCAATCAGAATATTTTTATTAACGCAACGAGATCATTAAAAAAACCGCATATCTGTTATCTTTAAAATTGAGCGAGTTATATTTAATTGAAAATGGAACATTGTGAATGGGGACCCTATATCAAATTAGAAATGTAAATTTGTGACATATCACAAAAAAGATAAAACTGGATGATAATACATAGGATACCCAACAGCGAAGTGAGTTGCTGCCCACTGCTTTATATGATCAAAGTCTGGTTAATGCTTGATTTAGATGCATTTGTGATAAAAATTTTGACACATATTAACGTATTTTTGATCTAAACAATTTCCATCGTCAATTTGTATATGATCCCTATTTTCACTGATGACACAGCCTTTCACATGGTACGGAAAAGTGGCATAAGTCAGATTTTTCCCTTTATCATAATTCAGTTGATTTTAAAGATACAGATGTGCGGTTTTTTTTAATGATCTTGCTGCATTAAAAATTTAAATTATCTGCTTGACCAAATTTGCCTAAGCGTGTCGTATAAAAATGTAAAGATTGTAAGTTTTTGAAAATTAATGGGAGTACTATTTCATTAACGTAGTCTTACTTCGTATCTTACTTTCAACATTTTTGCAATTCACATTGCCCGCTTATTTCCAACAGGTTAAGAATTATGTATTCTGTATACATATATTATATATATATATACACCCTGTATACATATATTATATATATATATATATATATATATAAATATATATATATAAATATATATATATATATATATATATATATATATATATATATATATATATATATATATATATATATATATATATATATATATATATATATTTATATATGTATATATATATATATATATGCAATCATAAAAAGTGAAATTGCAATAACATGAACGAATGAACGTAACCATATGCAAATAACAGTACAGATAGAAGACGGAGTCATATGTAAATGTTTTTGTACGTATCGGGCCATGTGACACCCAGTTTCGTGTGATAAAGACCAGCAGACTGCTCGTCCTGTAAATGCTATCAGCTACGATTTGCAGCAGCTGAACTTTCGAAAAAGTGAAGGAGCGATGCCTCGAAAACTTTAGCGACCTATATACCAACAGTTAACTGCTGGGGAACGAGACTGTTTCTTGGAGCTACGTGACGTGGATTTATCGATGAGTGCAATTGCCATGCGTGTTGGGCACAACGTGAGTACCATCCAGCGATATGCGGCACGATGGACATAGGAACATCAGATAATAAGCCGAAGAAAGAGTGGATCGCACATGCGCACGACATGGCACAAAGACACGCAGATTCGCCGAACGGCTCGTCGAGACCCGTTCGCAACGGAAAATGTTATTTGAAACAGCTTGCCACCATCAACAGTTGCACCTGCGTGCACCCAAACCATTCGCAACATCTTGTATGAAGTACAGCTGAGCGCACGGCGGCCAGGCACTAAGATGCCATAAAGCTCTCGACACAAGGATGCACGTCTGGTATGGTGTCGTTGTCATCCCAACTTGACCAATAAATGACATCGGGTATTTTTTACGGATGAATTTCGCTTCAGCCTGTGAAAGAATGATAGCCGCGGATGGGTGTGGCGGCTTCCCGGGGTACACCACTTGCTAGTCCATATCGCCGAGCGTCACTTCGGCCATCATGGTTTGGGATGATATCATGTTCGATCAGCGAACAACTCTGCACGTTACATGTGATTTGACAGTAGACCGATAAGTCACTTATGTTGTGATGTTCTGATTCAGCCACTGGTGCAGGCCGTACCCGGCACGGTGTTCCAGCAAGACAATGCCACACCGCACGGCGATCTCTTAACAGCCTGAACGGAATGCATACACATCCTTTCCTGGCCAACAGCCTCGCCAGATCTTTCTAACATTGAACACTTATGGGCCCTCATCGGACTTCAGGTGCACCGGGGACCATTGGTACATACCGTAGTTGAACTGCGCGTTGCAGTGGATGTTCCTTGGCAAGGATTACTTCATCGATAGCATGCCTCGCCTTTTAACGGCCTATATAGCTGCCCCTGGAGGGTCATATACTTTACTGAATAAACAGGTTTCTTATCCATATATATGTTTGTTCTTTTAATCATTTCCATATGACTCTCTCTTCTACTGGTACCGTGATTTGCATATGGCTACGTGCTATCTTTCACAGTGTTGCAATTGCACTTTTAATGAGAATATATATATATATATATATATATATATATATATATATATATATATATATATATATATATATATATATATATATAACATTCAAAAAAACGAAGCACCCCCTAACATTAGTAAGTTTTTCACTCTTTACAAGCATGCATTGCCGCCAAGGAGGGTTTCACCAATTACTGATTTTAAAATTCAATGCGCAATTGCTTACCATTGATAGGTCCTGTGGTCTTGATTTTATAATCATTTCATTACCTGTGTTATGAGCTGTATGCAAATTTATTTTCAATAAAAACAGTCACTTTCTTAAGGGTGCTTCGTTTTTTTTTTTTTTGCAAAAGAGTGTATATATATCTACATTTAATAGCAGGAGCGTTCAGTTATCGTGCCCACATCACAAGCTCGCGGCCAACACACACACGCACATACATATAATATTTTTGTCATAGTACTCAAATTTAATTAATAATAACTTTAAATTCAACTTTTTCGCCAGTTTGATTCAGAGTAAATTTGATTCAGTTAGAATTCTAAAATTATAATATAAATTGACTTAATTTCAGTAAAGCCGAGATCAAGACGGCAATAACATCATGTCAAATACAGAGTAATTGAATTGACTCTCTGATTATTTAATTACTCAGCGGAATAGAAGCCATTTGATCCAGTAATCTATTAACTATCATAGTCAATTTGAAATTAATTCGCCAAATAATGAATTGGTGGAAATTATAGATGACAATAATTCAATTTATCGGTGTGAATAATTGTGTTATTGAACTACACAGCAGAATTTATACCGATTTTGTGAAATTGTCCTATTATTTGAACTCTACGTGACGTTGAACAGTATAATTCAAACTTTTTTATGAGATTGCTATATTTAAAAAAAATATGAGATTGCTGTATTTTAGAAAAATGTTATGAGTTTTCTATATTTTATAAATTTTTATGAGATTGGTATATTTTAAAACATTTTATGAGATTGCTATATTTTACAATATGATCAAGAAATATTTTCTGCATATTATTACGACTTGTGCTCTGGTATTGTGGGTGTACACGAAGGATACAAGAATGAATCTTTATTTCTGGATAACTAGACACGTTTATTCACAAACATAAAGTAAAAAATCTGATGTGGGCAGCACATGACTTTCCTTATATAATGCAATGAATTTACTACTTTTGCAGTTTAAAAAAATGTTATTCTTATAGTAGATAGTTATATTCTTTCCAAGATATTGAATTTTCTTCGATTAGTCGTCATTTTCATTGATTTAACGTCATTTTTATCCATTTGGCGAGATTTTCGTTAATTTGACAACATTTAAAAATGTCGCCAAGTTGTCGCAAAGTTTAAAAATATCGCCAAGACATTCCGCTAAATTCGTCGCCAAAATCTCGCCAAGGGTAATGGACGGAGAAATAAGTTATTCTTACAGCAGATAAATGACTATTGGAGTTCGAATACAAAAGTACAGGTATTACTCAAAGTATCTTTTCTCGTAAATGGAACGAGTTAGATCCACGAGAATGATGTCACCCAATTTATCGCATGATATTACATATGAAAATGAACATGTTTCTTAGCAGTTAATAATCTTAGCGGTTTTTAATTTACGGAATTTTTTGAAAAATTTATTTGAAAAATGTACAATATCCCGAGAACGGTTCATGCTAGCGTTCTAAAGTTTATGTCAATCGTTTTCTAAGGAAAAATTACATAAAAAATGCCCATTTGCGTAACTTTATTAAAGGTTTTGATTTTTTGAAGATTTTTTCAAAATTTCGTTCGAAAATTTAGGGGGGGGGGGGTTCTAAACATTCGATTGTGTTTTAAAACAATAGGCTTCCAGTATTCACAGATTGTGATTTTTGGACCAAATTTCTTTGGAATCACTCCATTTGTTCGTGAGATATCGTCTCCACAGACTCGCACACACACACACGCACACAGACAACTCTTCAAAAATGTTCGATTCGTGATCAGGGATGCTTGAAACGCGCTTTCCCGTCAAAAACTCGAATTCGAATTTTCGATCCAGGCACAATACTTTCCTTATACATTATGTATATTAGGAAAGTAACAGGAACAACGTACAATCAAACATCACTTAACTGCTCCACTAATTTCACAATATAAGCGGTATTAAAATCAAAATGCTGACGAAAGTAATTTCACAAAACGCCAGCTGGCCAACGGCCCCACCGTGCTGAAAACACCGGTTCTCGCTAGATCACCAAAGTCAGGCAGCATTGGGCGCGCTTAGTACTTGGGTGGGTAACCACCTGGGAACACCTCATGCTGTTGGCATGAGGTGTTCAGGCGCGGTAGCCCGGTGGTTTGCTCGCTGGATTTGCTCTCTGCCACAACTGTCACCGTGTTCATGCGGAGTACGATCACGTTAAACATGTGGGTCCGTAAGTTCGTCCGAGATGTTGGTGGTAGGGGAAGGAGGGTACGGTCCCTGTGGATGCCTCCCCCTCTGGGTTCCGGTCTAAATTGGGTGGCACTTCCCCGCCGTCCAAACAGTTACCTTACACCTTTCTGGTAGTCGGACGGTCTGGATCTCAACAACAAAATACCAGCTACTATTGGCAAAAGTGACAATTGGCAAAACATTGGCAAAAGTGACAATTAACTGTAGCTCGTACCTTGTGAAATGAACTCCAACTGAGTGATGATTCCTTTTATAGTATCTCTATAGAAACTTCTAGAATCCTCCATATCTCTTAGACTAATCGTTATTTCGCGGTCCTTTTCGAACATTCGCAAAGTTGTCAGATGTCGCCAAATTGGCGATAAATCGTCAAATCTGACAACCCTTTTCCGAAACTTGAAATTCTGGAAACCCTAGGCTCACGTCATAGACTGATCTTGTCATGGTGCTTTCTCCTGGTCTTAGAGGGAGACGAAAGAAAATGCGCTAGTGAGGGAATATTACGCGTTCGCAACAATATCGATTTTATGTAGCAAAATTCCATCTATTTGAACATTATAGACACTCTAGTGATCTCACTATCACTTATCTATCACTTTTTTACTGTGCAATCTATCACTTATTTTGAATTTTTGAACAGATGTTGAACGTTTTCAGAGTACAGGAATATCCCTGTGGTTTAATGGTGTTATTACACAGGGCAATTTTTATTGCCGAAGTTCGGCAATTCCGCACGTCAATCATAATTTAGGCTCCTCCTCTTTAACAGGTTCCTTCTCTCTAATGTCGCCGATTTCATTTCAGAAAGCATTCTTTGGTGTGTTTTTCGTATAATTTGAATCTTTTATATCCTAAAAGTGTCTGTAATTTGTTAAAAGTTCTATTATTATTTTTCCATCTCCAGACTTTAGAAATTCCTCCCGACAATGATATTTTAGGCCCCGCCTTTCTCAAACTCCCCTCATTTTTAATACCGCCGAGTTCATTCCAAGAAGCATTATTTAGTGGGTTTTTTTTTTCGTATATTTTGGATATTTTATATTCCACAGGTATCTGTAATTTGGCAGAAGTTCTATTGATTTTTACATCTCCAGATTCTAACGTAATTGAACTGCTTCGACTTGATTGCTTTACAGTCGCCATCGCCATCTTGAATACAAATGAGGAGAGGAAAGGCGGAGCGTAGTGACGTCCAATTTTATCGTCCTCTGATTGGTTCGTTGCTCAGAAATTGAGCAATTTTTATTGCCGATCACGAACGAATTGCGACAATTCGGCGGCAAGATTTCTTCGTATTGAAATGGTGTTGCTGAAAAATTGCTGGAAGGAATTGCTCCGTGTAATAACACCATAAGGCAGGAGAATCGCAATAAAAAGTTGCGAATTCGATCCTAGATACCGCACTAAATTATCCCTGCGGGTACGTGGAATATGGGCACGATAAATCAGCAGGTCCAAAAGTTCATCCGATACGTGATGGATCAGCGGAAAAATGGTAGGTCCTTGTAGCTGCATAACCCACCGAGTTCTGGTCAAAATGCTTTGTTTCAATGCTTTGGTCAGGTCTGGGCTTGAATATGCGTCTGTGGTTTGGAGGCCTTTTAATGCCGTTCACTCAATCAGGATCGAGATCATTCAAAATAATTTCTTAAGGTATCTTTATTATAGGAAAACTCGCCTTACCCGCTACTTTTCTGCGTGATTTGTTTGGTTTAAAAAGCTTGCAGAGCAGAAGGGATTACATTCTGTTTTCATTCTTGAGGGATCTGTTTGGTGGCCGAGTTGACTGTTCACCTGTTTTGGGTGCGATTGGGTTTCGTGTTCCTCAGTATACAACAAGAGGCATTAACGTCTTTGCTATAAGGAATTTTAATTCGAATATTGGATGTAATTGTGCAATTACTAGTTTTTCTAAATTATACAACAATTTCCCTGAGAATCTGGATATTTTTTATTCTTCGGAGATGGATTTTAAAAAGCATTTGTTGTAAACATCCTGTATTTTATTGTATGTATTCATGTGAATCTGTTTATGAAGATCATTTGTTGTTGAAGGTTTGCTTTTCTTTTTAATGTATTTTAACTTTTTAATGTATTTTAACTTTTTATGTATTTTAACTTTTTAATGTATTTTAATTTTTTATGTATTTTAACACTTTAATGTATTTTTATTCCTGCACGCTGTAACTAGGACTACGTCCTGTAGCTTGCAATCTTTTTCAAATAAATAAAATAAAAAAATTAAAATTGGGTGGAGTCAGATCAAGTCAGATTTTTTCCATTGTGTGTCTGGATTTTTTAAACCAATAGAATCTGCAATCTCTCTCTCGCCCCCCCCCCTTCCGCCTTACCTTGACCACTCGTCTAGGGTTTATTCTGACATTTATAGTCAAGTCTGATTAAGAACAATATTTTTAGATCATTAATTCCAATTAATAAAAAAGGAAACTTTCTACGTCAAGTATTCACGCAGCATACAGATGCATCGTATACGGATATGTGAACACGTTTTAATAATTTACATGAAAATATAACTAATTGAAGTATAAACAAGAACGACCAAAATGCATAAATCATTGATTATGAAAAACTTCCGAACTTAAATGCAATTTTATTTACATTTTAGGCTGCTTCAAAAATTGCAATCGTCAAAATTAATCTCAAAACTTCATCGAAAAAGACAATGCTAGTTACACAAAATGAACTTTATTCTAATGACGCCATTGAAAGCATGATTTGCAAGGTGTTTAAGATGTTTTTGCAATTAATGTTACATCGCAATTATAATATTTCATTTTTATAGAAACTACATCGTTTTCTTATGTTAAATTAGTTCTTTGAAATTGTTGTAACTATGACAAAAGCCATTTTATTTCATAAATCGAACACGGACAAGCATATTTTTTTTATTGCGTAAGATATAATAGTTCGATCCTCTAATAAAACGTATCTGTCCCACCAATTGTGAAACTCACCATATTTTGAATCAAGAATATCAAACTAATAATCGGAATTAGTACCATTATAATACAAACACTATATACTAAGATTATAATTCATAACCTGATCCAAAATCCATTTCTATATCCTTGTCGGGCTTACTGTTTATAGTCAGCACGTTTAATTTTTAAGATACAAGCATTACAATCCTGAAAAATGAAAAATCTTCAATCTTCCCCAATTTGACAAGACTATTGCTTGAAAACTATAATAGCTTTATAAATCTAGACACTGGATTTCTTACTGAACATTTTTGTTATGTACTGTTTATATCTATCTTTTATAGTTTAGAAGATATTTCGAGTGAGAGCAACCAAAGTGTGGCCAAAACTCGCTCGGTCAAAAAAATAGTTTTATCTAAAAGAAAAAAAAAGATAATGCAGTGAAATTATTTTTATGCATTCATAACAAGTAAAATGTGTTTACGTGTTCATACATAAGTAAACATGTTCATAATATAACAAGTGCTTACATGTTCATAACGTAAGAAATAAAATTTGTTTACAAGATTATCTATTCGTTCAAAATGTTTACAATTTTCTTTGCAACGCTGCGATTTCAGCTAAAGATATCTTAACCGTTGATATTAATCACATCAAAATTAACTGGATAGTCTAATCGCTTTCTCATAGCAAAATCCATTTGCGCTCCATAACAAAAAAATCGACGCACCAAGAAGAAGTTGCCCGATTGTGATAAAAATTGATGGCTGTGAAGAACTACATAGAAAAAGAAACGATTAAAATATCAGATCAGTTTAATGATTTAGAGTTTGACCATATACAAAGGGAGGACGTGAATAAGGCGTTGGTCCACCTCTGACCTGGATGCAAGATGTCACCCTGCGTGGAATAGACTGCTAAAGTTCACAGATGGTGTCCTGCGGAATGTCTTGCCAAATTGTCTCCAACTGTCGGGCTAAATCGTCAAAATTCCGGGATGGTTGAAATCGCCTTCCCATAACGTCCAAAATGTGGTCTATGGGAGGGAGATCAGGAGACCTAGCTGTCCAAGGAGGTGTTGGGCAAGCTTGAAGACAATTCACAGCAACAAGTGCCGTGTGCGGCCGGGCATTATCTTGTTGAAGAGTAAGTCCGGGGTGTCGCAAAAGAACAGCAACACAACCGGTCGTAGAATGTTGTCTATGTACCGTTGTGCTGTCAGTGTGCCAGAAATGACTACGAAAGGGTCCGGCTATCAAAGGAGATGGCATCCTAGTCCATACCACCTGCAGATATACACCTGCCAAGATATACTCCTGCTGAATGCGCAGTTCCGATGCGCTGGAGCTCCCGCTATTTATTCATTGGACACCAAATTTTATTCATTTGCATGTTCGCTCAAAATGTCTTTGCATACGAAATTTCATTACAATCGGACAACTCCTTCTTGGTGCGTCGATTTTTTTGTTATAGAGTGTATATGTAGCTTGTGATTATTAACACTTTACAACAAAGTTGAAAAGTGTTTATGACTTTGTTCATTCTGGCTGTCTGTCTGTGCGTTAGCACGATAACTGCCGTAAAAATGACTTTATCAGAATGAAATTTTAGTATGTTGTTTAGAAGGTCTGTGGGACCTATTGGGATATAAATGAATAATATCACCCAATTAGTTTTGGATTGAACCCGGGTTGAAAACATGAAATACATTGAACCCTATGGTACCTAATTTTTCAAACATTTTTTAAGCAGATTTAAAATTCACAAATTGCTCCCAAAGTTTTAAGAAATATTCAAATGTATACAAAATGTATACAAAAATGTATACAAAATGTACCATAAAATGTATGCAAAAATTTTAGCAAAATATATTCAGTAGTTTTTTAAATAAAAATTAAAATAATAATTACACTTTTTATATGAAGCGACCACGTAACCCACGTCAAAATAAAATATGGCATCCATCTTGTTTCAAAATCGTGATTTTTAAAGTTCTTTTTAATTCATATGTAGTGTTGTATCCGTCCTAAAACCGCTTTATTTTTGCTTAAATTCTGTGCATCTACATCCTGAAACAACGCAATTATAATATATTTGAGTTTAAATGATCATTGATTATATCTACAACGAAGCCTACTTTTCACTTATGGTAAATATAAACAGCAAAATATGTAGAATGAGTTGTATAAGAATTTCTGCATTTCTTTAATGCAAAATTATTTAGCTCATGGAGTCCGCAGTATAGCTGATATGAATTAAATTTTCATTGATTTTACTGAGAGAAGGACGATTTTTTCGATGAAGTTTTAAGCATAGAGTTTAATTACTTGTACATCCATGGTTTTAAATTTTTTAATAAAATAAATTATTATAGTATTGTGATGAATGAAATGAATGGAAAATTTCTTATGAATGAAATGCTGTTTCTATAGAGTGAGCCAGCCGATTTATATTTCGATGACGTCATTTGAATAAAGTTCATTTGTTTTCGTTGAAGTTTTCAAATATAATAAATTATTGTAGAATTATGATAATTTTAAAAACATTACCGAGGAATGTATCGCATTTTAGAGATGTTTAAACCAGGCAATTTATATTTCAATGCTGTCATTTGAATGAAGTGCATTTTTTTCGATGAAGTTTTAAGTTTTCAAAAATATAATAAATTAATGTAGTACTGTGATAATTTTTTAAATATTACCGAGAAATGTATCGCACTTTAGAGATATTTAAATAAAATTGCATTGAAGTTGGAAAGGATTTCATAATCAATGCTTTATGCTGGATTGATCTTTCTAGTTACTTTTTTTTTGCACATGTTACAAGAACACAGGCGGTGCCAGGCTTTCACAATTGGTTGTGCTATGCATTGGGGTGCTATGCATTGGAGTGCTTACAATTGGAGGTGCCCATGCTAAGCATGTATAGTTTAAAAATAACAAATAATTTATTTGTGACACTTTAATTCATTATATTTTGTGCATCGATTTCTGCATGATATAACCATGGTCTTAATTCGTAAAAAATACTAAATTAAAAAGAAATTTGAAAACTATGAATACGTTAGCACAGACCCTAATGGAATATTCACAATGTTCTGCCAAACTAACATACGAAACTAACAGTATCTGTATCCTTCCATGATAGGCGCGAGTTCACAAAATATTTCTTTATTGAAGCTATGTGCATATGCCGTCATTCGGAGCTGGGTCTAGCCCAAAACCCTAAAAATATCCGATTACAGACAAATAAAGCCGTAAAAAAAATAAAATAACAACTTTAAAGAGAGAGGGAGAGAGAGAGAAAGACTGAAAATTGTTGGACTAAAAAGTAGTCGTTTAAAAAGGAGCGTTTGAGCAATTTGTAGCGGGGGTGCTTCACCCTTCATGGCGCAGCCTATATAGGGTGTATATGAACTGATGGTCAGAAATATAAGGGGTTATAGAACTCACCAAAACAAACAACTTCTACAATATAATGTGGGGTCGGAAAGCAACCGGCGAGCCGCGAGAGGGCGCTTTCTCTGGGAGTGGATGAAACGTCGCGTCAAAATGGAATGAAGTGAAGACAAATACAGTGAAGACGAATAATGGAATTTTATTGACAAAATGCTTAGAACAAATGCTCAAATGAACGACCACCGACTGCGCGAGACAGGCGTCACAGCGGCGAAGGAGTGAATTGCGTACACTTTGGAAGATTCCTAATATATTACGAACGTCTGCAGCTGCGACGCTAATTTGGGCGACAAGGTCCTCTGGTGACTCGATGGGCGTCTTGTAAACGACGCTATTTAGCTGTCCCCAAAGGAAAAATGCAGGTAGGACAGATCGGGAGATCTGAGAAACCAAGCGACGGAATCACCACGGCCAATCCATCTGTTCGGTAAATCAATGTCCAGGTAGTTAAGCACAATCCTGGTGTAATGTGCTCGCGCTCTGTCGTGCTGGAACCACATAATCACTCGATGCTTTGCTAGTACAACACGTAGTAAATCTGGCAGCACATGCTGGAGGAAGGTGAGGTACTTCTGTCCGTCTAGGCGGTCTGGTAACAGATGCGGGCCAATAAATTGGTCATGGACAATCCTTGCCCACACATTCAAGGAGAACCTTTGCTGGTGGCATCTGGAACGTGTATCATGCGGATTTACTGTGTTCTCCATTTTGCCGCGACGTTTCATCCACTCCACAGATAGCGCCCTCTCGCGGCTCGCCGGTTGCTTTCCGATTCCACATTGTATTGTTGTTGTTGTTGAGACCCAGACCGTCCGACCTACCAGAAAGGTGTAAGGTAACTGTTTGGACGGCCGGGAAGTGCCGCCCAATTTAGACCGGAACCCAGTGGGGGAGGCATCCACAGGGACCGTACCCTTCTTCCCTACCACCAACCTCTCGGAAGGACTTACGGACCCACATGTTTAACGTGATCGTACTCCGCGTGAACACGGCGGCAGTTTTGGCAGTGGCTGGAATCGAACCCGGGCCTACCGAGTGCAACTCCAGTGCGCTAACCAATGGGAAAGTTGTATTGTGAAGGTTGTTTGTTTTGGTGAGTTCTATAACCCCTTACCTGTTTGTTTTGGTGAGTTCTATAACCCCTTAATTTATGACCATCAGTTTCTATACACCCTGTATACAAGTAATAATTTGAAAAATCTGTATCATTGTTCCAAAAGAAAATAAATATAGCATGTTACCCTTCATTTTTAAGAGCTTGAAAAATATTTCGATTGATACTAAGTTTGACAACGTTCCCTTCACCAGGCGTGGCTTGCATTTCCCCCCTCATTGGAGGGGGGACGGGTAATGACGTTAACAACACAATGTTATCGAGGTTTTCTTTTTACCACATTGTTTAAAACTACAAAAATTCCGTGATTATTGCGCAACAAATAAACCCTTTTATGCATGTTTATGCTGCCGTGTTAAGAAAATATAAAATTTCGAAAAATATAAAATTTCGAATTTTGCCGTGTTAAGAAAATATAAAACTTATAAAAGCTCGAATTTAAAAAAAAAATAAGCTATTTAGTTCTAGATTTTTCAGTAAGAAAGCCGAATATAAAGTTTTGTGAAAATCCATTCATATCTGCAGTAGCTATCGTGTAGGCACATGATATCCACAACATACAAAATAACGGACATCACACTAAAATAATCAAAACGTGTTCGGAAAGGTCTAAAATATATATTGCATTAAAATCTCGAAATCGAAAATTTCCGTGGAAACAATAATATCTCTGTACTTCATATGAGAAAGTACAAATAAATAAACGCAACCAGGGAAATAAAATATAAACACAGTTCCGAATAAGTAATAATCCCCGAAAACCTATTTTAATTATGACAAAGAATGTATTCGAGATATAATTTCACGTGCGGGATTTTATTACAAACGGATGACGACAAAAATTCCCTTTGACTAAAGCTAAGGCTTTTACAACGGATGAAATATTCCCCAATCTTTATTAATAATAGTTTTAACTTCGCAATTACCGACTGCTTACTTATCTTTTAATAAGCGAATATGCAGTAATTATCTGCTATCATTTAGGAACTTTGGTAACTTTAAGAGGTAAGTACATATTTATCCTTCAAGTCTCCGATGTTCTCGCTGATCGTACGAATCTGATGTGGGCAGCAGCATGACGTTCCCTACAGAATCAAATTATTTGTGTCTTATTTCGTCATTTATTTATGTTGGCTCGAATAAAGAGATTTGTTGTATTTCACAAAATATATTAAATCAAAATGCGTTTTAAATTTCAAAAGATTTGCAATTTAGTATTTGCAACTTATGGTTTTTAAGAATAACTCCAATTAAATACAAGAAAGATCAATCATGTTTAAAGCATTGATTATGAAACTCTTTCCAACTTCAATGCAATTTTATTTAAACATCTCTAAAATGCAATACATTCCTCGGTAATATTTTAAAACTTATCACAATACTACATTAATTTATTATATTTGAAAACTTAAACCTTCATCCAAAAAAATAAACTTCATTCAAATAGCAGCATTGAAATATAAATTGCCTGGTTTAAACATCTCTAAAATTCGATACATTCCTCAGTAATATTTTTTAAATTATCATAATACTACGATAATTTATTATATTTGAAAACGTCATGGAAAACAACTGAAATTCATTCAAATGACGTCATAGAAAAAATAACACGCCTGGATCTTTCTATAAAAGCAGCATTTCATTCATTAACAATTTCCCATTCTTTTCATTCATCATAGTACTATAATAATTTATTTTATTTAAAAATGAAGACCATGGAGCTACAAGTAATTAAACTATATGCTTAAAACTTCATCGAAAAAAATCGTCCTTCTCTCTGTAAAATCAATGAATATTCCATTCATATCAGCTATGCAGACTTCATAAACTAAATAATTTTGCGTTAAAGAAATACAGCAATTCTTAAACAACTCATTCTACATATTTTGCTGTTTACATTTTAAATAAGTGAAAAATAGGCTTCGTTGTAGAAATAATCAAATTTGGACGATCATTTAAACTCACATATATTGTAATTGCGTTGTTTCAGTATGTAGATGCACAGAATTTAAGCAAAAATAAAGCGGTTTTAGGACGGATACAACACTCAATATGAATTAAAAAAAACTTTAAAAATCACAATTTTGAGACAAGATGGATGCCATATTTCATTTTGAAGTGGGTCACGTGATCTTTTCATAATATGGTCATGTGAACGCTTCATATAAGAGGTGTAATTATTATTTTAATTTTTATTAAAAAAACTACTGAATATATTTTGCTGAATTTTTTTTTATACATTTTATGGAACAATTTGAATATTACCTAAAATTTTCGAAGCAATTTGTGAATTTTAAATCCGCTTAAAAATGTTTGAAAAATTAGGTCCCATAGGGTTCAATGTATTTCATTTCTTCAACCCGGGTCCAATCCAAAACGAATTGGGTGATATTATTCATTTATATTCCCATATAGGTCCTACAGACCGTCTGAACAACATACTAAAATTTCATTTTGATTAAGTCATTTTTACGGCACTTTTCGTGCTAACGGACAGACAGACAGATATACAGACAGAATGAACACAGTCATAAACACTTTTCAACTTTGTTGTAAAGTGTTAAAAATGCAGAAATACTTTAAAAATATTTTAGTCAAATAGTGGTAGATGTTTTCCTTTTACTTTCTCATGCGAAATATACAGGATGATTAAAAAAAGGTGGGGCAGACTTTACGAGGTGGTAGTACACACCGAAACAAGCATTTCTCGTCAGTGTTTATCGGATGCGGTGGTCACATTGCTTGGCCCCCATGATCGCCCGATCTGTCGTGTCTTGATTTCTTTTTGTGGGTATATCTCAAGAGTCTCGTCTATGACACCCCCTTGAATCTGAAGAGGAACTCGTCGCCAGAATTTCGGCCGCTGCTGCGAAGTGCGCGACATGCCTAGTCTGTTCGAGAGAGTTCGCCAATCCCTACATCACCGGTGTGTGACGTACATTCAGGTTGGCAGTAGCTCTTTTGAGCCATTACTGTAATTACTGTTTATTAAATGCCATTTTATAACTTCTAAGCCATTCTTGTGTTTTCGCCTCACCTCATCGGTTTCACCATTAAACGCCCACTGGCGTCTTTACGTTTCATTTCCGACCCGGTAATCTATGACGAAAAATGCTTGGTTTGGTACGTACTACCACCTCACAAAGTTTGGCCCAACTGTTTTGAATCACCCTGTATATGGCGTTATTATTGTTTTTACGAAAATTTTCGATTTCGAGATTTTGATGTCAATATATGCTTCAGGACTTCTGAACATGTTGTGACTATTTTGAAAGTGATATTTGCCTGTCTGTCATGTACAGTCTGTATGTGATCGATGCATACAGTTACGACGTATCCTTTAGAATCGTACATGTACGCTTAGGATATGGCAATGAGTCCAGTCTTCTAGATAATTTATAGCAAATAGATCGACAACACTAATCTGATAACATCACTAGTTAACTGTCAGGCACAGTTCAATATCAATTAATTGCTCAGCTAATTTCACAAAACAGCAGATACTATTATCAAAATATTCAAGTAACGCACACTTCAATATAGTTCGTATCACGTTAACTGCTTCCATTCTAAGCGATGTCTCCTTTTATATACTCTCCGTAGAAACTTCCAGAAGGGGTTCGTATCTCGAAGAATATTCTAGAAAGTTTCCTAACATAGATAAAATCAAGGACAAAGCGTTTAAAAAAACGAAAGGTCGTTTATTTAACACATCCTAAAATACGTACAGAACATATATTAAAAACTGCTAGAGTGCTTTCGGACGTATATACGCCCTTCACCACTGGCTACATAAATAGTAAAAATTTGATGTGGTCAACACATGACTTTCCTTATATAATGTAATAAATTTACAACTTTTACAGTAAAAAAATAGGTTTTTCTTATAGTAGATACTTATATTCTTTCCAAGATATTGAATTTTTGACAATTAGTCGTCATTCTCATTGATTTAGCGTCATTTTTATCCATTTGGCGAGATTTTCATTAATTTGGCAACATTTCAAAATGTCGCCAAGTTGGCGACATTCCGCCAAATTCGGCGCCAAAATCTCGCCAAGCGTTATGGACGAAGAAATAAGTTATTCCTACAGCAGATTAATGACTATTGGCGTTCAAATACAAAAGTATTACTCAAAGTATCTTTTCTCATGAATGGAACGAGCTAGATCCACGAGAATGATGTCACCCAATGTATCGCATGGTATTACATATGAAAAGTGAACATGTTTCTCAATAGGAAATATTTTTTTTTATTTTATATGACTTTTTAATATTTTTTTTTGAAAAATATGCAATATCTCGAGAACGGTTAATATTAGCTTTCTAAAATTTATATCAATCGTTTTCTAATGAAACATTACATAAGAAATGTCTACTTTCGTAACTTTATTAACGGTTTTGATTTTTTGATGATTTTTTCAAAATTTCACGCGAAAATTTAGAGGGGTCTGAATTTTCGATTGCATATAAAAACAATAAGCTTCCAGTGTTTACAGATTGTGATTTTTGTACCAAATTTCGTTCGAATCGGTCAATTCGTTCTTCAGTTATCGTTTCCACAGGCTCACTGACACACACACACATACTTTCACACACACACACACACACACACACACACACACACACACACACATACACAGACACGCGCGCACACACACACACACACACACACAGATATCACTTCAAAAATGTTTGATTCGTGATCAGGGATGCTTGAAACGTGCTCTCCCGACGAAATCTCGAATTCGAATTTTCGACCCCGTCACAATACTTTCCTTATACATTATGTATATAAGGAAAGTAAAAACATGGAATGTTTATATATAGAGAGAATAGTTTAACGCAAATTTGCATAAAATATAAAATGGTAAATGAACTTACTAAAAATAGCACAAAAAATATACACGGAAATTACAAAATAAGTTTAAACGCTTGCGAATTTTAAAATATTACAAGAAAAGAACTAATACAAATTTTAGAAAAACGTCAAGCATGATATTCCCGAGAATAACATCACAAATAACTTTTAAGAGGTTTGAATTGCACAGAGTCGAGAATCAGTCGCCAAGCATAACTTAAAGTAAACTTGTATTAGTTCGTTCCTTGCAATATTTTAAAATTCGTAAGCGTTTAAACTTATTTTGTAATTTCCGTGTATATTTCTTGTATTATTTTTAGTAAGCTCATTTACCATTTCATATTTTATGCAAATTTGCTTTAAGTTGGTCTCTCTATATATAAACATTCAATGTTTTTACTATTCATGTAGCCACTGATGAAGAGCGTATATACGTCCAAAAGCGCTCTGGCAGTTTTTAATATATGTCCTATACATCTTTTAGGATGTGTTAAATAAAAGACCTTTCTTTTTTACTTTCCTTATATACATAATGTATAAGGAAAGTATTGTGACGGGGTCGAAAATTCGAAATCGAGTTTTCGACGGGAGAGCACGTTTCAAGCATCCCTGATCACGAATCAAACATTTTTGAAGTGATGTCTGTGTGTGTGTGTGTGTGTGTGTGTGTGTGTGTTTGTGAAAGTATGTGTGTGTGTGTGTGTGTGTGTGTGTGTGTGGAGACGATAACTGACGAACGGATGGACCGATTTGAACCAAATTTAGTATAAAAATCACAATCCGTAAACACTGGAAGCCTATTGTTTTTAAATGCAATCGAATGTTCAGAACCCCCCTAAATTTTCGAATAAAATTTTGAAAAAATCGTCAAAAAATCAAAACCACTAGTAAAGTTACGCAAATAAACATTTCTTATGTAATTTTTCATTAGAAAACGATTGACATAAATTTTAGAACGCTAACATGAACCGTTCTCGAAATATTGCACATTTTTCAAAAAAATTATTAAAAAGTCATATAAAATGAAAAAAAATATTTCCTATTGAGAAACATGTTCACTTTTCATATGTAATACCATGCGATAATTTGGGTGACATCATTCTCGTAGATCTAGCTCGTTCCATTCATGAAAAAAGATACTTTGAGTAATACTTTTGCATTTGAACGCCACTAGTCATTTTTCTGTTGTAAGAACAACTTATTTCTTCGTCCATAACGCTTGGCGAAATTTTGGCGACAAATTTGGCGGAATGTCGCCAACTTGGCGACTTTTTGAAATGTTGCCAAATTAACGAAAATCTCGCCAAATGGATAAAAATGACGCTAAATCAATGAAAATGACGACTATTTGTCGAAAATTCAATATCTTGGAAAGAATATTAGTATCTACTATAAGAAAAACCTATTATTTTACTGTAAAAGTATTAAATTCATTACATTATATAAGGAAAGTCATGTGTTGCCCACATCAGATTTTTTAAAACGCTATGTCCTTGATTTTATCTATTGAATGCAGACGTGATACCGATCTTGATCAAGTTTCCTAACCTTTGAAAACTCGCCAAATTTGACATTACTGCCACGAGTGTTCAAATATGCAACCCTAAATTATCGTCATAGGAACGCCTGCATGTAAAGCTGTATTCTCCTTCCGTTTCTCAAAAGAGACTGCAGTGAAAGATTAAACATGTTCGTAACAATAGTTTTAGCTTTGCAATTACTTACTGCTTAGTTACTTTTTAATAAGCGAACGTACAGCAATTGTCTGATAGCATTTAGAAACTTTGGTAAATTTCAGAGATAAGTACATATTTATAAGTACGTCTCTGGCGTTTTCGTTAATCTTAAAAAGCCGAGTGAAATATCTGATATGTACAGCAGCATGGCCTTCGTTACAGATTCAAATCAATCGTTTCCCCTTTCCTTATTTATGTACATTGGCTCGAATAAAGAGATTTGTTGTAATTCACAAAATATATTGCCATTAACATGTAAAATGCCTTCATTGGAGGTTCGCTTGAGAACCAGAACTAGACAGTACTTTATTCAACAACTCTTTTGACGTGAATGTAGGGTTGTCATATTTGGACTATCGAAGCGAGGTTTCCAGATTTCGCGATTTATCGCCTATTTGGTAATTTTTGTCGAATTCTCGATTATACTCGAACTGTTTCGAAATAACGAATATTCTACGCAATACGAGACCCTTCTGAAAATTTCTACTAAGAGAATATAAAGGGAGACATCGCACAGTTGTAGCGTAGCTACAATTAATTGATACAAGCTACAATTAATTGTGAAATACGTAAATGTTTTGAGAATAGTGTTGGTTATTTTGTGAAATTAACTGATCATTTAATTGCTGGTTTACTTTACCTAACAGCTGTTAGTGATGCTGTGAGTAGTTATCGAGCTATTTTTTGTGTTCCTGTTACGCTGTGCTTAGAATAAACATGTTAGTTTTCGGATGACGGGGCAATAAAAATAAAAATATATTAAAATTACTTTGCTTAAATGTCAAGCACTTTCACTATAACTAGAATCTTAGTTTTGAACTCATTAGATTCGTACCAGCTTCCAAGGTATCAAAATAGCTTATTAGGAGTGGCGATGCAAAGGTAAAATTAAAAAATAAATAAATAAAAATCACTGCAAGATAAAGCACCACAAAATAAAACCACCACCAAATGTTAACAGAATTATAAAATGTGCTTCATTTCACTTTTATACTTAAATTTGAATTCTTATATTCAGAACATTCATTATTAAGTGTTGTTGTTGAGACCCAGACCGTCCGACCTACCAGAAAGGTGTAAGGTAACTGTTTCGACGGTCGGGAAGTGCCACCCAATTTAGACCGGAACCCAGTGGGGGAGGCATCCACAGGGACAGTACCATCCTTCCCCTACCACCAACCTCTCGGAAGGACTTACGGACCCACATGTTTAACGTGATCGTACTCAGCATGAACACGACGGCAGTTGTGGCAGCGTGCATCATTAAGTGTGTATATGTCACATTTAATGACCGCTAGCCACCAAAAAAGCACGCAGTGTGGATATATGAATTGGCTAGTTTAATCATAACTTTTATTGAGTACGGTAAGTACTATGTGTCACAGTAATAAAGTTGGAAATTATTATCACAACGCAGCTCTATAAGAAGCATTTGAAACCTAAGTTATCATCACATATTCAATAATCATCAATCATGTATTAAATTTATTAACGCCATAACGGTTTATTAGATTTGTCAGATTTTTATCAGATTTTAAAATGTGCAAATATGTTTAGAATGTACAAAATATTTTCATACGAACTAATATTTCGTATTTCACATATTTTAAAAGCTTTACTTTACTAGTGTAAATAATAAATATACATATCAAAACATATCATATCATATTTTGAAATATCAAAATTTCTCGAAGTAAAAAAAAAATATCTATACCATATTTGCATATGAAATCCTAAGCTTTTATACCAAAGAGCCTTGCGCAAAACTTTTACATTGAACTTAACGGCAATATAATATCCTTCTCAAACGCATTTTCTACATAAAACTAAAATCTGCATAGAAATCTGTGAAAGAAAGAAAAAAATCCCAAGCATCATGTAATTAGCAGCAGTTGAAGAATTTATTAAAAACCTCTCTGAACTTAATTTGCTGTCAACAGGTGGCGGCAGTAAGAAGTGATTGCCAAATCTGACTTCTCCCATGTTTTGAGCTGAGATTTTGAAAAGGTGCCAATTTCCGTAATTACGATCGAATGTCATGGTTACGCGGAGACTGAATTATTCCGATCCGATAAATCAACGTTTTTCAAACTGTGGTTCGTGGAACACTGGTGTTCCGACAAGTTAGTGTTCCCTACTTAAATCGAAACTAAAAAAAATCTGATGGGGCAGAAAATGACTCTCCCTATATACTCTAGTTCATTTTCTCTTTAATAATGTATTGAGTTTATGTAGACAATATAATCACACCGAATTTGCAGCTTTAATTCAATTTTCGTTTGGCAATTTATTATTTCAGTTTGTCAAACTTATTTCCAAATTCACACATACAGAGAGACATATGCGAGCGATGCACACACAAACGTGCATACACAAAGACGCACACAGACATACATTTGGACCGTCATAGGGGGGGGGGCACTTGCCCTCTACATGTTCAAGGTTCAAAAGATGAACAAAAGATGTTCAAAAATAAACGTATACCCAACAGAAACACACATGCATACATCAGGAAAAGGAAGATACCAACAGAGTTACAAACTGGACGGGCAGACAAACAAACCGACACAAAACAGAAACACATAGGCAAGCACGCACTCAGATAGATATAAGACAGTCATTCACACATGCATACAAATAGACCGACACACACACATAAATAAACAGACTAATAAATTAATACACAACAGAAGCACACATGAATAGACAGAGGGACAGAAACACGCATACACCGGCAAACACAGAAATGCACACATTGACATGCAGACAGAGAGAAACACGTAGACAGTTAGATAGACAGAAAAAGAGAAACACACATAGACATACAAACGTTACGTTACACATAGATTTTTTTATATCCTAGAGTTCTCAAAACTTGCAGATCCCATTTGATTTCCAATTTCTGGCAACATTCGAATACTTTTCCTATACATTGATATGTATTGTAGGGAAAGTAATAAACCATCTTCAATAATTACTACAGAAAAAGTCATGTTTTCATTCAAATTCAGTCACACTAGCCATTGTTCTTAACTAATTTTCGGCTATAAATATCAATGCTTTTGCTAGAAAGTTTTGCGATCTATAACGAAAAGTTCCTCAGCAACTCAAAATATAAGCATCTATTTGTAATTTTCTCTCAGATGAAAAACAATATAAATTGTAAATCTTTGTCATAGTAAATCTTTGCTTGTTCGCCGGCACGAAACAGCTTATCCGTTGCTAGGAGCAACGTGACGTCAGGGAAAACTCACTATAGGTCTGCATTTTCTAAAATTTAGCTTTTTAACCAGTCTGGGCCAACACAAGTAACGAAGCTTCAAGAAAAGTAGGGTGGACAGTATTTACTCAAAATAATTCGCAAGCACGTAACTTTTATTTTAACTAGCTGGAAGCCAGGATTTGAATTGAATCGAGCATATTAAGAATGCGAGTTGTGAAATATTTTAAATTGAAAACGTAATTGAACAAATAATTATGAAATTAGGAGAATTACAAATTCATTTCAATATTTGAGAATCCTAATACAAACGAGAATATGAGTTCTTAGAATTTGAATGTTAAATTTAACACAATAGAATATAGGAAAACAATGAAATTAAGCTACGAAATTGAAACAAAATTGAGGGTTTTGGCATATTTCGAAACAATCTTACGTAGGATAAGAAGTTGTTTGTCTTTCTATCTGTCTGCGTTCATTTTCCACAAAGGTGTTTCTCGTACCTGTATTGTGTACATCGGCATGCATTTTTACTTTCCCTGCAATACATGGTAATGTATAGGGAAAGTATTGGAATCATACCGAAAATCACAACTGGAGTTTTCGACGGATCTACACGTTTCGAGACCTCTAGAATACGAAAAAACCATTTTTAGCGTGACGTCTGTGTGTGTGTCTGTCTGTCTGTCTGTCTGTCTGTCTGTCTGTGTGTCTGTCTGTCTGTCTGTGTGTCTGTCTGTGCAGATTTTGTATCCACTCTAACTAAAAAAATAATGGTCCGAATTTCAAAAAATTTTGTAGGTAAGTCACTTGTGGGCGGGGCTAATGCTGATTAGTTTTGGGTACGATTCGGAATAAAAGAACCCGCCTTTTTTGCGAAATGGCCCGCAAAAGCTTGTATCCACTCTAACTGAAAAACTAATGGACCGAATTTCAAAAAATTTGGTGGATAAGTCGCTTGTAGGCTAACCTGGTGCTGATTAGATTTTGGTACGATTCGGAATAAAATGACCTGCCTTTTTTGCAAAATGGCCCGCAAAAATCGTCCAAATCTAAACTAAAGAACTAGTTATACTCAAATATAAACATTAAATGCTGATTTAATACGTAATTTTTAACGACGAAAAGAATAAGACCAACCCCATTACACTAGGTCTAGCCGTTCTCGAGATATTTTAGTTTTTCGTACTTTCCCTACGCCACCTTTGA
Organism: Amaurobius ferox; assembly: GCA_951213105.1. Lineage (NCBI taxonomy): Eukaryota > Metazoa > Arthropoda > Arachnida > Araneae > Amaurobiidae > Amaurobius > Amaurobius ferox. The sequence continues at coordinate 19,508,827 of OX578154.1, read as the reverse complement.
AAATAAGCCCGGTTACCGCATGAGAACGAAAATTGAATTTAAAGTGAAATAAATTTAGTTAAAATAAAGAGAACGTTAATATAAGTCTGCAGGGAAAGTCATGTGCTGCTCACATCAGATTTTTACTTTCCCTGCAATACATGGTAATGTATAGGGAAAGTATTGGAATCATGCCGAAAATCGCAACTCGAGTTTTCGACGGATCTACACGTTTCGAGACCTCTAGAATACGAAAAAACCATTTGTAGCCTGACGTCTGTGTGTGTGTGTCTGTCTGTCTGTCTGTGTGTCTGTCAGTCTGTCTGTCTGTCTGTGTGTCTGTCTGTGCAGATTTTGTATCCACTCTAACTAAAAAACTAATGGACCGAATTTCACAAAATTTTGTAGGTAAGGCACTTGCGGCCGGGGCTGGTGCTGATTAGTTTTGGGTACGATTCGGAATAAAAGAACCCGCCTTTTTTGTGAAATGGCCCGCAAAAGTTTGTATCCACCGTAGCTGAAAAACTAATGGACCGAATTTCACAAAATTCGGTAGATGAGTCACGTATAGATCACCCTGGTGCTGATTAGATTTTAGTACGATTCAGAAAAAAGTAACCTGCCTTTTTTTGCAGAACGGCCCGCAAAAATTATCAAAATCTAAACTAAAAAGCTACGTATGCTCAAATATATCCATTAAATGCTTGTTTAATGCCTAATTTTTAACAAAGAAAAGGATAAGACCAACCCCATTACATTAGGACTAGCCGTTCTCGAGATATATTAGTTTTTTTCGTATTTTTCCACGCCACCTTTGAAAATAAGTCCAGTTATCAAATGAGAACGAAAATTGAATTAAAACTGAATTAAATTTAATTGAAATAAATAGAACGTGGATATAAGTTTGCAGGGAAAGTCATGTGCTGCCCACATCAGATTTTTTACTTTCCCTGCATAATACTTTCCCTATACATGGTAATGTATAGGGAAAGTATTGGAATCATGCCGAAAATCACAACTCGAGTTTTCGACGGATCTACACGTTTCGAGACCTCTAGAATACGAAAAAACTATTTTTAGCGTGACGTCTGTGTGTGTGTGTGTCTGTCTGTCTGTGTGTCTGTACAGATTTTGTATCCACTGTAACTAAAAAACTAATGGACCGCATTTCACAAAATTTGGTAAGTAAGTCACTTGTGGGTGAGTCTGGTGCTGATTAGTTTTGGGTACGATTCGGGATAAAAGAACCCGCCTATTTTTGCGAAATGGTCCGCAAAAGCTTGTATCCACTCTAACTGAAAAACTAATGGACCGAATTTCACAAAATTTGGTAGATAAGTCGCTTGTAGGCCACCCTGGTGCTGATTAGATTTTGGTATAATTCAAAAAAAGGAACCTGCCTTTTTTCGCAAAATGGCCCGCAAAAATCATCAAAATCTAAACTTAAGAACTACGTATACTCAAATATAGCCATTAAATGCTTGTTTAATACGTAATTTTTAGCGAAGAAATGAATAAGACCAACCCCATTACTCTAGGACTAGCCGTTCTCGAGATATTTTAGTTTTTCGTATTTGTCCTACACCATTTTTGAAAATAAGTCCAGTTTTCAAATGAGAACGAAAATTGAATTAATTAATTAAATTTAATTTAAATAAATAGAACGTGAATATCAGTCTGCAGGGAAAGTCATGTGCTGCCCACATCAGATTTTTTACTTTCCCTGCAATACATGGTAATGTATAGGGAAAGTATTGGAATCATGTCGAAAATCGCAACTCGAGTTTTCGACGGATCTACACGTTTCGAGACCTCTAGAATACGAAAAAACTATTTTTAGCGTGACGTCTGTGTGTGTGTCTGTGTGTCTTTGTGTCTGTCTATGTGTCTGTCTGTCTGTATGTGCAGATTTTTTATCCACTCTAACAAAAAAATAATTGACCGAATTTCACAAAATTTGGAATTTAAGTCACTTGTGGACGAGTCTGGTGCTGATTAGTTTTGGGTACGATTCGGGATAAAGGAACCCGCCTTTTTTTGCGAAATGGCCCGTAAAAGTTTGTATCCACTCTAGCTGGAAAACTAATGGACCGAATTTCATAAAATTCGGTAGATGAGTCACTTATGGGTCACCCTGGTGCTGATTAGATTTTGGTACGATTCTGAAAAAAATAACCTGCCTTTTCTTGCAAAATGGACCGCAAAAATTGTCAAAATCTAAACTAAAAAGCTATGTATGCTCAAATATATCCATTAAATTCTTGTTTAATACGTAATTTTTAACGAAGGAAAGAATAAGACCAACCCCATTACACTAGGACTAGCCGTTCTCGAGATATTTTAGTTTTTTGTCTTTCCGCTACCCCACCTTTGAAAATGAGTCCAGTTAGCAAACGAGAAAGAAAATTGAATTAAAAGTGAATTAAATGTAATTAAAATAAAGAGAACGTGAATATAAGTCTGCAGGGAAAGTCATGTGCTGCCCACATCAGATTTTTAAAATCCGAATTAGTTTAAAAGTGATGAAGATTTAAAACTGAAAATCCATGAAAATTTCAATTTCAAAATCAGTTTTATTCTGAGCAGGCGACAAAAAGGGATCCAAACCAATCAAATCCAAACCAATCGACAAAAAGGGATCCAATATTTATCAACGCAGATTCCAGAAGGTGAATAGTGATCGATATCATACACTTTTGTTTAGACGAGCGCTATTTGAGTGGCAATTTATTGAGTGGTAATGTATTGAGTGGTAATTTATTTGATGTTTTCTAACTATTGTTGGTAACGCGCAATGTTCCGTTTGGCGCCTCCTCTTTTGTTGAAGGCCAGGCGAAGAAAATGCAGTAAATAATGTGACCCCCGGTTTGCCAGGATTTCCCATTTAGAAGAAGTGTTTCCCGATTTGGAGATTTATCGTCAATTTGGCGACATTTGACGACTTCCGGAATGTTCCAGAAACTTCTCGATCGAACGATTATTCTTTGAGATATAGAGATTTCCAGAAATTTCAATTGAGAAACCATAAATAGGTGTCATCACTGAATTGAAGAGTCCAGTTAACGAGTTGCTATTTGCGAGTTACACTGGACTGTGACTTTTGCCAATGTTTTAAGAATAGTAGAGCTTATTTTGTAAAATTATTGTCAACAGTAATTTGAGAATATTATCGCTTATGATGTGAAACTAGTGGAGCCTTTAATTGCTGTTTGATTGTATATTGTTCCTGTTTACTTTGTGCTTGTGAATAAACGTAAGTTATATAGAAATTGGGACTCGTTCTTGTATTCTGTGCGTATAGTCACGATTCTTGAGGATAGGTTTCGTAACAATATAAAATATTAATTTTCAAGTTTTGAAACATATAATTATTTCATTAATATAAGTGTTCTCTGAAAATTTGACTTCAGTCGTATGAAAACTGGATAACAATTATTGTTGTTTTAATTTTATTTCTGGGGTAATAAAACTTTTTTCATTTTTTGTTCGTTTTTACTTTCCTTATATACATAATGTATAAGGAAAGTATTGTGACGGGGTCGAAAATTCGAATTCGAGTTTTCGACGGGAGAGCACGTTTCAAGTATCCCTGATCACGAATCAAACATTTTTGAAGTGATGTCTGTGTGTGTGTGTGCGTGTGTGTGTGTGTGTGTGTGTGTGTGTGTGTGTGTGTGTGCGTGTGTGTGTGTGTGTGTGTGTGTCAGTGGGCCTATGGAGACGATAACTGACGAACGAATGGACCGATTCGAACGAAATTTGGTACAAAAATCACAGTCTGTAAACACTGGAAGCCTATTGTTTTTAAACGTAATCGAAAGTTCAGAACCCCCCTAAATTTTCAAGTGAAATTTTGAAAAAATTGTCAAAAAATCAAAACCGCTAATAAAGTTACGCAAATAGACATTTCTTATGTAATTTTTCATTAGAAAAGGATTAACATAAAATTTAGAACGCTAACATGAACCGTTCTCGAGATGTTTCGCATTTTTCAAAAAAATTATCAAAAAGTCATATAAAATAAAAAAAATATATATTTCCTATTGAGAAACATGTTCACTTTTCATATGTAATACCATGCGATAAATTGGGTGACATCATTCTCGTGGATCTAGCTCGTTCCATTCATGAGAAAAGATACTTCGAGTAATACGTTTGTATTTGAACGCCAATAGTCATTTATCTGTTATAAGAATAACTTATTTCTCCGTCAGTAAAGCTTGGCGAGATTTTGGCGACGAATTTGGCAGAATGTCGCCAACTTGGCGACTTTTTGAAATGTTGTCAAATTAACGAAAATCTCGCCAAGCGGATTAAAATGACGCTAAATCAATGAAAATGACGACAAATTGTCGAAAATTCAATATCTTGGAAAGAATATAAGTATCTACTATAAGAAAAACCTATTTCTTTTGCTGTAAAAGTAGTAAATTCATTGCATTATATGAAGAAAGTCATGTGTTGCCCACATCAGATTTTTTCTTATTTGAGACGCGCGAATTTGGTGAATATAAAAGGAGCTTATTTAGGACGTAAGTCTTTTAAGTTCACTTTGATAATTATCATGGTTGCGTAAGGAAAAACGGAACGCGGAAATTATTTTTGTTCGAAACAGGACATTTGGAAATTGAGTGATTTTATTTGGTTCTTTTTCATTTAAATAACTTAGTACGGCGCTTATTTGGGATCCAGGCAAAGCTAGGTACTTCGTTCTAGTAATATATAAATATTATATTTATCCCAAATTGATATTATGCAAAATTGTCAAAGTAAAGGTAATGGAGGACGTAGGAAGATGAACTATTTTCGAGAATTTTGTATGATATAGTTACGAACTTACGAACTTATCCTCTAGAATTGTGGGTGTATGCACAGGATACAAGAACGAGTCCAGGTTTCTGGATAACTTACGTTTATTCACAAGCACAAAGTAAACAGTAACAATATACACTCAAACAGCGCTTAAATACCCAGTCAATGTCACAGAATAAGCGATAATATTCTCAAATTACTGGTGAAAAATAATTTTGCAAAACACCCCCTACTATTCTTAAAACATTGACAAAAGTCACAGTTCACTGGAACTCGTAATATTGTCAAATGCTCAACCCAACTCAGATTCACTGATGACACGTATTAATAGTCTCGTCATAGAAACTTCTTGAAATCTCTATATCTCCAAAAATAATCGTTCTATCGAGAAGTTTCTAGATAGAACGATAAGTTTCTAGATAGATATATTCTCTCATTCCAGAGGTCGCCAAATTGGCGATAAAAAGTCAAGTCTTTCAACTCTTCTTGCTGGGAAATCCGGGAAACCCTAGGCTCACGTCTTCCTCACTTCATGCTGACGTCATGGACTGTGTTTTCTTTGCCTGGCCTTCGAGACAGACGAAAAAGAGATCCAAAGGGAATATTGAGCGTTCGCAATAATATAAATTATAATCATAAAATCTATAAAGGATAAAATGTATATTGTTTTGAATTAAATATGCCTACATCCTCATTCTCCGTCCATAATTTTCCATAATATCAATTTGGGATAATGATAAGATTTATATATCATTTTTTTAAATTGATTCTGACTACACCCTTAATTCCGTTCAATGTTATATGTGATTAAGATATATTTTATTTTTTGCTCCCTGCGTTACTGTTGTGCAGAGAAGGACATTTAAAAATTTGATTTTGCTTTTCTTATAATTTATTTAAATGTAGCTACCGATCCAGAGAGTGCTTTTGAAACTTTTTAAAATTCGAAAAAAAAATATAATAATATATTTTTAAATATTTAAAAAACCACCTTGAATAGGAGGATAAAAATAGGGGTTGGGTAAAAAGCTATCTCCTCATTCAAATTTCACACTAAATTTTTATTTTTTTAAACTGAAGCCAAGGATATTGAGCATTGGTTTCAATAGTCAGCGTTCCCCCAAAGTTAATAAAAATTTTTATATAAATTTTTAAAGATTGAGAATATTCAGCGGAAGTCTTTTCAAAATCGTCTGCGTGGAAAGGAAGTAGTTTTTCCGCCTATTCCGAATATGCCTAGCCAACAAATGCAAACTGATTAAAATGCAAATTTCTAATTTGATGAATTTAAGATATATTAATTTGGTTTTGTGAAATAAAAGGTTATTAGATGATTTTCAACTTTGTCTATAAAATTAACTGCATTCGGTCTGTTAATTAAAAGGATAGCGGTTGAGATGTTAATTGTACTTCAGTTTCCCATTTTTATTTCGTGGATGAGGTTATGCGGTTGTAGGTGTTTGATTTGTGGTCGTACAATATGCATATTTAGGACAAATTACAGTCACTAAGGCATCTACACTCATATTTCTTTTTCAATATGACGGGTTTTAATTTTAATTGTGTACGCTGAAAATGAGGGAATTTCTTATTTTGCGATATTGATTTTGACGCTCTCATTTTATTATTGATTTGCTTAAAATATTAATTGCTGTCAAAAGTGGTTTGCTATATTTTGTGACCGCTAGCTAGTAATGTTATAGTCTTGACATATTATAACACACTAGGTTACACCTACCACTGTTATAGTTTATCATTTCTGCTAACACCTTGTTCTGATTTCGCATAAAGCTAACTGTCGGTTATTTCTAGCATATATTTGTGCACCAATTTACGTTGGAATTTCTCCTCTTTATATCTGTACTAATGACTGATAATGCACAAACTGCCTTTCTAACTAGAAAAAGTCATATGTTACATTCAATAAAGATACATATATTAAAATGTTATATAAAAAAAGATGTATTTAAACATATGTAAACTAGAAAATGTTTTAATCATTCATTCATACTTAACTTAATATAAGCAGAAAATAAAGGCTCCTTTTAACAGAATTCAGCCATCTAAAGTTATTGCAATGCCATTATTTTCCCCATACCTCTTTGAAAGAAACCGTCATGGTACGAAATCAGCCAATTCAGAAATCCAGCTTTAAGTGCTACAATGTAATGCTCAGTTTTATTGGGGCCGTTTTACAAGCTGCCAGGACTGCATTGAAAGAATCAAAACAAGACTTCTTATAACACTAAGAGCGACTGCTTCAAATATCTTCCGAGTCTTTTTTATTGCCTATGAGACCCCTAGGGTAGGTACCCATGGAACAAAAAAGGATATATTCGTGGGAATGGTTATTATTCGGAAACCCTTAACGGCTAGAATGGTTCTTCTAGCTTACTCACAGAAAGTTCACAGAAAACAGGGTGCTATTCTCTGTTTATAGGGCCGATGTTCCTAATCCTATTTAATCTAGATTCCCAACCAGTAGAAGCGAGAAATGTCATTTTCTTTGATCGCCTGTTGCCTCGAGGGAACCACATTTTTTCCGATTGCTAAGATAGGCGCGAAGGCAAAATGGCGGCCAATGGAATCTACAGTTAAAAGGAGCAGACGATTTTATGACTTGCAGAAAGTGAGAAAAAAATGGCATACGAAAGTGCTTCTACTCTGTTTTCTTTTTACTCCATTAGATAGCGCGCCTGTTTAGCTGTTCGATTTAGATTTTATAGATCGAACAACATTTTAATCGATTTTTTTTTATTTATTTCGATGCAGGATTAAAAGCGTTGATGATAAAGTAGGATTAATAATCGAAAAGTTTCATCTTTCACTTATTAAAAGTTCCATATTTATTTTTATTTGTTTGTGTTATTTTCTTACATGTAAGTGTGAAATATTAGAGTGGCAGGAAAATATCGATATAACTTTTCCTAACGAATGATATTGATGTACATTTCCCTCTCCCCTTGATAAGATTTCTCAAGTTTCCAATATCGTAAAAACTAATAACAAAAGATCCGAATTTCTGTCAAATTCTTGGACAGCGTTGCTAGGCTGGCAAATGGGAAAAGCAATTTTACTGAAGTTTTCCTACTTCTAACTTAAAATTAATTAATTACATGGAATTTTCGGACTACTTTTAATATAAGAGTTTCCAGCATAAAATATTCGTATATGAGTTATGTTCTGCGTAGAAGTTGTATTTTTCGTGTTTGGAATAATGAGTTTGCGAATATTCTTGAAGAATAATATTTAAAATATTTCCTATTTTAATGAACGTTGAGTTTCGGAGTAAGGTTTAAATATATTTAAGTCTGTCGTCAAAGGAATTTATCTTAAATTTTATAAAATTAAATATTTTATATCTTCTTAACTTAGACTGCACATTTTATTTTCACACACACACATATATATATATATATATATATATATATATATATGTATATATATATATTTGTATATATATGTATATATAATATATATATGTATATATAATATATATATATATATGTATATATATGTATGTATATATATGTGTATATATATGTATATATAATATATATGTATATATATAATATATATATATATATATATATATATATATATATTTATATAAATATATATATATATATATTTATATAAATATATATATATATATATATATATATATATATATATATATATATATACATGTATATATATATATACATATAAATATATATATATATATATGTGTGCATATATATATATATATATATATATATATATATATATATATATATATGTATATATATGTATGTTTCAATTATGATATACATTACGCTATACATCCCTATACATTACCATGTATTGTAGGGTAAGTAAATATTATCAGTCATGGAGGTTTATCTACTGAAAGAGATGTGATTAACAAATTTTTTTATTGAGAGTATCACCCCATCATTTGAACTATCATTTGAAATGCGGCTGCGGCTGGCAGTTATCGTTTCCACAAATAACGCAGCTTTATAGTGTCAGGGAAATTACCTTTAAAAACTAGCACTTTTCATCAAAAACCGTAGAGTAAGTAAACAAGTACATATAGCTTAAAGCATATAGTTATTGAAACACTACAAAACGGTAAAATGTTTATTGTAAGGATGGAATTTTATATCTCACGTTTTCCAATTTTTTCTTTATCACCACTCTGCCAAATTTTACCTATCGCGAAAAAAACGAACGCTTCATAGCACTCATTCAATTTCGAGTAAAATAAAGATATGCGGGTTTCCTAGAAAGGTCTTTAAGCACATCCAATAACTTTGTAAGGAAAACTTCCTGAGTCTTTAGTCTATTATCTGAGTGTACACGTCAACATATCATCCCTTACCGCCTTTCTTTCTTTCTTTCGATCTAGACCTTTCGCCCTACCGAAAGGTGTTGTTGTTGTTGTTGAGACCCAGACCGCCCGACCCACCAGAAAGGTGTAAGGTAACTGTTTGGTCGGCCGATAAGTGCCACCCAATTTAGGCCGGAACTCAGTGGGGGAGGCATCCACAGGGACCGTACCTTCCTTCCCCTACCACCAACCTCTCGGAAGAACTTACGGACTCACATGTTTAACGTGATCGTACTCCGCATGAACACGACGGCAATTGTGGCAGCATGCAAATTCAGCGCGCAAACCACCTGGCTACCGCACCCGAAATGTGCCAACAGCACGCGGTGTTCCCAGGTGTTCACCCAGCCAAGTACTAATCGCGCCCGATGCTGCTTGACTTCGGTGATCTAACGAGAACCGGTGTTTTCAGCACGGTAGGGCTGTTGACCCCTACCCAAAGGTGTAAGGTATCCGTTTGGACTAGCTGAGGCAGCGCTACATAATATAAACTGGAACACAGTGGGGCGAAATCCACAGGGACAGTATTCTCCTTCCCCTACTACCAACTATGTGAAGGATATACAGACCCATATATTTAATGTACCCATACTTCGCATGTAAACGATGACAGATTGGGCAGAACTGGGAATTAAACTAGAGTAATCAGAGTGCAATCCCCCCGCGCTAACCACTGGGCGTCTCACCCCTTTGTGTCATCCCTTGTCGAAAATCATAATAAATCAGAGTTCGAAAATCGTGTCGAGTTAAATCATATTTTGTCACTACCTTATTGACTTCAAAATGTGATTTCCTGACACCAACCTCTCGAAAAGATGTTCGAACCCGCAGAGTCATCGAGTCCTACACCGCATGCACACGGGTTAGTTTCGACAGCACCGAGATTCGAACTCGGGTCCTGCGAGTGCAATCTCCGGGATCTAACCCACTAGGTAATCCCGCCCCTACATGTCTAATCTATCTTTCTAGTAAAGTGAACATGTTCGATCCAATAAGTGATATCTGCGTCTCACTTATTCGATCGACGAATTAAAAATCTGATGTGGGCACACCATAACTTTCCCCAAAGCCTCAAATTTATTTTCACTTTATGTCTTTAATAATTCGTTAAATTGAGTATAATTGCACAAAATAACACACATAATTATTTAAAATGACACGGAATTTGCACTTTTAGTTAAATTTTCGTTTTTATTTAGTAACTGGACATATTTTCAAAAGCAGCATAGCAAAACTGCGATAAAAAAAAATCTGATGTGGGCAACACATAAACTTTCCTTATATAATGTAATGAATTTACTACTTTTACAGTAAAAAATAGGTTTTTCTTATAGTAGATACTAATATTCTTTCCAAGATATTGAATTTTCGACAATTAGTCGTCATTTTTATTGATTTAGCGTCATTTTTATCCATTTGGCGAGATTTTCGTTAATTTGGCAACATTTCAAAAAGTCGTCAAGTTGGCGACATTCCGCCAAATTCGTCGCCAAGATCTCGCCAAGCGTTATGGACGAAGAAATAAGTTGTTCTTACAGCAGATAAATGACTATTGGCGTTCAAATACAAATGTATTACTCAAAGTATCTTTTTTCATGAATAGAAAAAGCTAGATCCACGAGAATGATGTCACACAATTTATCGCATGGTATTACATATGAAAAGTGAACATGTTTCTCAATAGGGAATATTTTTTTTTCATTTTATATGACTTTTTAATAATTTTTTTGAAAAATGTGCAATATCTCGAGAACGGTTCACGTTAGCGTTCTAAAATTTATGTCAATCGTTTTCTATTGAAAAATTACATAAGAAATGTCTATTTGCGTAACTTTATTAGTGGTTTTGATTTTTTGGCGATTTTTTCAAAATTTTATTCGAAACTTTAGGGGGGTTCTGAACATTCGATTACTTATAAATAAAAACAATAGGCTTCTGGTGTTTACGGATTGTGATTTTTGTACCAAATTTGGTTAAAATCGGTCCATTCGTTCGTCAGTTATCGTCTCCACAGACTCACTGACACACACACTCACACACACACACACACACACACACACACACACACACACACACTACTTTCACACACACACACACACACACACACAGACATCACTTCAAAAATGTTTGATTCGTGATCAGGGATGCTTGAAACGCGTTCCCCCGTCGAAAACTCGATTTCAACCCCGTCACAATACTTTCCTTATACATTATGTATATAAGGAAAGTAATAAAATATCTGGTAAACGGTTAGTCCGAAAGTAATGGGGTTGGTCTTATTCTTTTCATCCTCAGAAATTACGTATAACACAAGAACTTAATTGATACATTTGAGCATATATTACTTTCCTTATATACATAATGTATAAGGAAAGTATTGTGACGGGGTCGAAAATTCGAATTCGAGTTTTCGACGGGAGAGCACGTTTCAAGCATCCCTGATCACGAATCAAACATTTTTGAAGTCATGTCTGTGTGTGTGTTTGTGTCAGTGAGTCTGTGGAGACGATAACTGACGAACGAAAGGACCGATTCGAACGAAATTTGGTACAAAAATCACAATCCGTAAACACTGGAAGCTTATTGTTTTTATACGCAATCGAATATTCAGAATCCCCCTAAAATTTCGCGTGAAATTTTGAAAAAATCGTCAAAAAATTAAAACCGCTAATAAAGTTACGCAAATAGACATTTCTTATGTAATTTTTCATTAAAAAACGATTGACATAAATTTTAGAACGCTAACATGAACCGTTCTCGAGATATTGCATATTTTTCAAAAAAATTATCAAAAAGTCATATAAAATAAAAAAAATAATTCCTTTTGAGAAACATGTTCTATTTTAATATGTAATACCATGCGATACATTGGGTGACATCATTCTCCTGGATCTAGCTCGTTCCATTCATGAAAAAAGATACTTTGAGTAATACTTTTGTATTTGAACGCCAATAGTCATTTATCTGCTGTAGGAATAACTTATTTCTTCGTCCATAACGCTTGGCGAGATTTTGGCGACGAATTTGGCGGAATGTCGCCAACTTGGCGACATTTTGAAATGTTTCCAAATTAACGAAAATCTCTCCAAATGGATAAAAATAACGCTAAATCAATGAAAATGACGACCAATTGTCGAAAACTCAATATCTTGGAAAGAATATTAGTATCTACTATAAGAAAAACCTATTTTTTTTACTGTAAAAGTAGTAAATTCATTACATTATATAAGGAAAGTCATGTGTTGCCCACATCAGATTTTTTTCTTTTACAAGAACATATTTGAAATATGTGTATTGTTGGTCCAATTGAACACATTTATAGCGTGTTCCCCTTCAGATTCAAGGGCTTGAAAATATATTTCGATTGATACCAAGTTTGGCAACGTTCTCCCGGGGGCTAATTTGCACCCTCGGGAAGGACTAATGATGTCATGAGCACAAAAATTGTATGGCGGCTATTTTTCACTACAATGAATGAAACTATTAAGTTTCGCAATCATTAAGCTATAAATTTCCCCTTTTAAGCATGATTATATCCAATTTTATTCTAGGGTGCCATGTTAATAGAATATAAACGTTGAAAAAATTCTATCTTGTTTTATATTTTGCGGAAACGAAGCCGAATACAAATTTTCGTGAAAACCCATTTGTATCTGTTACAGCAACACAAATCGACTGCAGAAAGACAGATGGACATTCCGCAAAAAATAGTCAAAACGTGTCCGTAGGTCCTAAAACATATATTGCTATCAGAATCTCGAAATCGAAAATTTTCGGGAAAACAGTACTTTCTCTATATTTTATTCTAAAGTATGAGAAAGTAGAAAAGTAATTTTAGGATTAATTTAAAGCAAACTACCTCAAAATCATATTATTCATGCAGCGATTAAAAGTGCATTCATGTACATTGCAGTTCTTCTGCGTTCAACTCATCTTCAACTGTTTTATTTTCCAAGTTTCAAAATTTTGTGTCTGTACCCATGAATACAGAAAATGTTATGATCCTATTTGCTCTGAAATAAATATGCATATTGATCTAATAAGTATGCATGCATTAAAGCTAAAATTTGAAATATTATGGGGGGGGGGGGGGGTATAATAAAATATATGTTTGTCTGATTTAAAAAATATATATAGAAAAATAAGAATGCATGATTTTTTTTTCAAAAATAATATTTTGTAAAATATTTAAGTTTTGTACGTTAAAGTCATTAAAAGGCTTCACTTTAAAACAAAAAAAAATGCGACAAAAAATGTTAGAAAAAAGTATTCTGACAATATGTTCTAGACAAAAAATGTTTCTGGTAACTTTAGTTAATCTTGTAGACAGTGGTGAATGCTATTATTTTTTATAACTATAGATTTTATATTCGAAACAATGTTTCTAAAAAATAAGGCAAGATGGTGTATTAATAACACTAATATTTTCATATTACCAATATACAAATGTAGAGATACAAAAATGTCCGATTAAAAATATGGAAAAAAAACAGTTCCTTAATTCAAAATCAGATAGCTATATATGTCCGAAACCTACTATATCTCCTCTTAAGCATTGTCAAGTACACTAGAAAAATTTGCAAACTATCTAATATCAAGTTCTCTTGAGCAAAAAAAATTACTAGAGTGTGGCTTAACTCGACTTTGTCATACCAGAATCAATTTTTTTTAGTAAGGTTTTTCTTTTTTCAAATTTAACGAGAATTTTTTTTAAAAAATCACGTCATAGGTCCGAAGGATTACAGTAGTAACATGTTACCCTTCACTTTAAGATGGAGCGTCAGTAAATCTTCTGCCTATCCTCGCTTTGTTAACTTTCGCGGCACACATTTTTCGCCGAAATTCTGCTCAAACAGTTGCGAAATGTTTTCTGATAGGTAAAATACAATGCTTAGATTAAAACTAAATTAAATACCCAATAAAACATAGAATACATTTTTACTTTCCCTGCAATACATGGTAATGTATAGGGAAAGTATTGGAATCATGCCGAAAATCGCAATTCGAGTTTTCGACGGATCTACACGTTTCGAGACATCTAGAATACGAAAAAACCATTTTTAGCGTGACGTCTGTGTGTGTGTCTGTGTGTCTGTGTGTCTGTGTGTCTGTGTGTCTGTCTGTGTGCCTGTGTACCTGTCTGTCTGTACAGATTTTGTATCCGCTCTAACTACAAAACTAATCGACCGAATTTCACAAAATTTGGTAGGTAAGTCACTTGTGGGCGAGTCTGGTGCTGATTAGTTTTGGGAACGATTTGGAATAAAAGAACCCGCCTTTTTTTGCGAAATGGCCCGCAACAGCTTGTATTCCACTCTAACTGAAAAACTAATGGACCGAATTTCACAAAATTCGGTAGATGAGTCACTTGTGGGTTATCCTGGTGCTGATTAGAATTTGGTACGATTCGGAAAAAAGTAACCTGCCTTTTTCTGCAAAATGCCCAGCAAAAATTCGTCAAAATCTAAACTAAAGAACTAGGTATACTCAAATATATCCATTAAATGCTCGTTTAATACGTAATTTTTAACGACGAAAATAATAAGACCAACCCCATTACACTAGGATCGAGATATTTTAGCTTTCCTTATTTTCTCTGCGCCACCTTTGAAAATAAGTCCGGTTTCCGAATGAGAACGAAAATTGAATTAAAAGTGAAATAAATTTAATTAAAATAAAGAGAACGTTAATATAAGTCTGCAGGGAAAGTCATGTGCTGTCCACATCAGATTTTTTACTTTAATTCAAAATATTTTTGGTGCTATCATCTGTTGTAATTTAATTCATACCGACTATTTTTATTTTTTAATGAACATTTTTAAATGTCTATTCCTTCTAATACAGTATTAAATACAACAACAGATTATATATAATAATACCACAATCACGGAAATGTAATTTCTTATTCTATAAATTTGATAAGGGGATCTGAATCTACATCACTGAGGACTACAGTTTTATCTTCAAGTTCCTTTGTCTCTTCAAGTCCAAGTTCAATTACGTTTCCGTGATTGTGATATTATTATATATTATCTGTTATATTTAATAGTGTATTAGAAGGAATAGACATTTAAAAATGTTCTTTAAAAAATAAAAATTGTCGATCTGAATTAAATTACGTCAACAGATGGCAGTACCAAAATATTTTGAATTAAAATAAAAAATGTATTCTATGTTTTATTGGGTATTAAATTTAGTTTTAATATAAATTAGTTTTAATATAATAAGTATTGCATTTTATCTATCACAAAACATTTCGCAACTGTTTGAGCAGAATTTCGACGAAAAATGTGAGCCGCGAAAGTTAGCAAAGCGCGGCTGGGCGGAACACTTACTGACGCTCACCCTTAAAGGACTTCAAATCTTTCGATTGATACTATAATTGACAATATACTCACCGAGGGTTGGGTAACTTGCCCCCTAAGGGGGGGCTAATGACGTCACGAACAAAAAACTATATCGTGGCTAATTTTCACAACAATGTTTGAAACTGCAAAGTCTTGCGATCATTGAAACTTATAAATAAACCCTTTTATTCATGATTACGTCAAATTTTGTCCTATGCCACCAAGTTAAAAAATATAAAATGTCAAATAAATTTCGAAGTTTTCGTTCGAATTTTAAAAGAATTCTATCTAGTTCTAGATATTTTAGGACAAAGCCGGGTATAATGTTTCGTGACAATCCATTTGTATTTGTGGAGACTAATATGTACAGAAGAAATCAACTACAGGCATACAGACGAAAGGACATAATTTCAAAAATAGTCGAAACGTGTTCAGGAAGTATTAAAACATATATTGGCCTCAATATCTCGAAAGTGAAA
The DNA here is from genome assembly GCA_951213105.1 of Amaurobius ferox. Lineage (NCBI taxonomy): Eukaryota > Metazoa > Arthropoda > Arachnida > Araneae > Amaurobiidae > Amaurobius > Amaurobius ferox. The sequence goes on along the minus strand of OX578154.1, from coordinate 19,492,835 downwards.
AATTTCGTGAACTCAATAATACCTATGAGAAAGTAAAAATGCAGAGGCAACCACAAATAACAATTCTATCCACACAGACGTGAATACGTGTTTGACTGTTCGTTATTAAAATCTGAATTCCAAACATATAAAATAAAAATCTGATGTGGGCAACACATGACTTTCCTTATATAATGCAAAGAATTTACTACTTTTACAGTAAAAAAAAATGTTATTCTTATAGTAGATACTTATATTCTTGCCAAGATATTGAATTTTCTTCAATTAGTCGTCATTTTCATTGATTTAGCGTCATTTTTATCTATTTGGCGAGATTTTCGTTAATTTGGCAACATTTCAAAAAGTCGCCAAGTTGGCGACATTCCGCCAAATTCGTCGCCAGAATCTCGCCAAGCGCTATGGTCGAAAAAATAAGTTATTCTTACAGCAGACAAATGACTATTGGCGTTCAAATACAAACGTATTACTCAAAGTACCTTTTTTCATGAATGGAACGAGCTAGATCCACGAGAATGAGTTCATCTAATTTATCGAATGGAATTTATCGTATTTACATATGAAAAGTGAACATGTTTATCAATAGGAAATATTTTTTTTTAATTTTATATGACTTTTTGATATTTTTTTTAAATGTACAATATCTCGAGAACGGTTTGTGTTAGCGTTCTAAAATTTATGTCAATCGTTTTCTAATGAAAAATTACATAAGAAGTGTCTATTTGCGTAACTTTATTAGTGGTTTCGATTTTTTGACGATTTTTTCAAAATTTCATTCGAAAATTTAGGGGGGTTCTGAACATTCGATTGCGTACAAAAACAATAGGCTTCCAGTGTTTACGGATTATGATTTTTGTACCAAATTTGGTTCGAATCGGTCCATTCGTTCGTCAGTTATCGTCTCCACAGTCTCACTGACACACACACACACACACATATACTTTCACACACACACATACTTTCACACACATACTTTTACACACGCACACATATACTTCCACACACACACACAGACATCACTTCAAAAATGTTTAATTCGTGATCAGGGATGCTTGAAACGTGCTCTCCCGTCGAAAACTCGAATTCGAATTTTCGACCCCGTTACAATACTTTCCTTATACATTATGTATATAGGGAAAGTAAAAATGGCAATCAGTACTTGAGATGTATGCCACCTGTTGACAACCTTAAGCCTAAGGCATTCATTTCTTTAATGAATTCTTCAACTGCTGCTAATTATATGCTGAGAATTTTTCACCCGAAGTTTTGGATGCAGAATATTTTTTTCGGTGAAAAATTTATTTACGAAGATATTATTTTTCCGTTAACGTCTCTGTGAAAAGTTTGCGAAAAGTGTTCAATAGATTATGTATAAAAATGAAAGTAAAGAACATTGTTACATTCAAAATATTCCTATAAATGATCACATCTGATGTGGGCAGTTCATGCCGTCACTTACTGACACAACTTTGACACAATCAGATTACTTTACGTAAAAATCTGATGTGAGCAGCACATGACTTTCCCTGCAGACTTATACACGCATTCTCTTTATTTTAATTAAATTTAATTCACTATTAATTCAATTTTCGTTCTCATTTGGTAACTGGACTCATTTTCAAAGGGGGCGTAGAGAAAAAACGAAAAAACAAAAATATCTCGAGAACGGCTAATCCTAATGTAATGGGGTTGGTCTTATTCTTTCCTTCGTTAAAAATTACTTATTAAATAAGCATTTAATAGATATATTTCAGCATACGCAGTTTTTTAATTTAGATTTTGGCGATGTTTGCTGGCCATTTTCATAAAAAGGCAGGTTATTTTTTTTCAAATCATACCAAAATCTACTCAGCACCAGCGTGATCCACAAGCAACTTATCTACCAAATTTTGTAAAATTCGGTCCATTAGATTTTCAGCTAGAGTGGATACAAGCTTTTGGGGGCCATTTCGCAAAAAAAGACGGGCTCTTTTATCCCGAATCGTACCCAAAACTAATCAGCACCAGATTCACCCACAAGTGAATTACCTACTAAATTTTATGAAATTCGGTCAATTAGTTTTTTAGTTAGAGTGGATACAAAATCTGCACAGACAGACAGACATAAAGGCACACACACAGACGTTACACTAAAAATAGTTTTTTCGTATTCTAGAGGTCTCGAAACGTGTAGATCTGTCGAAAACTGGAGTTGCGATTTCGACATGATTCCAATACTTTCCCTATACATTACCATGTATTGCAGGGAAAGTAAAAAATCTGATGTGAGCAGCACATGACTTTCCCTGCAGACTTATATTAACGTTCTCTTTATTTTAAATAAATTTATTTCACTTTTATTCAATTTTCGTTCTCGTTCGGTAACCGGGCTTATTTTCAAAGGTGGCGTAGGGAAAGTACTAAAAACTAAAATATCTCCAGAACGGCTAGACCTAATGTAATGGGGTTGGTCTTATTCTTTACTTCTCTAAAAATTACGTATTAAACAAGCATTTAATGGATATATTTGAGCATACGTAGTTCTTTAGTTTAAATTTGGACGTTTTTTGCGGGCCATTCTGCAAAAAAAGGCAGGTTATATTTTTCTGAATCGTACCAAAATCCAATCAGCACCAGGATGACCTATACGTGACTCATCTACTGAATTTTGTGAAATTCGGTCCATTAGTTTTTCAGCTACAGTGGATACAAGCTTTTGCGGGTCTTTTCACAAAAAAGGCGGGTTCTTTTATTCCGAATCGTACCCAAAACTAATCAGCACCAGCCCCGCCTACAAGTGACTTACCTACAAAATTTTGTGAAATTCGGTCCATTAGTTTTTTAGTTAGAGTGGATACAAAATCTGCACAGACAGACACACAGACAGACACACAGACAGACAGACACACACACACAGACGTCACGCTAAAAATGGTTTTTTCGTATTCTAGAGGTCTCGAAACGTGTAGATCCGTCGAAAACTCGAGTTGTGATTTTCGGCATGATTCCAATGCTTTCCCCTATACATTACCATGTATTGCAGGGAAAGTAAAAATCTGATGTGGGCAGCACATGACTTTCCCTGCAGACTTATACCCACGTTCTCTATATTTTAATTAAATTTATTTCACTTTTATTCAATTTTCGTTCTCATTCGGTAACCGGGCTTATTTTCAAAGGTGGCGTAGGGAAAGTACGAAAAACTAAAATATCTCGAGAACGGCTAGTCCTAGTGTAATGGGGTTGGTCTTATTCTTTTCGTCGTTAAACATTACGTATTAAACGGGCATTTAATGGATATATCTGAGTATACCTAGTTCTTTAGTTTAGATTTTGAAGATTTTTGAGGGCCGTTTTGCAAAAAAAGGCAGGTTATTTTTTTCCGAATCGTACCAAAATCTAATCAGCACCAGAGTGACCTATACGTGAGTCATCTACCGAGTTTTGTGAAATTCGGTCCATTAGTTTTTCAGCTAGAGTGGATACAAGCTTTTGCGGGCCATTTCGCAAAAAAAGGCGGGTTCTTTTATTCCGAATCGTACCCAAAACTAATCAGCACCAGCCCCGCCCACAAGTGACTTACCTACCAAATTTTGTGAAATTCGGTCCATTAGTTTTTTAGTTACAGTGGATACAAAATCTGCACAGACAGACAGACACACAGACAGACAGACAGACAGACAGACACACAGACAGACAGACAGACACACGCACAGACGTCACGCTAAAAATGGTTTTTTCGTATTCTAGAGGTCTCGAAACGTGTAGATCCGTCGAAAACTCTTGTTGTGATTTTCGGTATGATTCCAATACTTTCCCTATACATTACCATGTATTGCAGGGAAAGTAAAAATCAGGATTTCATTCATTGTGACGCAAATTAATATAAAACAAACAATTGATTAGTACGATTGAGCATACTAATTAAATGAAATGAAATTTGTTGGCATTTGCATATCATTTATAGAAAACAGAAACGTTTCGTATAAGAAATCCAACAAAGTTTTTTTTACTTTCCCTGCAATACATGGTAATGTATAGGGAAAGTATTGGAATCATACCGAAAATCACAACTCGAGTTTTCGACGGATCTACACGTTTCGAGACCTCTAGAATACGAAAAAACCATTTTTAGCGTGACGTCTGTGCGTGTGTCTGTCTGTCTGTCTGTGTGTCTGTCTGTCTGTCTGTCTGTGTGTCTGTCTGTCTGTGCAGATTTTGTATCCACTGTAACTAAAAAACTAATGGACCGAATTTCACAAAATTTGGTAGGTAAGTCACTTGTGGGCGGGGCTGGTGCTGATTAGTTTTGGGTACGATTCGGAATAAAAGAACCCGCCTTTTTTTGCGAAATGGCCCGCAAAAGCTTGTATCCACTCTAGCTGAAAAACTAATGGACCGAATTTCACAAAACTCGGTAGATAACTCACGTATAGGTCACTCTGGTGCTGATTAGATTTTGGTACGATTCGGAAAAAAATAACCTGCCTTTTTTTGCAAAACGACCCTCAAAAATCTTCAAAATCTAAACTAAAGAACTAGGTATACTCAGATATATCCATTAAATGCCCGTTTAATACGTAATGTTTAACGACGAAAAGAATAAGACCAACCCCATTACACTAGGACTAGCCGTTCTCGAGATATTTTAGTTTTTCGTACTTTCCCTACGCCACCTTTGAAAATAAGCCCGGTTACCGAATGAGAACGAAAATTGAATTAAAAGTGAATTACACAAAATTGAATTAAAAGTGAATTACACAAAATTCGGTAGATGAGTCACGTATAGGTCACCCTGGTGCTGATTAGATTTTGGTACGATTCAGAAAAAAACAACCTGCCTTTTTTTGCAAAATGGCCCGCAAAAATTGCCAAAATCTAAAATAAAAAACTGGGTATACTCAAATATATCCATTAAATGCTGATTTAATACGTAATTTTTAACGAAGAAAAGAATAAGACCAACCCCATTACACTAGGTCTAGCCGTTCTCGAGATATTTTAGTTTTTTGTACTTTCCCTACACCACCTTTGAAAATAAGTCCGATTACCGAATGAGAACGAAAATTGAATAAAAGTGAAATACATTTAATTAAAATAAAGAGAACGTAAATATAAGACTGCAGGGAAAGTCATGTGCTGCCCACATCAGATTTTTTTAAATTCGTACCAAAAGTTTTAGAGCTATATAGAGGGAAAAGGAAAGACAGAGAGAAAGAGAAAGAAAGATAGAGAGATAAAGAAAGATAGAGAGATAGAGAAAGATAGCGAGAGATATAGAGATATAGATAGATAGATAAACATAGAGATATAGATAGAGAGAGAGGGAGGGATTTTTTTCTCAAAAAAGTGATTTTCGACATTTTTATAAATTTAAATTGATACAAGTCAAATTCTACTGCACGCATATGAATGAAATGTGGAACAATTGTTATATATATACTTTTCTTTAATGTCTTCAGCAATTGTTGAAATATGTTTTTTTTTATTATGATTTTCGAAAACACTATTTGTGGTGTAAAATCACGTTTTTTACATTATCTTTTATTAAATTTTTTCTGATTTACGAAAATTATTTTTCTACTTATATCCAAAAAAAACCTTGTCTAATTCTTGAAATTTTAATCTTTAAAAAATAATTTTTTTTAGTTTTTAAAATTGTGAATATCGCGTTTTGTTTACTATACTTAAAATCTAATAGAATACAAAAAATTGCAACTATAACTTCAAAATTGCAGATTTCAGCAATTTCAGTACCATACCCCCTTAAGAAGACAAATCAGTTCAAAGACATCTACTGTTAATTGTATCAGAAGAAATAATATCCTATATATATTTTCGGTAAAAGGATACACTTTAAACCATATGTAGCACTGCTATATTTTATACATTTGGTGAAGTAATAATAGCACTTCGTTTAAAGTATACACCGATATTATTGCCGTATTACTTTATCGGTGAAAATTAGAAGGATTATATTACAAGATAAATATATTTAAAATGCTAATATACTCCATTACAAAAAAAATCGACGTACCAAGAAGGAGTTGTCCGATTGTAATGAAATTTCGTATGCAAAGCCATTTTGAGCGAACATGCAAATGAATCAAATTTGGTGTCCAATGAATAAACAGTGGGAGCTCCTGCTCATCGGAACTGCGCATTCAGCAGGTGTATATAAGGAGCGATTCTGAATCTCTGGTCAAAATTTCTGTTGCATATCGACTGCATATATCTTACGTCTTTGGTACTCATGTTCGCCAGTAAACCACGTAGTCATGTTCGCTAGTAAACCACGCAGTCATGCTAGTAAACCACGTGCTCAGGTTCTGACGTCACATGAATACTCCCTATATTATGTACACTTATAACTAATGAGGTAAAAACAAGAAAGATCAATCATGCTTAAAGCATTGATTATGAAACACTTTCCAACTTCAATGCAATTTTATTTAAAAAAGTCTAAAATGCAATATATTCATCGGTAATATTTTAAAACTTATCACAATACTACATTAATTTATTATATTTGAAAACGTAAACCTTCATTGAAAAAAATGAACTTCATTCAAATAACTGCATTGAAATATAAATTGCCTGGTTTAAATATCTCTAAAATGCGATACATTCCACGGTCATATTTTTAAAACTATCATAATACTACGATAATTTATTATATTTGAAAACTTCATAGAAAACAACAGAAATTCATTCAAATGACGTCATAGAAAAAATAACACGCCTGGATCTCTCTATAAAAACATCATTTCATTCATAACTTTCACTCATTCATTTTCTTCATCACAATACTATAATAATTTATTTTATTTAAAAATTAAGACCATGGAGCTACAAGTAATGAAACTCTATGCTTAAAACTTCATCGAAAAAAATCGTCCTCTTTATAAAAAAAATTAATATTTCATTCAAATTAGCCATGCAGACTCCATGGGCTAAATTATTTTGTGTTAAAGAAATACAGCAATTCTAATACAACTCATTCTACATATTTTGCTGTTTACATTTCACATAACTGAAAAATAGGCTTCGTTGTAGAAGTAATCAAATTTGGATAATCATTTAAACTCAAATATATTGTATTTGCGTTGTGTCAGTATGTAGATGCACAGAATTTAATCAAAAATAAAGTAGTTTCAGGACGGATACAACACTCAATATGAATTAAAAAGAACTTAAAAAATCACGATGTTGAAACAAGATGGATGCCATATATCATTTTGAAGTGGATCATGTGATCTGTTTATTTCATGGTCACGTGATCGTTTCATATAAGAGGTGTAATTATAACTTTAATTTTTATTTAAAAACTACTGAATATACTTCGCTGATTTTTTTTTATATATTTTATGGGACAATTTGAATATTACCTAAAATTTTTGAAGCATTTTGTGAATTTTAAATCCGCTTAAAAAATGTTTGAAATATTAGGTCCCATAGGGCTCAATGTATTTCATTTTTTCAACCCGGGTTCAATCCAAAACTAATTGGGTGATATTATTCATTTACATTCCCATAGGTCCTACAGACCGCCTGAACAACATACTAAAATTTCATTTTGATTAAGTCATTTTTACGGCAATTATCGTGCTAACAGACAGACAGACAGATAGAATGAACAAAGTCATAAACACTTTTCAATTTTGCTGTAAAGTGTTAATAAAAACGAAAATACCGTCTGAAGCAATCTCTCAGGTGCTCTGGGAAAAGAAAAGAAGTCCTGCATTTTAAGTATTTCTATGCAGAAAGACCTAAAATATTTATTTAAACTGTCCATTTTGAAAAAAAAATAATTATGAGCGTAATGCAAAGTAGAACTGAAACAATGAAGAATATTCATTCCTACGTATTCAAAACTATTTTACCTTTCAATTTATTCGTACCTCCATATATTCTGTACGCTATCCTACAACTATTAAAAATTATCTGATGTGGGCAGCATATGACCTTCCTTATATAATGCTATGCATTTACTACTTTTACAGTAAAAAAAAATAGGTTATTCTTATAGTAGATATTTATATTCTTTTGAAGTTATTGAATTTTCATCAATTGGTCGTCATTTTCATTGATTAAGCGTCATTTTTATCCATTTGGCGATATTTTCGATAATTTGGCAACATTTAAAAAAGTCGCCAAGTTGGCGACATTCCGCCAAATTCGTCGGCAAAAGTCTCGCCCAGCGTTTTGGACGAAGAATTAAGTTATTCTTATAGCAGATAAATGACTATTGGCATTCAAATGCAAAAGTATTACTCAAAGTATATTTTCTCATGAATGGAATGGGTTAGATCCATGAGAATGCTGTCACCAAACTTATGGCATGATATTACATATAAAAAATAAACATGTTTTTCAATAGTTAACAATTAATAATTTTTTTTTAATTTATTGGATTTTTTGATAAATGTATTTGAAAATGTGCAATATCTCGAGAACGGTTCATGCCAGCGTTCTAAAGTTTATGTCAATCGTTATCTAAGGAAAAACTACATAAGAATTGTCTATTTGCTTAACTTTATTATATGTTTTGATTTTTTGATGATTTTTTCAAAATTTCACTCGAAAATTTAGGGGGTTCGGAACATTCGATTATGTTTTTAGACAACAGACTTCTAGTATTCATGGATTGCAATTTCTGCACCAAATTTCATTCGAATCGTTCCATTCGTTCGTAAGATATCGTCTCCACAGTCTCACTGACACACACACACACACACACACACACACACACACACACAGACATCACCTAAAAATGTTCGGTTCGTGATCATGGATGCTTGAAACGTGCTGTCCCGTCGAAAACTGGAATTCGAATTTTCGACTCATTCACAATACTTTCATTACACATTATTGTATATAAGGAAAGTAATACTGGTTAATTACACTCATCATTAAGGAACCCTTAATTTAAAAATAATCAAAATTACATATATTAAATACTACGCCATTTTATTGTGTCAACTAACAATAGCAACTACTATTCTAACACTAGCGACGCCTAGATGCAATTTTTAAAGCAATATGGCATTTCAAACGTTTCGTCCATAGTTTTATTACTTTCCTTATATATATCATGTATAAGGTAAGTATTGTGACGGGGTCGAAAATTCGAATTCGAGTTTTCGACGGAACAGCACGTTTCAAGCAATCCTGATCACGAATAAAGCATTTTTGAAGTGATGTCTGTGTGTGTGTGTGGAAGTATGTGTATGTGTGTGAAAGTATGTGTGTGTGTATGTGTGTGTGTGTGTGTCATTGAGACTGTGGAGACGATAACTGACGAACGAATGGACCGATTTGAACGAAATTTGGTACAAAAATCACAATCCGTAAACATTGGAAGCCTATTGTTTTTATGCGTAATTCAATGCTCAGAACCCCCCCTAAATTGTCGAGTGAAATTTTGAAAAAATCGTCAAAAAATCAAGCTAATAAATTTACCCAAATAGACATTTCTTATGTAATTTTTCATTAGAAAACGATTGACGTAAATTTTAGAACGCTAATATAAACCGTTATTGAGATATTCCACATTTTTCAAAACAATTAATCAATAAATCATATAAAATTAAAAAAAATATTTCCTATTGAGAAACATGTTTACTTTTCATATGTAATATCATGCGATAAATTTGGTGACAGCATTCTCATGGATCTAATTCGTTCCATTTATGTAATACTTTTGTATTTGAACGCCAATAGTCATTTATCTGCTGTAAGAATAACTTATTTCTTCGTTCATAATGCTTGGCGAGATTTTGGCGACGAATTTGGTGGAATGTCGCCAACTTGGCGCCTTTTTTAAATGTTGCTAAATTAACGAAAAACTCGGCAATTGGAAAAAAATAACGCTAAATCAATGACGACTCATTGATGATGACAACTTGGAAAATGACGACTCGTTGACGAAATATCAATAGCTTGGAAAGAATATAAATATCTACTATAAAAAAATCTATTTTTTTTACTGTAAAAGTAGTAAATTCATTGAATTATATAAGGAAAGTCATGTGCTGCCCACATCAGATTTTCTTCTTCTTTCTAACTCCACGCTTATAACTTTAACATAATGCGATAATTGTTGAGCATCACTAAATTATACTGATACTACAATTAAAGGAATTCAATTGTGCCAAGTCTCAAAGCTTTCAGTGGCAAAACTGGAGGAATTCCCGATTTATTGTGAATTGAATAAATAGTATAGCACAAATCGGTAGGAATGCAGTAATAAATTATAAAAATGTTATGAATAGGCTAATTGAATATCTATTCAATGTAACATAATGAGAAGTATATTGTTATTAGAATCACTTTAAATGTTGTATGGAGTGCTATAAAAACTGTTTAGTAAATAAATTGGTATTATTGTGTAGTTTAGAGCTGTTTAATACACAAACGACATATAATTCACCCATTTATTCCTTATATACATAATGTATAAGAAAAGTATTGTGACGGGGTCGAAAATTCAAAATCGAGTTTTCGACGGGAGAGCACGTTTCAAGCATCCCTGATCACGAATGGAACATTTTTAAAGTGATGTGTGTGTGTGTGTCAGTGAGTCTCTGGAGACGATATTTCACGAACAAATGGAGCGATTCGAATGAAATTTGGTACAAAAATCTCAATCCGTGAATACTGGAAGCCTATTGCTTTAAAACACAATCGAATGTTCAGAATCCCCCTAAATTTTCGAATGAAGTTTTGAAAAAATCATCAAAAAATCAAAACCTTTAATAAAGTTACGCAAATAGACATTTCTTATGTAATTTTTCCTTAGAAAACAATTGATATGAACTTTAGAACGCTAGAATGAGACGAGATTTTGCGAGATTTTGCCGACGAGATTTTGCCGACAAATTAAGCGGAATGTCACCAACATGGTGATATTTTTAAATGTTGCCTAATTAACAAAAATCTCGCTAAATGGATAAAAATGATACTCAATCAATGAAAATGACGACTAATTGAAGAAAATTCAATATCTTGGAAAGAATATAAGTATCTGCTATAAGAATAAAAATTTTTTTAACTGTAATGTAGTAAATTCATTGCATTATATAAAGAAAGTTAGGTGCTGCTCACATCAGATTTTTTTATTGGTGGTAAAAGCTGTCTTATACTATTGTTTTTGTGGAAAATTTTTCGTTAAAATATTTTATTATCATAATCTGCTATAGTTAGAGACATATTAGATAACATATTAGATGATGAGTGATAAAGATTCAGCATCGAATTTCAAAGAAGGTCGGTTGCTCATTCAGTATTTCCACTTTCGGTTCCTTTTTGCATTTCCGATTAAAAAATTTTCCTTTTACTTAAAACATATTTGTCTGAGAATTGGTTATAGATCATAGATGCTAACTGGTATAAATTTAGGTTTAAATTCTAGTGAAGGTAGACCAATTTAATAAGGAATTCCACATCCCGTTTTTTTTTCACTTTCGGTTCAAAAGATTTCCTTGAAACATCTATTTCCCAAGAGTGGCTGGAAATAGAGCTTAAATGATGACTACTATGAATTCAACATTACAGCCTAGAGAAGGTAATCAAAAAATTTCCTTGAAACATCTATTTCCCAAGTTTTGCTGTGGATAGAACTTAGATGATGACTGATATGAATTTGACATTAAATTTTGAAGAAGTTAAAGGCTTCACCAATCATTTCAACTTTCGGTTAAAAAAAAAGTCCTTGAAACATCTATTTTTGAAAACTCACTGCTGAAAATAATTTGCGTAAATTTATTAAAGGTTTCGATTTTTTTATGATTTTTTTTCAGACTTTCACTAGAAAATTAAGGGGGGAGGGGTTCTAAACATTCGATTATGTTTTCAAACAATAGGCTTCTAGTATTCATGGATTGCAATTTTTGTACCAAATTTCATTCGATTCGAAATTAGATGATGAGCCTTAGATGATGACATATGAATTCAACATTAAATTCTGAAGAAGTTAATGGCTTCGCCAAGGATTTTAACTTTCCTTTTTAAAAAAATGTCCTTGAAACATCTACACTGCTCAAAACAATAAGGGGATATTGTGATTTTGGAAATAAACTGCGGATGAGAAAAAGTGTTGTAGGCTGATATACGTTCCATAGGTGTTGTAAGTTATTAGAAAAGAAAATTACGCGCAGAACACGGAATAATTAAATGTTATTCTTGTTTTCTGTCGGAAAATAAAAAATACACATTTTGTACGATACTTTCAGAAAATGCGATTTCTCTGATAAAAATGGGTTTTAATAAAGAGTGTGGTTTTCCCTGTGATCAATTTGGGACTGGGGTATTCTCTCCCATTCCTGTAAAAGGGGCGATTTCCAGCTGCTATACTGATTCAGGGGCTGATAAGCGGCCAGCAACCCTTCCCCCAAATTATCCCAAATGTGTTCGATTGAGTACATGTCTGGGTACCATGCTGACAAATCAATTCGAAGGATTCCTTCGTCGAAAAGAAAGCGTCCACTAACTGAGCACAATATGGCCTAGGTTAACATCCATGGGAATGAATTTAATCCCGATTGCTGCAGCGTAAAAAACCACAAAAGGTATGAAGCCCTCATGCCTGAAAAAGTCACTTTGCAGAGATTGAATTTTTTTAAGGGCAGAAGCATAAACAGGGCAATATTTTCGTTCAATGGCACAGCGATCTGTTTTAAGATTAGCATCTGGGTGATGATAATTATAATCACCACAGTTTATACATGGTTAAATAATCCATCATGCTCAGAGATATAGGACCTCATGCCTATATCTCTGAGCCATTAGTGATCTATTCCTGATGATATACAGTTCGGTACACTATTAATAGAGATACCGGCCAAACCATCACCCAGCCTCCTCCTAATCGGATACTTCCATTCACAAATGCAGAATTATTCTGAGTGCCACGTTCTCTCCAGATGAAAATCCGCCTATTGTCCGGTTGTACACTAAAGCGGAAGTCGTCTCCCTCTGGGATGCTCTTGTGCCCACCTTCTGCAGGTAGCATGGTGGCCCGCTCCGCTGTTAAGGAAATACAAACCATAGGTCTTCGAGCATACAAACCAACACAATGGAGTCGGTTTCCAACAGTTTAAGTTGAAACGCTGGTACCAGTAACCATCCGAAGGTGCTATTGTAAAAGAGTAGCATTCATACTGCGATTTTTTCTAGTCATGTGTTAGTTTTCTAGTCATGTGTTAAATACTGGTCCTGGTTTTGTGTCGTTGCATGCTTACGACCTTGACCTTGCCTTCGACTGACATTTCTAGTTTCCAGAAACCGATTTCATAGTCTGAAAATTAAACTTTTGGACACGCCAAGGGCTTCCGCGTTGACTTTGGCCTACCTCTAAACGACCGATGGCCCCTCCAGGCTACCGATTTGGCTAAGTCATGTTGCTGAGACATCGTGTTCACTGATACGAAGCATTCAACGCTTGTCAATTGTTTCTAATATCTTCCTACATAAATAAAGCTGCAGATCGCTTTTCACTCCTTTTATAAATCATGTAATTTTAACCTTCACAGACAAAATTCGCATATTCCGAAGTTTGTAATCCTGAAAATTTTTCTTTTTAATCTCTTGTCTTACATTTTTGTTTAAAAAATCTGATGTGGGCAACACATGACTTTCCTTATATAATGTAATGAATTTACTACTTTTGCAGTAAAAAAAATAGGTTTTTCTTATAATAGATACTAATATTCTTTCCAAGATATTGAATTTTCGACAATTAGTCGTCATTTTCATTGATTTAGCGTCATTTTTATCCATTTGGCGAGATTTTCGTTAATTTGGCAACATTTCAAAAAGTCGCCAAGTTGGCGACATTTCGCCAAATTCGTCGCCGAAATCTCGCCAAGCGTTATGGACGAAGAAATAAGTTATTCTTACAGCAATAAATGGCTATTGGCGTTCAAATACAAAAGTATTACTTAAAGTATCTTTTTTCATGAATGGAACGAGCTAGATCCACGAGAATGATGTCACCCAATTTATCGCATGGTATTACATACGAAAAGTGAACATGTTTCTCAATAGGAAATATTTTTTTTTTATTTTATATGACTTTTTGATAATTTTTTTAAAAAAACTGTACAATATCTCGAGAACGGTTCATGTTAGCGTTCTAAAATTTATGTCAATCATTTTTTAATGAAAAATTACATAAGCAATGTCTATTTGCGTAACTTTATTAGCGGTTTTGGTTTTTTGACGATTTTTTTAAAATTTCATTCGAAAATTTAGGGAGGTTCTGAACATTCGATTGCGTATAAAACAATAGGCTTCCAGTGTTTACGAATTGTGATTTTTGTACCAAATTTTGTTCAAATCCGTCCATTCGTTCGTCAGTTATCGTCTCCACAGACTCACTGACACACACACAGACATCACCTCAAAAATGTTTGATTCGTGATCAGGAATGCTTGATACGTGCTCTCTTGTTGAAAACTCGAATTCGAATTTTCGACCCCGTCACAATACTTTCCTTATACATTATGTATATAAGGAAAGTAAAAATACTAGTCGATTATACTGAAATCATACTGAACTCACAATATCCCCCAATTGTTTTGAGCAATGTATTTTACAGGATTAGCTATAGATAGAGCTTAGATGGTGATATTTTGTGATTGAGTGTGCGGCGTACTTAGAGTTGTCATGAGTATTGAATATGGTCTATTTTGCTTCTCATATTTTTGGGCTCTTGCGGAGTGCAAGTACGATTTGAAACGTGCAGCGGATCAAAGCCACATTACATTTTGTTTAAATGTATTATTTCAGTAGCAGGTGCTTATTTAATTATTTATACGTAATAGACGCTTCTATTTTGCGCTATTTATAAAATACTGTATGATTATGTACTTATTTAGGGAAAATGTGTGTTTAGTAAATTATGCGTGAACTTGCGCAGCAAGCGACTAATCCTTTCGTAAAGATCAATGAATTTAATTTATCCCTACTGCACATCCGGGACAATGCCGGGTGCAGTTTCTAATTGTTACAATAAACTTTAAAGAAAGCTTTTGTTTTAGTATCTCAGATTTTTCACCAATCACGATAAATATACAACAAGAAATAACTTTTAACCCATCTTAAACTCCTTTATACCTGATATCAATAATTTAATATATATAAATCTTTCAATTGCTTTCTATTTCCATCCTATATCAATTATTCGTATTTGCTTACTATTGAATTTGCAGGCACAACTATTGACACAAATCGTGTCAAGTCCAAACTGCCAAGTATATTCGACCAACCAGAAGCTTGTTGCAAATAACCTACAATCGCGTTTCAATGGGAGCTTAAACCCAATTTGAATTGACCAGCAGATTTAATAGACTAGAACATCAAAGTACTGAATAATAAACACTTATTAAATCAGAGCACTGTTTAGCGAATAGTGATTGATAATCTAATATATCAAGTTGAATTGGTAGTAGTGAATATCTATAGGAATATTAAATGTTGAATCTTGAATTAAAAAATGCTGCTTTTGTGACGTCATATAAAGGTATATGTAAATTTTTAAAACAAAATTTTATTTCACGTAAATCTAACTTGACAATAAAGGTATATAGGAAGATGACGCCTTAGACTATGAATTAAAACCCTTAATAATTAAAAGTCAAATAATTGTTAGACGCATTTTTATCTTTTCAGAGCTCCGGTAGCCCCTTTGTGACATAGAAGACAGAGTTTCTGCACATATATAGTATCCCGGGCGCGATATCCCAGTAGTTAGAGCGTGGGAGTTTCACTCGGTCGACCCGGGTTCGATTCCCGCCACTGCCAAAACTGCCACCGGAGTACAATCACGTTAAACATGTGGGTCCGTAAGTCCTTCCGAGAGGTTGGTGGTAGGGGAAGGAGAGTACGGTCCCTATGGATGCCTCCCCCACTGGGTTCCGGTCTAAATTGGGTGGCACTTCCCGGCCGTCCAAACAGATACCTTACACCTTTCTGGTAGGTCGGACGGTCTGGGTCTCAACAACAATATATATAGTATCCCGGTCACTCATCCTGTTGCTCATACCCTAGGTCGGGTGGCCTGGGTCTTCATCATATATAGTATCGTACAATAGAAAATAACCTAACGATTCCGGAATGTTTAATTCTCCCGGAGTGGAAAAAAGGGAAATGTGAGCTTGTCGAAAAGTTTTTTGCAGAATTTCCAGAAGACAGCTGATGAACTAGAAGTAGTGGTGTGACTAATATTATGCGCGGTTAAGTAACGTTTAAGAGCTCAAGATGCATAGGGGTCCAGAGCGAGTGGGAGTATTTGCAATGCCCAAACCAAAACAATATTTTACTCAAAAACTTTAGTAAAAGTTAAAAGTATATTTTTGTTATTATAACACTTACACTTATTAAGTTATTTAAGACTATAAAATGCAAAACCCGTTAATAGGGGGCGTTTTCCCTGTCTATAAGGGGCACTCTAGTCCTTGGTTTGTACATAACTTATTGAAAGGGTTTTGCTGCCATTGCAGATATTGTCGAATCCACTAAAACTAAACTAAAATTTTGGTCTTCAAAGTTTAGGTTTTAGAAAAACTAAAATAGGCCCTTTTATGGGGACTATTTCCATATTTTGCATAATGAACTGAAATTCGTGGTTACGTCTCTTACTAGAGACTCAATCTTTGCACATTTATTTTAGGAATGTGGCAGCAAGTCATCTTTTCTGAGTCTAAGGCTTGTATTGTATATTATACGTAACGTGATAAAACTCGATTTTCGACTGTCTGTATCTTAACTCCCAAGATTGCTATAGATTTTGTCTGTTTCTTTAATGTAATATGACCACGACTCTGGCAAACACGGAACAAATATACAATTAGTGTGGACCTGAGGAAAATAATAAGTTTAAAATCCACTTTTTACTGTTATTTGCCCCGTCTACTATTTTGTCAATGTTGACGGACTTATATCTTTAAATACTGAGCCATTTTTAATGAATAGTGGCTCATATTGTGTGTGCTAGTGGGAGATATAGACTTTTCTAAAGCTTACAGATAAAATTTATTTATAATTTTAGAAGCTGATAAAAACTTAGGCGCGTTAAAAAGTTAATAAAGGGAGCTTGGTGCTAAAGCAAAATGAGTGATGCCTGTTATATCATTGTTGCGTATAATCATGTTGATAAATTTTTCTACATAAAGTATTTGAATCTCGCAAGAACACTAGGTTATGGCAAAAACTCCCCGCCAACTACACAATCCACAAAACTCCTTCCCAAAAACTTATGAAATTTCCAAATAGTTTAAACCAAGTTTCCGCAAAATTGGAGCTATACAGTAGTGGCCAAAATTGTGGAAACCTTTTGGAAAAAGTTTAATTTTGAGGTTTGAAGGCTCATAACACAACTTTTTTTTGTAGCAATTCCATAAAATGATATTTCAATGGAAAGATAATTTGATCAAGATTGTAATACAATAACATTTGTTCAATTACCTGTATTCTATCAAAAGTTATAGCCAAATAACCAGAAAAAAGAAACACAACTTGCTTAGGTTTATATGAAGGAGCTTTTCTTCATTTGAATGTAGCCAATAAACATGGGTGTTTAGAGAGCCAATCAGGTGTTATCTCGTATTGGCAATAAGTCAACAGCACACAGGACATTTATCAGTGTGTTATGTGATTGTTATCACGTTGGTTTTTGTGTGTGTGTTCTTTGATTGAGCTTGTAAAACTTAATAAAATTAAAGAAATGGATCAAAGAGTTGACTGTTCACCCAGAAAGCGATGCAGAAAGTACTTTTAAGTGAACAAGGCTACAGTTATGAAGAAATTAGAAGAAATATTGGGGGAAAACTTAACCAAAGGTGGCATTTCTAAATTTTTGAAGCAGACTCAGTCACTACAAAAACAGACTAATAAAGTCAGGAAAAGGTGCACAACAGCAAGTGATGATAGAAGAATTAGGAGATTGTGCCTCGGTGATAGAAGAAAACCATCTCGGTCTATACAAGGTGAAATGGCGCAATGCAATGAGAAGTTGAGTGTAAGAACTGTTCGGCGCAGACTACATGGATTTAGTCTAAATGCTAGAATTCCACGAAAAAAGCCATTTTTATCTCTCAAACAAAGGTTGAAAAAATTAAACTGAGCTAAAACTCATATTAACTGGACAACAGAACAATGGGACAGTGTAATTTGGGGTGATGAAACCAAATTCTTCCTGTTTGGTAATGATGGCATAAAATTGCGAGAAGAATCGGAGAAGATTTGCATTTTGATTGCATTTCCCCTACAGTGAAACACCCAGTTAGTGTTATGATCTGGGGTTGTATGACATCAAGAGGTGTGGGCAGAATTTACGTGATCGGTAGGAATATAAATACCCAAAAATACACAAATGAAATACTTGAGCTCAAACTGCAGCCTTCTACACGTGATCTTTTCCAAGATAATAAAGCATTTATATTTCAACAGGATTCATCTCCATGCCATGTTGCTCGTGTGTACAAAAAGTGGCTTCAAGATCATCATATTCAACTGTTGGAATGGTCTGGGAATAGCCCAGACCTTAACCCCATTGAAAAACTATGGAACCGACTAAAATTTGTGAGTCAGAAGCAACCCAGCAATAAAGCCCAATTAACAGAATCGATAATTCAAATTTGGTTTCACATTATAACAGCTGCAGAACTAAAACACTTGGTTCACTCCATGGGAAAGCGCTGTAAGGCCGTAATTAAAGCTGAAGGTCACCCGATTAAGTATTAACTGACATGGTGATAATTTTTATATACCTCATTTTTTTATCTATTTCAATTTTCTTCTTTATAAATGTTGTTCTATTAAAAATAATTCATAAATATTATTGCATTACAATCTTGATTAAATTATATTTCCATTGATATATAATTTTATGGTATTGGTTAAAAAAGTGGTGTTATGAGCCATCAAACTTCAAAAATACACTTTTTCCAAAAGGTTTCCACAATTTTGGCCACTACTGTACTTTCAGATCTAAGTACCCCACCAAAAGACCCTAACAGGACTCCAAACTACATTTAGCCCTGTTTAGTCGTAGCCAATTAAGGAAACATTGATAAAGATATATTTTCGGTATTCATAACTGTACTAATTCATCACTAAACGATTCGTCATACGGATAAATTGCATTACCCTGCCCATCACTAACTCAGACTGATTAAGTAAACATTGAAGAAACCATTTTTGGTATTCATAACAGTGCTAATTCATCACTGAACGAATTGCAATACGGATAAATTGCATTTCCTTGCCCATCACTAACTCAGACTGATTAACACAATATTAAAGAAGACAGTTTCGGTACTCATAACACTACTAATACATCTCTACATGATTCACAGTATGGGTAAATTGCATTACCTTGCTCATCACTAACTCAGACTGATTAAAAAAACATTGAAGACAATTTTGGTATTCATAACAGTACTAATGCATCACTAAACGAATCACCATGCGGATAAATTGCATTTCCTTGCCCATCACATCATAATACATCACTAAATGATTCGCCATAAGGATAAATTTCATTTCCCTGCCCATCACTAACTCAGACTGATTAAGTAAACATTGAAGAAGACATTTTTGGTATTCATAACAGTACTAATTCATCTCTAAATAAATCAACGTATGGGTAAATTGCTTTGCCTTGACCCATCACTAACTTAGACTGATTAAGAAAGCATTGATGAAGATATTTTCGGCATTCATAACCGTACTAAAATATCGCTGAATGATTCGCCCGTATGAATAAAGAGTATATTATTACCATGCCCATCACTTACTCAGACTCATTAAAGATAGCTAACAATCTCGGGAAAAACATTTAAAAGTATATAATAAAACTAAGGTTTACTCATTTAATATCAAAGTAATTAAAAATATTAAACATTAAACCGCATTAAACTTTCATAGCATATATCTCTTCTACACTTTCATAATAGCAAAAATTCAACTCGCTCGTAAAAGTACAGAACGTCAAAAAATAATTCTTAATATCTTCACAACAGCACTAAAAACTGAAAAATCGGGTGCTTTAATATTACTCACCGGAATCGTAACGTTTATGCAGATTCCAGGGATGCTTAAAATGGGTGATAAAATATCAATGTCGCTATTTGTTAACTGCACTTTAATGCAAAGAAAAACATGTAGTATGTGTGAGCGTTTGATACAGAAATACCCGAAAATCGAGGGCAATATCTGGAATGATTACAAATGTTGGATATTTATGGTCTAAAGAGAACTAAAATTGGCGATTTATGGTCTAAAGGGAATTAAAATTGTCGTCATTTTTTGTCGATTCATTGGTATTTTGTCCTGTTGAGATATAGTCAGCTTCTCTGAAAAGCAACATTTATCGAAAATGGAATTTTGTTTTTGCTTGATCATTCATAAATACAGGAAAATCACAATTATCGTTACAAACGTGCAAAATGCCCTCACTGGAGTCTATTTTAAAAATCAGACGGAGAAAACACCCGTACAGGCAACCTTTTCAATGCCGTGAATCTAGTGTTGCCATATGCTGAAATTGGGAGGGGGTGTCATGTTTGGCCATCTATCGCCAATTTGGCGACGTTTAACGGATTTTCGAAGGTTTGAAAACCACCACGAAATAACGAATATTCTATGAGATAGTTTCTACAGATAGTATACAAAAGGAGTCATCACTTAGCCCGGAATCAGTTAACGTGATACGAGTTACATTGAACTGTGCGATACGTCAATGATTTGAGAATAGAAAGGCTGTTTTGTAAATACGTCAATGTTTCGAAAATAGTATGTTATCTTGTGAAATTGGAGGAGCATTTATGTTCTGTTTTACTGTATATTGTTTCAGTTTACACTGTACTTGTGAATAAACTTGTTAGTTATTCAGATATGAAGACACGTTTTTGTATCCTGAAAGTACACCAACGATTTCAGAGGTCGTCTGTCTCAGAGGTTAGATGAAGAAAATACAGTGCATGACGTCAGCATAACGTGAGCCCAGGGTTGCCAGAATTTCCCAGTCAGAAGACGGGTTGCTAGATTTGGCGCTTCACCTCCAATTTGGCGACATTTGGCGATTTCCGGAATGTTATAGAAACTTCTCGATAGTACGATTATCCTTTGAGGTATAGAGATTTCCTGAAGTTTCTATGGAGAGACTATAAAAAGGACTCGTAGCAAGGGAGCGTGCGTAGCTAGGGAGCCCCCTCGTAACAAGGGAGTTGACGAATGTACATGACACGAGCTACATTGGACTGTGACTTTTGTCAATGTTTTGAAAATGGTTAGTGGCTGTTTTGTGAAAATTACTTTCGTTAACATTTTGAGAATAATATCGCTTATTCTGGGAAATAAATGGAGCATTTAAGTGCTGTTTGATTGTATATTGTTCGTGATTACTTTGTGCTTGTTAATAAATGGAAGTTATTCAGAAACTTGGACGCGTTCTTGTATCTTGTGTATACACTTACGATTTTTGAGGATACGTTTCATAACAGTATTAAGGCACACCAAAGAGTCAATTACAAAGGTGTAAGGGAATATCTAATGTGTAGGAATCGGCATAGAAAACTCATGAAATGCCTATATGGTTGGTAATAAATACGCATTGAAAAGGTATATCATCAGGGACTGTAACTCGGTGACATTTTATGATCAATTCCTATTCATTAGATAATGCTCTATTACTTTGTAATTGACTTTTTATTCTATTGACATTCGTGTTCTTGCCCACTATCAATTTTTAATATCCTCTGCTGGAGGCGCTGTAATCGGGTATATCCACTTTACTGTGACAGACTTTTAATATCCTCCGTTAGAGGCGCTGTAATCTGGTATATCCACTTTACTATGGCAGACTTTTAATATCCTCCGCTAGAGACGGTATTGTAATCGGGTATATCCACTTTACTAAGACAGACTTTTAATATCCTCCGCTAGAGGCGCTGCAATCTGGCATACCCACTTTACTAAGACAGACCTAACGTGTAGACTCGCTGATCTTTCCTTACAGCATTATTAAGGTGCTTAAAGAATTCTCCTTTGATCCCCGTATAAATAGTATATTATCGTTTACTCTTTTCTAAACCTTTTCTCGTCTATCTTACTTTGCCGAGTCCATAATCCTCACATATTAAATTCTCCACTAGGGGCGCTGAAATCACTTTCATTTGATCGTACATGGTCACTTCACTATAGATGCATCTAACGTATGTATTTGTAGACCGTTCCCTCCTAGGAATCTGGTATGTGAAAAAAAGTTGGTACACAGTTCATTAAAAACAAAGAACATTTGCTAAATCTTTCAACTATTTTAACAACCAGTTTACAGTCCTTGAAATATTAATGACGTTTTATCGGTTCTTAAAATATTTTAACAATCCCTTCATATATCATCCACTATAATATCATATATCATCCACTATAATATCATATATGATATCAGCTTTAAATCTCTTGAAATGTTGATTTAAAATATTACTTAATAAAGGAGTATATCTGTTTCTCTCTGTGTATATGTGTGTGTGCAACCTGTAGTGGGAAATCGAAGCCCATGTAATTATACACACATATTATCACAGAGTTTTCATCTCAACACCATCCGAAAGATCGATAAATTGCCTTTCAAACAAACTGTGAACGGAATCCATACGATTATTAGACGATTTTCTGTGAATTTATAAAAAAATATATAATTTTATTTTTAAATCTCTCCGACTTTTATATTTCGATATACAGATACTTACTTGCCATTCGTCATTCATTTTTTTTCAGCAGCTACTTAAAATATCACAGACTACTCCAGAAAAATAAATAATTTGACAAACTCATCAGTTCATTAATTATAATTTTTTTATCCGTGTCATGTCTGAGATTTTGAAAAACGATTTTGGCAGTCTCTCTGATCCCATAGGAGGTGGAAATGTATGGGTTAAGGAACCACTAATTTTGTCGTTGGGGAGTGGATATTTTGGTATTGACTGAAAGGGGAGTTTTCTCTCAAATAAATAATTCTGCAGAATCGCCTGTACTGGGATGGTCAACATTTCGCCTTTTCATGAACGGTGTGTTGAATATGCGGTCAATTATGATTTTCGCATTTTTACTTTCCCTGCAATACATGGCTATGTATAGGGAAAGTATTGGAATCATGCCGAAAATCACAACTCGAGTTTTCGACGGATCTGCACATTTTGAGACCTCTGGAATACGAAAATCTATTTTTAGCGTGACGTCTCTGTGTGTGTCTGTGTGTTTATCTATCTGTGCAATGTATATATCCACTCTAACTAAAAAACTAATGGACCGAATTTCATAAAATTTGGTATGTAAGTCACTTGCGTGAGACTCTGGTGCTGATTAGTTTTTGGTGGGATTCGTAAGAACAAAACCCGCATTTTCTTGCGAAATGGCCCGTAAAAATGTAATATATCTACTCCAGATAAAATACTAATTGACCAAATTTCACAAAAATTGGTAGATAAGTTACTTGTAGAATGCTCTGGTGCTGATTAGATTTTGGTACGATTCGGAAAAGAACAATCTGCCTTTTTACGAAATAGCCCGCAAAATTCGCAAAAATCTAAAAAAAAAACTACTGAAATGCATCAATTAAATTCTCATTTTATATGCAATTTCTGACGAGGAAAAAATATAACACACTCCATTATACAGTAGGACTAACCGTTCTCAAGATATTTGAGATTTCTCGCATTTCTGTTACGTCGCTATCGGAAAAATATCCAATTAAAAAATAAAAACAAAAATTGAATTAAAAATGCAAATTTAGTGTTGCATTGTGCACTTAAACTCAATGAATTATTAAAGAAATAAAGAAAATATGAATTTGAGTCTGCAGGGAAAGTCATATGCTGCTCACATCAGATGTTTTTGTTTTCGTGGAGAACACGTGTGATGTGCTTCGTGAAATTTCCGGATCAAGTCCATTTTAAATTGTGTTCAAATGTATTATTCAAAGCAGCAGGTACTTATATAATTATTTATACGTATTGAATGCTTATTGAGCACAGGTGCAACATCCGATAATTCGTTCCAGTAATTATTAAAACCTGTTCTGGTTAAGCTCACAATAAATAAAATAAGCTATTATAAAATCGTATTAAACATCCATAAAGCACTTCATTCCCCCACTCAACTCTATGGCAACAAAATGCAAAACTAGTGTCTCATAAAATGCGAAAGTAAAAAAAAAAATATTGATATTTCCAACACCACTAAAAACTTAAATCGGGTGCTTTAATACTGCTCCACGGAATTGTGACATTTATGCACATAAAAGTGATGCTTAAATGGGTGCTAAAATATCAAAGTCGCTATTTGTTAACTGTGTTTTAATGCAAAGAGATTGCAGGGTATATATACTACTTCAGCCATAAGTACCTGGGGAAAACATGAATGATGTATGAAAATGTTTCATTTTCTTGTTCTATGCTTGATTTCCTGTCATTTTTTTATTTTCCCATTTTATGATGTTGAAATGCATTCCAGCCTTATTGGCGTTTTCGAATATTTATTGCGACATCAACAAGGAGTGTATTCTTACGATGCTTACTTTCAATACATGCTTAGTATCGGAAAAGTCATTTCATGAGGTTTAAAAATTCGAATTCGAGTTTCCAGCGAAAGGGCGCGTTTTAAGCATATCCGAACTCGAATAGAATGTTTTGAGATCGTGTTCGTGCATGTGTATGTATACTAGTGTGTGTATTCATCTATGCTCGTATGTAAGTTACCGGGAGTCTGTGTGTGCGATATCTCCTGACCTAAAGGATCGTTTCAAAAGTAATCTGGTACGATTATTACAATCAGTAAATACTGTTAAGAACGATAAAAACTTCCTCACTGAGTTTTCTTTTAAAAACAGACAGACGGATATTACTGTAAAAATAGTCAAATCGTGTTCGGGAGGTCTTAAAATAAATATATACGCAAAAATAACTCGAATTTGAAAAAATTCGTGAAAACAATACTTTCTCTATATTATATTACATAGTATGAGAAAGAAAAATATTACGTTTTCTAAAATCTTCGAATTCGACAATTTGTCACATAAGGAATAAAAAACAAGAAAGATCAATCATGCATGAAGCATTGATTATGAAACACTTTTCAACTGCAACGCAATTTTATTTAAACATCTCTAAACTGCGATACATTCAGCGGTGACATTTTAAAAATTATCACAATACTACAATAATTTATTATATTTAAAAGCTACATTAAAAACAAATGAACTTCATTCAAATAACGTAATCAATATATAAATCGCCTGGCTCTCTATATAAAAGTATTGAATATTTCATTCATAAATATTTTTCCATTCCTTGTCCGATATTTTCTAAATTGTCACATTGCTACAATAATTTATTTTACTTAAAAACTTAAAAACTATGGATGTAAAAGTATTTTCTCACTCCATGCTTAAATTTTCATTAAAAAACTGAATACTATAAAATCGTCTGTGCCTCTATGTAAAATCAATGAATGTTTCATTCATATCAGCTATATTGCAGACTCCAGAACTAAATAATTTTGCGTTAAATCAATTCAGCAATTCATATAAAACTCATCCTAGAGTTTGATGTGTTTACATTCTCCATATGTGAAAAATAGGCTTCTTTGTAGAAATAATTAAAGTTTGGTTATAATTTAAACGGCAAAATTTTGTAATTGCGTTGAAACAGTATACCGATGCACAGAAAAAAAAATAAAGCGGTTTTAAGACGGAATGAACTCTAAATACAAATTTAAAAGAACTTTAAACTTCATAATTTTGACACAAGATGGATGCCATATTTAATTTTGAAGTGGATCACATGATCTCTTCATATAATATGGGAGCAAATGTTATTTTAATTTTTACATAAAAAAACTACGGAACCTATTTTACTGAACTTTTTTTATATATTTTATGGGATTATTGGAATATTTTCTAAAATTTTCGAAGCAATTTGTGAATTTTAAATCCGCTTAAAAAATGTTTGAAAAATTAGGTCCCATAGGGCTCAATGTATTTCATTTTTCAACCCGGGTTCAATCCAAAACTAATTGGGCGATATTATTAATTTACATTCCCATATGTCCCACAGGTAGTCTCAACAACATACTAAACTTTCATTTTGATAAAGTAATTTTTAAGGCAGTTATCGTGCGAACGGACAGACAGACAGACAAAGTCAAAAACATTTTTCAACTATGTTGTAAAGTGTTAATAAAAATGACTGCGATTAAAATGTGATTTGAAGGAGTTTTGAGATCCTGCAAGGAGGGTAACCTAGACCTAAAATGAAAGAAATACTCGGATCCAGCTGGAACTTGTGCATAGACCGTTTAGATATTTCACAATTATTTTGAAAGGTGATTTTGGGTTTCGAATTTGGCAGAAAGTTGTTTTGTTTCAGTTTATATTTTGTTAGATTTCAGTGCATTTTGGCTACTGTATTTTTATCACCAGCTTTCTATAAGGAAACTATCAGAAAATTAACCAGAAACATATTCAAACAGGAATTAGATTCAGAAAAACTAATATTTGTTTTTCTGAATTTTATGTAGGTTTTACCTTATCTGGAAATGAGATGAATGTTAATAATTTGCATAGAATTGGGATTTAAAATATATTTTTTTAATATGATTTACAATTCTTCATTTACCAGCATATGCGGATTTCAAAACAGCCATTTAATTAACCCCAAATCTTAATTTTTTAATATTAGTCTATTATGCGGCTAGTTAAATGGTACTCTGGGTAATAGTTGACAATTGTTATATCTATTTGTTATATATAATTGTTATATACAATTGTTATTTTGTTTCGAATAATACCTGTTGCATAGCAGCTATCTACCCAAATAATAGCTTAATAATATACCAATATAGCTTATAATATACCAAATAGCTTAATAATATACCAATATATCCCTAGTTCCAGGGCTGCCTGAAAATATAAGCATATTATATTTATTGTAAAGGGACGAATACAGATAATTTTCGAAAGCAAATGAATATTTTTTCATTAAGCTAAAAACAAGTTTAAATGTAGATTCGAATAAAATATATATAACGAAAATTCTTAAATTTAAACATTAGAAGATAAAGATTCGAAACTTATCTTTCTATCATGTCGCTTAGTATGCGTTTATGCAGCAGACGACTTTAATTAAATCATTTCCGATTTAAATAACAAAGAAATGTATATAAAATACATTTTATGGAAATTGCATTTTTGACTGGATTGTATCCATTACAGCCTTCAGATTTAAAGATTACGGCGATTATTGATATTTTCAATTCATTTCGTCACCTGTTTTATTTTGGCAAAATTTTTTGAAAAGCATATATTGTACTACGGATAATCTTATACTAATACACGGGTATATCCTCTAATCTGTGTCAATATGAGTAGTAAGGGTATATTTTCCATGCAATTTTAACGTTTTCAGTTTGGTATATATTGAATCAATTTCATATTTTTTGTAAATTTGTTTACAGACGCGACCAATATGTTTTATTTTTCAGATTTGCCTGTGGCGATAATTTTGCATAGCGAGAACAGAGATTCTTAAACTTATTTTTAGGAGCATTAATTTTAATATGTTACTAGAATATTTTGAATAACAATACCACTTAGAATACTGCAGGAATTTGCACGATTGTGAATTTTAAGTTTTTTTTTAATGTATATTCCGTACGAAGAACGTGTATACTGGTAATACAAAATGAAACTTCAGAACTTTGTTTTCTCAGAAATTTAATTTTGAAAATATTCAATGCTTTAATGGAATATTTCAGTTGTTCAAGAAATATTTGAGCTGGGCAATGAAATTTGTGACATAATCTGTCTAATTGTGGTTAATTAAATTATTTACTGTAATTTGCGTTCTACATTAATTTGTACTTTACTTCTTAACTTACTTTAATGTGTACTTTAATTTGTCGTCAGGATTAGTGGATAAAAAAAGGTTGATTTTAAATTCACGGTGTGTGATTCATAATAAGTCACTTGTATAGAAAGAGCGTTTCCCATTAAAACATTTTGTTAATTCCTTTCCCTACAGTACATGGAAATGTATACGGAAAGTATTGGAATCATTGCGAAAATTGCAACCCGAGTTTTCGACGTGTCTACACGTTTTGTTAACTCTAGAATGAGAAAAACTATTTTTAGCGTAACGTACACTTGTGTGCGTGCGTGTGTGTGTGTGTGTGTGTGTGTGTGTGTGTGTGTGCGTGTGTGTGTGTGTGTGTGTGTGTGTCCACTCTAACTCAAAAACTAATTGACTAAATTTCATAAAATTTTACAGGTAAGTCGCTTCTGGGTTATTCTGGCGCTCTGATTATATTTTATTACGGTTAGTTAGAGATAGAAGAACATGAATATTTTGTGAAATGGCCCGCAGAAATCATAAGTATCCAACTCTAGCTAAAAAACTTACCGATCAAATGTCAAGACATTTGGTAGATAAGTTACTTGTAGGTTACTTCAGTGTTGATTAGATTTTTGTGCAATTCGGGATAAAATAATCTGCTTTTTTTGCAAAATGGCCTGCAAAAACCGTTAAAATCTGAAAGTATGAATACACTCTGACAAACTAATTAACCAAATTTTATAAAATTTGGCAGGTATTTATTGATGACCCTGATGCTGATTAGATTGGCCCACAAAAAGGTCAAATGGCCCACAAAGAAATGGCCCACAAAAATCTAAGATACTAAGATACTAATTTTTCAAATTTCACAAAATTTTATAGATGAGTTACTTGCAGGTTACTCTGGTGCTGATTAGATTTTGGTACGATTCGGAAAAAAAAAACCTGACGTTTTTGCGAAATTGCCCGCAAAAATCTTCAAAATATAAAATAAAAAGCTACGTATGCCCAATGGCATCAATTAGATACTTATTTTATACTTCATTTCTGAGCTTGAAAAGAATAAGACTAACCCCATTTCTCTAGGATTAGCCTATTCTCAAGATATTAGCTTCTTCGCATTTTTGCAAATACGTCCAGATGCTAAATGAAAACGAAAAGTGATTTAAAAGTGCAAATTAAGTGTTATTTTAAATAATTATGCATGTTATATTGGGTAATTAATCTTAATTTAATGAATTATCAAAGACATAAAGCGAAAATGAATTTGAGCTGTAGGAAAAGTTATATGCTGCCCACATCTGATTTTTTTTCGTATCAGTATATCAAAATATCCTGAAGACACATTAAAGAGCATGTTTTTATCTAATAAAATAATTCGATTTTATAAACAGAGCGTTGGAATGGAATTCATAATTAAATCAAATTTGAAACTCCAATTTTTTACATTTTAAATTATTTAAATTTTAAAGTTTCTTTAATTTATTTCACATAGCACATTTACTTTCAATAAAAGAGAAACATTTCTGTAAAAAATGCTTGATAACATTTTCCATAAGTAAAAGAAATAACATTTTCTGTTCAGGATTACCTCAATTAAACACTTGTTGACAAATGCTAAGTGAAAGACCCAGGCCACCCGACTTACCCTAGGGTATGAGCAGCTAGGTTGAGTAGCCGAGCCGAATGCTAAGTATAATATGTTTAAATAAAAGGTGTTAGTAAATGTAATTTTTTACAAAAACGACGAAAAACCACTTACAAATTATTCTTGTGTTTTACATAATCTCGGAGATAATACAATATCATTACGATAAATTAATTTGATTTTAGCATATGGTTCCCGTATCTCACAGACCCTCACATATTTACAGACACAGAACCATCATAACAAAATTATTCAAAGCGAATGTTTTATAATGTACATTTAACTCAAAAACTCGATTAGCATATTATGAGAAAGTGATAAAAATTATGAAACTCTATTAAAACTTCATGACATATTCCTCTTTGGCAATTATGGCAGCCGAAGCTCAAATCTAACGATCATGAAACGTAGACTGACGGAAAAGTTATTTCTCTCTCACTAAAAACAGACATCAGGTACTTTAATATTATTCCAGGGAATCGTTAGTTTTACGCGCATGCAAGGGATGCTTAAATGGGTGATAAAATATCAGTGGGACTATTTGTTGTCTGTGTTTTAATGTTAGAGAGAAAAACAGAAAGTGGTTATAGTTACATATATCCAAAAACACCTGGGAAATCAGGGGGAATGATTACAGGTAAAGGTAAACATACTTCATCTTTATGTTCTATAAGTAGCTGGATACAGCGTCAGTTTTTAACACTTTACAACAAAGTTGAAAAGTGTTTATGACTTTGTTCATTCTGTCTGTCTGTCTGTCTGTCTGTCTGTCTGTCCGTTAGCACGATAACTGCCGTAAAAATGAGTTTATCAAAATGAAATTTTAGTATGTTGTTCAGACGGTCTGTAGGACCTATGGGAATATAAATAAATAATATCACCCAATTAGTTTTTTATTGAACCCGGGTTGAAAAAATGAAATACATTGAACCCTATGGGACCGAATTTTTCAAACATTTTTTAAGTAAATTTAAAATTCACGAATTGCTTCGAAATTTTTAGGAAATATTCACATTATCCCATAGAATATATAAAAAAAAATTCAGTAAAATATGTTAAGTAGTTTTTTAATTAAAAAAATTATTTAATATAGGGAAAAAAACAAATTCAATTAAATTCTGACTTTGGGATATCTTCCAGAAAGAAAAGAGAGAGATATTATATAATAAATATCTCTCCATTTGTTTAAACGTTTTGCATATGGGAGTGGCTTCATATTTTAAAATAAATTTGGTAGATAGCAATTTTTCATTTTTTTTTAAATTTTATATAACTCTTCATGATAAATTTAATTGATGGCATTTTAAATGCACTTTCCTACGTCCTAGAGAGTTAAAATTTGGTACACAGCTTAAATTTGTTGAACATTTCATTTGACAAAAATTTGATGGATCTTTAAATATAGATCATACATTTTTTTCGAAATGGCCTGAAAATAATCCCCGTTCACTTCTATAAATCATTGTTGTAATATTGTTAAAAATTCTGATGTGGACAGCACATGTCTTTCCCTGCAGACTCATATTCGTTCTCTTTATTTATTCAATGATAATTTGAGTTTATCTGCACAACATAAGTATTTTAAATGACATTGAATTTACACGTTAAACTTAAATTTGGTTCTCATTTGATAGCTGGACTTATTGTCAAAGGTGGCGTAGCGAAAACGCGAAAAAACTAGAATATCTCAAGAACGGCTAGTCCTAGAGTAATGGGGTTAGTCTTATTCTTTTTGTTGTCAAAAATCACATATAAAATAGGAATTTAATTGATATAATTGAGCACACGTAGTCTTTTATTTTTATATATAACGGTTTTTGCTGGCCATTTCGCAAAAATAGCCCGTTCCTTTTTCCCGAATCGTAGTAGAATAACCTACAAATGATTTATATACAAAATTTTGTTAAATTTGGTATATAAATCACTTGTAGGTTATTGAAATATTATACACCAAATTTTGTTAAATTTGGTTCATTAGTTTTTAGCTAGAGTGGATAAAGGCAATTTCTGCGGCCATTTCGCAAAGAAGGCAGATTCTTTTATTACGAATCGTACTATAATCTAATGAACATCAGGATTTCCCACAAAAAACATACCTACCAAATTGTATGAAATTCGGTCCATTAGTTTTTCAATTAGAGTGGATGTAATATCCACACAGACACACAGAAACATACACAGATACACCCTTACACACACAGACGTCTTCCTAAAACTAGTTTTTTTTTATGACGTCATTTGAATGCATTTCAGTTGTTTTCGATGAAGTTTTCAAATATAATAAATTATCGTAGTATTATGATAGTTTTAAAAATATTACCGTGGAATGTATCTCATTTTAGAGATATTTAAACCACGAAAATTATATTGCAATGCCGTCATTTGAATGAAGTGCTTTTTTTTCAATGAAGGTTTAAGTTTTCAAATATAATAAATTAATGTAGTATTGTGATAAAATATTACCGAGGAATGTATTGCATTTTCGACTTTTTTAAATAAAATTGCATTGAAGTTGGAAAGTGTTTCATAATCAATGCTTTAAGCATGATTGATCTTTCTTGTTAGTTTTCATCCACGTTCTACAGTGCAGATATTTTTAATTTACTGAAAAGGTTTTGTTATGTGGTTCCTAAAAGTTCATCCTAATCCATATAAATAAAATTCAAAATCTGTATGCATGTATGTGTGTGTGGGGAGTTGGAGGTACGCGCGCGTGTATGTGTGTGCGTGCGTGTGTGTGCGCCTTTGTTTGTCTCATCATCACGGGAAAACAGTTGTACCGAATTTCATGAAGTTTTGTGGGCAGCCGTAAAATAGCCCCACTTAAAATTGAGTCCATGTTTTGAGTTACTATGGCCAGGGGTTGTGAAAATATTAATGAAAAACCACAATTAAACATTCCATAGAGATAGCATTATGCTGACGATAATTTTTTCCGTCAATTTATTTGAAAGAAATTATATTATATCGCTTAGCAACGAACTTAAATCCAATGTGCGACAGACGATTTTTATTAAATATTTTTTTCCGATTTAAATAATAAAGAAATGTACATAAAATATATTTTATCGAAATTGCATTTTTGATTGGATTATATCCATTATGGCAGTCAGGTTTAAAGATCACGGGGATTATTAATATGTTTTATTCATTACCACATCTGCTTTACTTTGGAAAATATTTTAGAAACCCATATATTGTAATTCGGGAAATTTTCTACTAAAACACAAGTATATCTTTTAATCTACGAGAATATAAGTAGTATGTACCTCCGTATGTATCTTCCCATACAGTTTTAGCACTTTCATTTTGAAATATATTGATTCAATATTATATTTTTTATAAATTTGATTATTAACTAGACTAGGATGCTTCATTCTTCATATCTGCCTGTGAAGATAATTTTTTATAGTGAGAACAGAGATTATTAAACTTATTTTTAGGAGCATTCACTTAAATACTTTAACAGCACGCTTTAAATAACAATGTCATTTAGAATTCTATAGAAATTTGCATACAATTGTGAATTTTAAGTTTCTTTATAATGCATATCCCGAACGATGAACGGGTAAAGGCTACTGCGTTTGTATACTACAGTTAACCCTCCTGTAAGTTAATCAATTCGTACCGCGTTATATGAAAACCGTGTTATCAGAGACTCAGATTAGTGTAAATCAGAGTAATGAGTACCTTGTTATATGGAAACCGCATTAAGTGAAACTCAGAATATATAAATCAGGCTGATTCGTTCTACGTTATATAAAACTGCATTTTTAGAGCAACATGTTATGATAAATGCGGTTATGAAATATAAGTTTATAGATACAAAAGGCAATACATATAAGTTTATATATTTCAAATTATTTTTATTGAGTTTAAAACTTCATTTAAGGAAATGAAGAAAACGATGTGAAATATAAACTTAATAACTTTTTTCCAACAAAAATCCTATTAACATTCATCATTGCTGTCAAATATGAGTGGCCTAATTGTTTTTCTTTTGATGTCCTCTTCACTTTGCATATCTTCATTTTCGTCGTTTTCAAATTTAGTTTTATTTTGTAACTCTACCAAAATCCCTCTATTAAGAGCTTCGCAATTGTGTAATTATCTTTTAAATTTTAAACTTCACACTGTTGAAGGATTATTTTCAATAAATCAATTTTCTAATTGCTTATCCAATTCCAATCCCCTTTTCCCATAATTTAAATTGAAATTTTCAACCCACCCTTTACCCATATTTTCGTCTACCAATGCATTTTAAGTGAATGTATTAATTTTTTTACAGGGGATTTCCCTGATAACTAAAATTGAAAAATGGTGATATATGTGGATGAAAAAACAGGGGAATTCCCCATTAATTTCAACCGTAAAAGTGTAATAGAAAAATTCATGCTATAGGGAGACGACTTAAGCTAATTGAGCTGTATTATAGAGAAACCGAGTTATAAGACTACCGCGTTGTATGGAAATCGCGTTGTATGGAAACAGCGTTTTATGAGTACCGCGTTATGAGAGGGCTGTATTAATTTTTTTCTCAGCGTTATTTGGAAATCGCATTATGAGAGTACCGCGTAATATGAGGTTTGACGGTATACATGCCACATACTATACCATACACGCCACAACTATATATACGTTAGTTGCTTTATAAAAAAAGTCCATGAGTGTACATGTGATTATATATATATATATATATATATATATAAGTAACCGTTCCCGATCGAATACAAGTGATTGCAGTGCCCCTAGTGGAGAATTTAAAAAGTTGGTTTCATGAATGCTAAAGTAAACATGCATGCACAGGAATCTGAGATGCAGCGTGTTCAAATGCTCTCCACCAGCAATAATGCACACTTGAATTCGGGAACAAAAGTGTCCCGAGGTCCAAGATTAATTTAGCGTCCATTCTTACATTTTTTACAATATTTTCGTCAATCTGGAGCGCCATATCGCCATCTTGGCGATATGTCGTTAAATAAGTCGACAAGTTTGCCAAATTGATAGGAGATCATTACATACAGACGAAGAGAAGAGCTTTTCTTATGTATTAATGACCATTGTCGAATTATTGGTCAAATTGTCGGTCTTTTCTCGTGAATGGAACGAACTAGATCCTCTAGAATGATGTTACAAATTTGTCGTACAACATTGCATGAAACGTGAATATATTTCTCAATAGTTAATACTTTATTTAATTTATGCAAGATTTTCATACATCTTTTAGAGAAACGCACAATACCTTGTGATTGGTTCATGCTAGCCCATTAAAGCATTAGTTTAGCAACGAAAAATTACATAAAAAATGATCATTTGCGTAACATTATTGAATTATATGATGTTTTGATGATTTTTCCAAAATTTCATTTGAATTTTTTTTCGGGGGGGGGGGGGTCTTCCGAATATTTGATTACGTTTAAAATTAATAGGATTCCTGTATTTATTGATTGTAATATTTCTACCAAATTTCGCTCAAAACGCTTCATTTGTTCGTGAGATATCGCTCTAGAACCCCCAAAAATATTTTTAGCGTCACGTCTGTGTCTGTCTGTGCAATACGTGTATCCATTCTAGCTGCAAAACTAATTGACCAAATGTTACAAAATTTGGTAAATAAGTCACTTTTGGGTTAACCTAACGCTAATTAGATTTTGTTACCATTCAGACAAAAAATAACCTGCCTGGTTCCTTTTTGACGACAAAAATGATAAGACCGATCCCATATATCTGGAGCTAACCGTTCTCGAGGTATTTTAGCTTTTCACAGTTTCGGCAGGTCACCTTTGAAATTATGTCCAGTCGGCAAATTTAAACGGAAATTGGAGTGCAACTGCAAATTTAGTGTAATGTCAAATATTTTTCCGTGTTATGTTGTGTAATTAAACTCAGTTTAATCACTTATAAAAGAAATAATAAAGAAAATAAATTTGAGTCTCTAGTCAAAATCATGTGCTGCCCATATCAGAATTTAATTTCCGATGTAATACATGGTAATGTATAAGGCGTTTTTTAATTAAATTATGCTCTCTGTTCGTATCATATCTGTGGTGCGCGTTTGAAAACATGAACTTAAAGTTGAACTTATCGCTTAATTATTAACATATAATCTATCTTTTTACATGGCCGTAAAATCATACCTAGTGGACTCATTATTAAATTGTGCATTGCATTATGTGCCGCTATTAACCCTCCAATTGTTTAACTTTCGTTCGAGTTCTGTAAAATAATTATTAGTTAATATAATATTAAATTGATCACACCATTTTAACTTTAACAATAAAACATTTATTAACAACATAAAGTACTTAATTATTTAATTGCAACAATTCTTTTTATTAATTATTTCGGCGGAGAGACCATGTGAGACCACTTAAATTGCCTAAAATGTTGTTAGGACCAGATATCATATTTGAGGAACACATATCTTCAAGTCTGTCATGGACTTAGTTCGCAGCACGTACTTGATGTAGTCCTTATTACTAGCATTAACTCGTGGTGTAATGCATCGGCACGTAAATTCGTCGATCATATTGTACTGCTGACTCAAACACTCGCACTTATGTCATTCTCGTAATCATATCTGTATTCGGCAAGTCATACGTATATATCTTTAACTGATTATCATCATCGTTATATCACCATGTCGCACAAGTATTGTCGTTCGTATTAACCAAGTCATCGTGCTTCTACATCGCTATCGAACTGTTATTCCACAAGTGTCGTTATCAACTCACAGGTTGTGGCTCTTTTTGCCTTGGGACTGTCAGTTCCCCTTTTCTCTGATTTGCAGCATTCATGGTGACGCAACAAGCACCTTCTACACTGGCTTGCCTTTCCATCCAATGTCATTATTTCACATTTTCGTAAGAGTTCGTTCTGCCCCCCCTCTGTCTTGACACCCCTAAATTTATGGTTTTTGGACCTCTGGGTTCACTTGTCATAAACCCTGGCGTCATTCAGACTGGAGGTATTGTCCGAAGTTTCAGATACAATAATGTACATAAAACTGCCTCACCATACGTAGTGTGAGATATATTTCTGGTCTCACAATACCCTATCACCATTTTAGCTAGTTGTCAAATTCAGAACGTAATTTAATTTATTTTATTAGCCTTATATTTACAACAAAATAAGGATTTCTTGGAATCGTGACTTAAAATATTAACACTCTCGTACTGTACTCAGTTATACTGCAAGCTACACCCATGTAATCATATAAGAAATTGAACTATCAAAATTTACCTTAAATAATTTATCAAAACAGAAATCGGGCATAAATAAATGGACAAACAGATAAATTCACTTTCAGTTTGCACAAGTTGGTGCATTTATTTGCAAATCAGTTTAATTTAATCCATTATAAATGGAATATGCACACGTAATGAAATAAAGTCACTAAATTATAGATTATTTTTATTAAAAAGGGAAGCAGAATTCGATTAAAATATAAAGAATCCCAACTGAAAGAACATTTTCCAGGAGTTCAAAATAAAAATACATCTGCCTTATCAACCTTTGGAATTCACCGCACGCCGAAATACTAAAGAATTTCTATGATAAAAACTACCCAGCCTTCCACAGTCAACACATATAAATACGGTTTCAAAAAAACTGTTAAGCACAAGGGAACACCTACATTTTTATTTGCGTAGGACAGCGTTGAAATATTGGAAAAGGAAGATTATATTCGAAGGCTGAAATAAAAATTCGAGGGGGTGCGGGGGAAATAATAAAAAAAATATAAATCTTCCTTTCTGATTCATAACTGGAAGGTCGATATAAAGAGGGAAAAATATTCTCCTCAAGTATGGGCTGGAATATTGCAAACTTTGAAATCCCCGGTATGATCAACGGGAATATTGGCCAGAAAAAAGGGAAAAAGAAAACATATTTTCCCTCCGCTATTCAACATAAAATTAATCCCTTTCCATTCGCTTGCAAGGACGCCATCTGTAACTTAGCATACTAATAATACTATTTGCTGCGAACGAGCAGTTGGTAAAAAAGTTGGACTGCGTTGTGGAATTCGTTTTTTTTTCTGCGCCATTTTTTTTAATTTGCAGCTATAACATGAAGTATATTTTATATATCTATATATGCAAAAGTACGAGTCGATGCCGGGTTATCACGGAGAGGATTTTTTTTTTATTATTCCATGAAAAAAGCAATATCGATATAAATTTTGTTTAAAAAAAAATTGCAAGTGATTCTATGCGACATCTTACTGGGAGTTTGAATTTTTTTTTCTCCACTAAAATTTAAAAATGCTTTAAGTATTTAAATTTGTATATATATATATATATATATTTACTTTTAAATATATTTAGTTTTTAAATTTTTTTATATTTAATTTAAACAGCTTAAACCTTTTGGTGTATGGGTTATACAATAATCCTATGGTCATCTAAACCATGGAGTTAGGAGGTGATAGAACTCTCACGGATGAAAATGATGAATATACTATATGGCTATAATGAATGAATTAATAATGAATATGTACTATAATATTATTAATGAAAACACTATTACGAACATTTAAAATTTCTTTATTGGAGACTCTGAGAACTAGAAGGGAAAAACACATTTACAGGCAGTCATTCCTATTACGTCAATCCTGGGTTGCTCTATTTGAATACTTGTAGCAGGGTTACCAGATTTGGCAATTTTTCGCCAATTTTGGCGATTTTTGAAGGTTCGAGAACCTTCTCGGAATGATGAATATTCTGAGAGATACGAGTCCCTTCTGAAAGTTTTTACGGACAGTATATAAAATGAGTCAATTGGAGAGCAGTTGACGCAATACGAGCTGCATTGAACTGTGAGACATGTTAATGTTTCGAGAATAGTATGTGATGATTTGTTAAATGTGTGGAGCATTTTAATTGATGTTTCACTATACAGGGTGTCCCAAAAAGATTGAAACGCGTTTTAATTATTTACCTGTTCGAGATAAGTGGTCAATGTAAATTGCAAAAATGTTGAAAGTAAGGTAGGAAATAAGTCTACGTTAATAAAATAGTCCTCCCACTCATTTTCTAAAAGTTACACTTTTTAAATTTTAGCCAATTTATCGCCAATTTTGAAGATTTTTGAAGGTTCGAGAACCTTCTCGGAATGATGAATATTCTGAGAGATACGAGTCCCTTCTGAAAGTTTTTACGGACAGTATATAAAATGAGTCAATTGGAGAGCAGTTGACGCAATACGAGCTGCATTGAATTGTGAGACATGTTAATGTTTCGAGAATAGTATGTGATGATTTGTTAAATGTGTGGAGCATTTTAATTGATGTTTCACTATACAGGGTGTCCCAAAAAGATGGAAACGCGTTTTAATTATTTACCTGTTGGAGATAAGTGGACAAGTGTAAATTGCAAAAATGTTGAAAATAAGGTAGGGAATAAGACTACGTTAATAAAATAGCCCTCCCATTCATTTTCAAAAAGTTACACTTTTTAAATTTTTATACGACCCCCTTAGACAAATTTGGTCTATCAGAAAAATGTTATTTTTAATGCAACAAGATCATTAAAAAACCCCGCATATCTGTATCTTTAAAATGGAGCGAGTTACATTTAAATAAAAATTGAACATTGTGAATGGGACCCTATATCAAATTAGAAATGTAAATTTGTGACATATCACAAAAAATATAAAACTGGATGATAATACTGGATGAGACATTTCTGCGAATTCTGCGTAGGCTCATGATGCAATCGCGAATTGATCTTTCTCGGTGTAATGCCTTATTTAGAAGCATTTGCGATACAAAATTTGACACATATTAACGTATTTTTGATCTAAACAATTTTCATCCTCAATTTGTTTATGATCCCTATTTTTACTGCTGAAACAGCCTTTCACATGGTACGGAAAAGCTGCTAAGTCAGATTTTTTCCTTTATCATAAATCAGTTGATTTTAAAGATACAGATGTGCGGATTTTTTAATGATCTTGTTGCATTAAAAATAAAAACTTTCTGATTGACCAAATTTGTCTAAGGTAGTCGTATAAAAATTTAAAATGTGTAACTTTCTGAAAATTAATGGGAGGACTATTTCAATTAACGTAGTCTTATTTCCTACCTT
The DNA here is from genome assembly GCA_951213105.1 of Amaurobius ferox. NCBI lineage: Eukaryota > Metazoa > Arthropoda > Arachnida > Araneae > Amaurobiidae > Amaurobius > Amaurobius ferox. Next base: position 19,453,230 of record OX578154.1, on the reverse strand, counting down.
ATTTCAACATTTTTGCGATTTACATTGCCTTTTTATTTCCAACAGGTGAAGAATTAAAGCGCGTTTCAATCTTTTTGGGACACCCTGTATAGTTGCTAAGTCATCTTGTGAGTTAGTTCTTGAGTTTTTTGTTGTATGTTGTTCTTAATTACGCTATCCTTGAAATAAATATGCGTTTGTTTTCTAGAAATTTGGACTCAAAAGTCCCTTAATACATTGCGGTGGAATTTATCCTTCATCTATATCTTCTAATCCTATTAATACATGAGTTTGCCAACCCAATAACTTTGCAAAGAAAGGTCAATGAGTGTACAAGTTAGATCTATCTATATAAATCTGAGACTGCCCGAATAAGCAAAAGTGATTGAGCAAATCTAGCGGATAATTTAAAAAGTTCGAATTACAAAAGCGATTACAATTTATCTTAATTTATTTAGGAGCTTGAATTAAATATTTTTTCATATACCGTTTTCTGTACCACAACAGTTGTAACAACACATTTTCCATTCTTCTAAGCTGAATTGAAAGTATATTGCGTTATGTTATTTACGAACCAATACAACTACTACGAATTTTCCCTCTTCCCCATTATTTTCCCCACGGAAAGCATTTTTTTTAACACTCCCGTATTCTTCTCCTATTTAGCATGTTATATCCAAAAAATGATTTTACATCCACAACAACTTCGGGCATAGCGACGAAGTCTTAAATCGTCGAAGACGGGGGAAGGGGATATAAAATTGGTCGCCCTGGCTAAGTCCCTCGATTAGAGAGGGGCTATTTCGTCATAGCCCATTTATTTTCGCCCCTGTCTTTAATTAAGAAAGAATCCTCCGCGCGATGCCTCACACTTTAATGGATGATGCAAGGGAATACTTTTAAAGTTGTTGCCGTGATTAAAGTTTCCCATTTCTTGTTGGCAACAGCGAAAGATTAAGTGGTAGAAGGATATATGCTAATATGAGACACCTAACGCCGAGGTTCAGATATATAAGCGTTAAAATGGTAATAGGAATGTTGGCAAATGATTGGAAATATATAATCACTGCATAGAAAGACGATGAAGGTCATGGTTTAAAGTGGAATTTTCTGAATGGGTTTCAGCAGGATTGCATTACTGAATAAATAATTAACACGGTTAAAGAAAAATTATTATAATTATGCCTAAATATATTGCTTAATAATGCAGCTTAGAATAGTTTCGAGGATAGGATGGATCCTCTTCGTCAGTGCTAGATAACCAACAAACCCGGAGTTAAAAAATCTGATGTAGGCAGCACATGACTTTCCATACAGACTCATTTTCTCCTAATAATTCATTAAAGTGAGATTAATTGCACAAAATAACACACGTAATTATTCGAAATGACATCGAATTTGCACTTTTAATTCAATTTTCGTTTTCATTTGGTGATTGGGCGTATTTTCATAGGCGACGTAGCTAAAATACGAAAAACGTAGCTAAAATACGTCAAAAACGGCTAATTGTAGAGTAATGGGGATGGTTGTATTCTTTTTACCGTCTACAATTACGTATAAAACAAGCATTTAATTGATATATTTGAGCAAACGTAGTTTTTACTTTCCTTATATACATAATGTATAAGGAAAGTATTGTGACGGGGTCGAAAATTCGAATTCGAGTTTTCGATGGGAGAGCACGTTTCAAGCATCCCTGATCACGAATCAAACGTTTTTGAGGTGATGTCTGTGTGTGTGTGTGCGTGTGCGTGAAAGTGTGTGTGTGGGTGTGTGTGAAAGTATGTGTGTGGGTGTGTGTGTCAGTGAGACTGTGGAGACGATATCTCACGAACGAATGGATCGATTTCAATGAAATTTGGTACAAAAATCACAATCCTTAAATACTGTAAGCCTATTGTTTTTATACGTAATCGGATGTTCAGAACCCCCCTAAATTTTCGAGTGAAATTTTGATAAAATCATCAAAAAATCAATACCTTTAATAAAGTTACGCAAATAGACATTTCTTATGTAATTTTTCTTTAAACGATTGACATAAACTTTAGATCGCTAGCACGAACTGTTCTTGAAATATTACACATTTTAAAAATAAATTTATCAAAAAATCCCATAAATTAAATAAAATCTATTAACTGTTGAGAAACATGTTCATTTTTCATATGTAATATCATGGGACACATTTGTTGCCATCATTCTCGTGGATCTAGCTCGCTCCATTCATAAGAAAAGATACTTTGAGTAATACATTTGTATTTGAACTCCAATAGTCATGTATTTGCTATAAGAATAACTTATTTCTCCGTCCATAACGCTTGGCGAGATTTGGGCCACGAATTTGGAGGAATGTCGCCAACTAAGCGACTTTTTAAAATGTTGCCAAATTATCGAAAATCTCGCCAAATGGATAAAAATGACGGTAAATCAATGAAAATGACAACTAATTGACGAAAATTCAATATCTTGGAAAGAATATAAGTATCTACTAGAAGACAAATCTATTTTTTTACTGTAAAAGTAGTAAATTCATTGCATTATATAAGGAAAGTCATGTATTGCCCACATCAGATTTTGTATTTTAGTTTTTGACGATTTTTGGGACCATTTCATTAAAAAAAGCAGGCTCTTTTTGATCCGAATCGTACCAAAATCTAATTAGCAACAGGTAGGTATTATTCAAATATACATAATACAGAAAATATCACACAAAATGTGTAAAAAAAAAATGCAGCGAAATATGTTCGATAGCATTTTAAATAAAATTTGAAATAATATTTACACCCATATTATAAGAAATGATATACGAAAAGGTCACGTAACTTACAGTAAAATAAAAAAAATCTGATGTGGGCAGCACATGACTTTCCTTATATAACGCAATGAATTTACTACTTTTATAGTCAAAAAATAATGTATAAGATCCACGGTACGGTGTTTTTATCGTTGAATTGTACATTTTTACAATTTTCTGGATGACAACATATAAAATTATTTCAAAGTACCTTCTTAATTCTTAAACTCTTTCGCTTAATTCTTAAACACTTATGAATATGTATAGCATCCTCAATAAGCGATAGAGACCATATAAAATATTTTAATAATTAATTCATAAATTAAGCGTCATTTTCATTAATTTAGCGTTATATTAATTTAGCGCAATTTCGACGATATTTTTGTCAATCTTAGGCGAAATATCACGAAGTTATGATAATTTTTGTAAATTATTCGCCAAGTTAGCCGAATGCATCACCAAGTGTTACAGACAAACGGAGAGAAAACTATTTATATACTATTTATATACTACAAGGTATGCCCATCATATGGCGGAAATCAGAGTTTGCGAAGCATTATTTTCCATTTGCTGTCTTTTTTATCAATCTGGCGATACTTTTGTTACTTTAGCAACATTTAAAATAGTCGCCAAGTTGGTAACGTCCCGCTAAATTTCTAGCCAAGCATTACGGACAGACGGAGAAATGGGTTATTCTTATAATCTACTTTTATGTTTCTAAGATACTGAACTTTCATCAGTCATCAGTTTCATTGATTTAGTGTCATTTTTATTAATTTTAGCGACATTTTCGCAAATTTGCCAACATTTAAAAACCGCCAAGTTGGCGATATTCAGCAAACTCCGTCGCCAAAATCTCGCCAAGCGGAGAAATACACAGAGAAATAAGTTATTCTTATTGTAGATACATGACTATTGGCGTCCAAATACGAAAGTATTATCCAAAGTATATTTTCTCATGAATGGGACGAGCTATATCCACAATTATGATGTCACCAATTTATGGCATGATATTATACATGAAAATTGAACATATTTCATAATAGTTAATATTTTTTATTTCTTTTACGTGATTTTTTGATAAATTTGCTTGTAAAATGTGCAATATTTCGAGAACGAAGAATATCCATGCGAAGTTTATGTCAATTGTTTCCTAATGAAAAATTACATTAGAAATGACTATATACGTAACTTTATTAAAGGTTTTGACTTTTTCACGATTTTTTCAAAATTTCACTCGAAAATTGGGGGGGGGGGGGGTCTGAACACTCGATTGCGAATAAAAACAATAGGCTTCCAGTATTCATGGATTGTAATTTTTGTACAAAATTTGATTTGAATCGCTCCATTCGTTCGTGAGATATCGTCTCCACAAGCTCACTGTATACACACACACACACTTACATACACACATACACATCTAAAAAATGTTTGATTTATGTTCAGGGATACTTGAAACGTACTCTCTCGTCGAAAACTTGAATTCGAATTTTCGCCGCTGTCACAATACTTTTCTTCTACATTATACTATGTATATAAGGAAAGTAATATGGTTTCAATTAAAATAAAATATGGCTTCGCGCTATATTATACCGTAGATGATTAAAAATCTTTTAAATTCATATTTAGTGTTGCATCCGTCATAAAAACGCTTTACTTTTGCTTATTATCTATGTATATTAAATTCTGTGCCAACGCAATTATAATATTTTTTATTTTAAATGATCACTAAATTTTCTTTATTCCTTCAACGAAGCCTAATTTTAACGCTAAACTATAGCATACAGAATGTAAACAAAGCAAGCGATTAAAAATTGAGTAGTATAAGAATTGCTGAATTTTTTAAAAAATATTTAACTCTGGTATATAAGTGATATGAATGAAATATGAACTGATTTCACATTAATATGCACACAATTTATGAAAATGGTACGGGTTATCACAGTTACATTAATTTTTCGAAGAACTTATTCATTATGAGATAAGTGAACGATCTAATGTATTTTCGTCTGATCTGAGTTTTATATGGACATGTGGTGATAATATTTTTAGACAATTACTTTTCTCGTTTTCATTTTATTTTATTTTATTTTTTATATATAAAATATAATAGTTCAACTTGTTATATTCCATTTTAGTAAAAGCAAGACATCTCGTAAATTTTAAACCTTCTTGAACCTGCACTTATTTGGGTACTTTAAATGAACTGTGTTATTTTTATTTAAATTTAGTTTAATTATTATTTCATTCTTATAAGGTAAACATAATAATCTACTGTTCTAAAATTCTTTTCAGTTAAATGATGTTCATTTTTATTCTAAATTATCTTTCGGAAATAATTATTATATGCATTTATTTAGATATTAAATTGTTTTATCTTTAACTTTTAATATCCGGACGTTTTGCTTTATATCTACTTTCGGATGTTTTACTTTCCGCCTATTGTTTATTTAAGATGTCGAAATGTATTGTTGCAGTAAGATGTAAATTATTTAAAGAGCTCTTTTAAAAGTGAAATTAAATTTAAAATGAACGTTAGTCTTTTTAAAACTTTAACTTGTGTTCTTTATTTGTGTTCTAATTTTTAAAAGTTACATTCTAATGTTTTGTAGGGAATATATCTTTATGCATTTGGGAAATACTGGTCTGTCTGCTCACTTTTAGATTATTAGAGTACTTTTTGAGTTTTAGCTTCTTTAACAAATTATTAAAAATTTACAATACATTCAAACATGCCATCAAGGAAAATTTAGGAGACTGGAAAAATTTTCCGTCTTGAAAAAGTTTCCGTTTCATGAGGGGTATTTCAGGGAAAGCGAAGTTTAAGGTTTAGCTAGAAATATAGATGGTCCATATGTAATTGCTTACCTGTTGTTGCGAAACGCATCCGCTAGAATCGTAGGTGTATACACAGGATACAAGAACGAGTCCAAGTTTCTGGATAACTCACGTTTATTCACAAGCACGAAGTAAACAGGAACAATGTACAATCAAACAGAACTTAAATGCTCCACTCATTACACAAAATAATTGATATTATTCTCAAAATGTTGACGAAAGCAATTTCACAAAACAGCTGCTACTCATTCTCAAAACATTGTCTCAGCATTCTCAAAACATTTACAAAAATCACAGTCCAATATAGCTTGTACAACGCCCATTCCTGAACTTCCCAACTACGCCCCACGGTGAGTCCTTTTTATAGTCTCTCTATAGAAACTTCTGAAAATCTCTCAGCAGAAATCTCGGGAATTACCTAATATCTCCTAGACTAATTGTTATTTCGTGAAGTTTCTGGAAGTCAAATTGGCGATAAATCGCCAAATCTGGAAACCTTTCTTCTGACTCGATATTCTAGAAATCATAGAGTGACGTCAGGGAAGAAATGTTCGTATCGCTGTTTTCCTGAGAAAACAAACCGATGCACCGTTTGGTCTGCGATAGTGATGGGAATACAAGACGGAAGACCCCCGTGAGAGATTATTACACGCTCTCAACACTATACATCAAACTTTAAAAATTCTGAAAAGTTTAATTAGATGCCCCTGATTAATACTATATTATACCATAATAGCTAGTTTAATTATATTAAATATGTATATATGCACATTTTTGCATACTACGATCACAGGAGTATATGTAAATATAACAAGAAAGATCAATCATGTATAAAGCATTGATTATGAAACACTTTCCAACTTCAATATAATTTTATACAAACATCTCTAAAATGCGATACATTCCTCGGTAATATTTTTAAAATTATCACAATACTACATTAATTTATTATATTTGAAAACTTCATCGAAAAAATGAACTTCATTCAAATGACGGCATTGAAATATAAATTGCCTGGTTTAAACATCTCAAAAAAGCGATACATTCCTCGGTAATATTTTTAAAATTATCATAACACTACAATAATTTATTATATTTGAAAACTTCATCGAAAACAAATGAACTTTATCCAAATGACGTCATCGAAATACAAATTGCCTCTATATAAAAGCAGCATTTCATTCATAAACATTTTTCCAATTGTTTCATTAATCACAATATTATAATCATTTATTTTATTTAAAAATTTGAAAAATTCTTATCTACCATATTTATTTTAAAATGTCAAACCTTTCTCATATATAAAATAATTAAGCTCTTGGAAAGATATTTATTATATAATATATATCTTTTTTCTTTCTGGAGGATTATATTAAATAATTTTTATTTAAAAAACTATCTAACATATTTTACTGAAATTATTTTTATATATTTTATGGGATAATTTTAATATTTCTTAAAATTTTTGAAGCAATTTGTGAATTTTAAATTTGCTTAAAAAATGTTTGAAACATTAGGTTCCATAGGGTTCAATGTATTTCATTTTTTCAACCCGAGTTCAATAATAAACTAATTGGGTGATATTATTCAATCCCATAGGTCCCACAGACCATCTGAAAAACATACTAAAATTTCATTTTGATAAAGCCATTTTTACGGCAGTTATCGTGCTAACGGTCAGACAGACAGACAGAATGAACAAAGTCATAAACACTTTCAACTATGTTGTAAAGTGTTAAAAAACAGTGTACCTTGACTGTTAGCCTTTTACCATACCAATAAACCTAGAGGAATAATTGACTTAATTCTCAGCATGAAATATTAATGCTTACCGTGAAATAATAAAAAATTACTGTATTTTGTATTGAAATGAAATTTCAAAATAATCCAGCATGATTTCTTGTACATATGTTTTACTAATGATGCGATTTTAGCTAAAAATTGTGCAATGATTAATATTTATATCATTTCAGAATATCCATGATTAGCGGAAAATTCTAGAAGTTCAGCAACAGCTTTCAGAAAATCGTCATATGATTTAATAGAAAATTCTGTGAAAAATGGCTCTCTTGGAAATAAATGGCGGGAATAATTGAATAATTTTCCGTTTTTTAACACTTTACAACAAAGTTGAAAAGTGTTTATGACTTTGTTCATTCTGTCTGTCTGTCTGTCTGTCTGTCTGTCTGTCTGTCTGTCTGTCCGTTAGCACGATAACTGCCGTAAAAATGAGTTTATCAAAATGAAATTTTAGTATGTTGTTCAGACGGTCTGTAGGACCTATGGGAATATAAATAAACAATATCACCCAATTAGTTTTTTATTGAACCCGGGTTGAAAAAATGAAATACATTGAACCCTATGGGACCTAATTTTTCAAACATTTTTTAAGTAAATTTAAAATTCACGAATTGCTTCGAAATTTTTAGGAAATATTCACATTATCCCATAGAATATATAAAAAAAAATTCAGTAAAATATGTTAAGTAGTTTTTTAATTAAAAAAATTATTTAATATAGGGAAAAAAACAAATTCAATTAAATTCTGACTTTGGGATATCTTCCAGAAAGAAAAGAGAGAGATATTATATAATAGATATCTCTCCATTTGTTTATACGTTTTCCTTCTAGTCTCCTCTCTCCTCTTGTGATTCCAGCCTTGGAACTTGACTCGTGCAGACGTGTTTTTCGTTCGCTCCTGTGATTTTCCCGCCTTTTCTTCGAAGTGTTCTATCATTCGAACATTTGTTCTCTGCCTTGTGTGGTAACTTCTCAGACCTGTACGGACATGGCGTCCGCTTTTTCTACAAACCCTGATCTCCCTGATATTCCTCCGGACCTGAAAATCATTGTTTCCCGATTCAGAAATGGGAACTTTCCATTACCGGATCCAACTTCTAATGGATATCTGCAATACCTTAATGATCTTTCCCATACTGGAAGCTTCCTGATGGCCGAGTGGCACAAGATCGCTGCTGGACTTTCTGAAAGATCCACGGAATCATTCCAAGGTATGTGTAGAACTTTGACCTCTTATTTTGAGCAGAATGTTTGTATTTCTAATCTGACTCCCTTTAAATCTGAGATCGAAGCTTATATTTCTCAGCATGAAAGTATCTTACATGCTAACTCTAACTGTTTTTCAAATGCTAATTCTTGTATTAATTCTAATCTTAACTTAATCTCTACTCTTAATGCTAATGCTACTATTACTGCTAACTCTGATGCAAATAACTGTAAGATCTTAAATCAGAACAGTGTTATCACTGAAAATGTTCATCCTTCTAATTCTAACTCTAAAGCTATTTTTACTGATAATCCTAAGGATAACTCTATTGCTGATGCAATAACTAATACTAATACTTTATCTAAAGATAACACTGCTGAGGATATGGAAGGATTTACCTTTCCCCACCATAAAAAAGTTTGTCGTGAGACTCAAATCACTTCTGGATTTAAATCCATAACTGCTCTGAACGCCTTCGAAGCGCTTAGTATGGATACTAATGGTCCCCCTGAAGAGATTAACTCGCAAAATGACTACCCTCAAACCACTGATCACGCTACTGAGCTAAACCAAGCTAACGATGTAAATCCCTCTTCCAATTATTACAAACCGGAACCCTTCTTCGTTAACTGCCCCGATAATTGGAGAACCCTGGTCCAAGGACTCAACTCGCTAGTGTCTACCCATGTTAAAGCCCAGCTTGCTGGTGAACATATTAAAATCAGCCCGCAAACTCTTGAAGATTTTAGGATTGTTCAAAAAATTCTAATTGAGAAAAAACTGGAATTTCATTCCATTAATATCAAGGCAGAGAGGCCTGTCAAAATCCTTATCAAAGGACTTCCCATTAACTCTCCTATCAATGAGCTGTATGACGAACTTAGAATTAAAGGATTCAACGTGCACAGAATTACGCAGCTTAAAGACTTAAAGAATAAAGCTCCCCTTCCTATTTACTTGATATATCTCAATCCTGCTAAAAACTGGGAAACCATCTATGAGTTACAAACTTTAATTGATATGTCTATCAAAGTTAAAAAATTCGAGTCCAGAGGTACCAAAATGTGTTTCCGCTGTCAGCGGTACGGACATTCCAGCGATTGTTGCTATCAACCCCCCAGATGCTTAAAATGCAGTCTTAACCACTTCACCCGTGAATGCACCAAATCCCCTAGCACCCCCGCCAAATGTGCTAACTGCCTTGGCCCACATCCCGCTAATTTCAGACTCTGCCCCTCCAATCCTCAAAATAAGAACAAACCCCCCATTAACACCACCCAATCTGCACCCCCGCCCCCTAAAACGCAACAAACCGTACCTAACCCCCAAGATTTCCCTGTTCTCCAAAATAAAAATCTTACTCCAAATCCCCCCCATCCTAAAACTGTTCAAAAAACCAATAACAAAACTGTCAATAACAACCCCAATTCACCTACTAGCACCCCTAAAACATTTGCTGAAGCTGTCGCCAACCTCACTACCACCCGTGGACCACAATCTGACGCTCTCCCCACCTCCAGTGAAAACGCTCACACTTCTACCAGCAAACCCCCTTTTCAGGAGCCCATCAAGCAACCTAACAATAACACCTCCTTACCCCCCTCTACTCCTGCTTCTTCCTCTTCTACTAATGATAAAAACTCTGCTACTGCAACCACTTCTTCCTCTAATTGCTCTGATAATAATCAAACTAATTCTTCGCAACTTACTGATCTCATACTGCTCATCCAGGAGATGAAAAAGATTTTTACTGACCTTGACTTAGACTTTGAAAAAATTAAAAAATTTTTGGCTACTGTACAGGTCAAGTTCCAACAAACCAGCAATCCCCTGGACAAGCTTCTTGAAGTAATATCGGCCTTTGACGAGGTCTTTTGTACGGTCTCTACGCCCCAGGATGGGGAGTAATCAGATCCTCTCTTCTGTTCGCCTCTTGTCCTGGAACGCCAACGGACTTAAGAATAAAATCACCGAATTACGGGACTTCGTACAAAACAATCCCTTGGATATTATTCTCATACAAGAAGTCAAGCCTGGACGTCGCCCCCCCCCCCTCTGAAAATTGCTAATTACAGAAGATATACAGCGCTTCGTACTCAAAATCAGGGCTCCTCTGCCTCTGGAGGTGTCTCCATCTATGTTAAAAATTGTTTTCCACACCACGAACTTAATCCTTTGGATACGGATATCATCGAAAATAAAATGATTCACCTTGATCTTCCTAACCACCCTCCCATCGTCATTGGCTCCATTTATATAAAACCTGGCCAAAACATCAACCTGCAGAATGATCTTGATAAAATCTTTAAAGTCAAACACAGAGAAATCATGGCCGGAGACTTCAATGCTCATCATATGTTCTGGAACTGTAGACGTCGCAACAGGTACGGTAAACAAATTATGGACTTTGTTTCTGCTAATGACATCCATGTTGCTGTCCCCTCCAAACCCACCCATTACTCTCTTATGGCTACCCCTTCTACCATCGACTTCGCACTTTTGAAAAATATTCACTACCCTTACACCTTTGAAACCCTTGAAGAACTTTCCTCGGACCATCGCCCCATTCTTCTTACAATCCACCTTAACTCCCTCCTCCCTATTTCTAATCTTCCTACTGCCATCAACTGGAAAAAGTATAAAAACAACCTGCTTAAATCTTCCCTTCTCATCCCCAAAATTAACTGCACCAACGACCTTGACTCTGCTGTTAACGACCTCACTCACGAAATCCAGAGATCCCTGGCTGATGCCACTTCTTCCCGCCCTGCCCCTCGTTACAACTCCCTTCCGCAGCACATCAAAAATAAAATCAAAGCCCGTAATGCAACTCGCAGAATTTGGCAAACTACCAGGAACCCCCAAACTAAAATCTCCCTTAACACCCTTAACAAAAAAATCAGAACTGAAGTCCATAAGTATAATCAGCAAAACTGGAAATCCTACATTGAATCTCTCTCCCCCGAAGACAAGACTTTATGGAAAGATATCAAAAGAGTCAGAAGACCATTCGCACAATTCCCGCCATTGCGAGCGAATTGTGGAATGGCCTTTTCCGATCTCGACAAGGCAAATGCCATTGCGGAGTCGTATGAAAAGCAATTTCAAACTCACAGACCTGATGAAGCCTGCCACTCTCATATCAACCAATCTGTTGAAACATTCCTTTCTACCCCCCACCTGGAAGTCATCCCCCCTCCACCCCTTCTGAAGTCATTGGGCACATTCATAAACTCAAAAATAAAAAATCCCCCGGTATTGACAAAATTTCCAATCGAGCTGTTAAATACTTTCCCCTTAACATCATTTTCTATCTTGTTTACATCATCAATGCCATGCTTAAACTCAGACACTTCCCCTCTTGCTGGAAAGAAGCTATCATTATTCCAATTCTTAAACATGGTAGTAACCCCTCTGACCCCATCTCATACCGTCCTATCTCTCTGCTTTCCTCCCTTAGCAAACTCAGCGAACGAATTATTCAAAACAGACTTCTCAACTTCATTGAAAATCACAATCTGATTATCCCGGAACAGTTCGGATTCAGACCCGCCCACTCTACGTCCCACCAGCTTCTTCGACTGGTTGAATTTGTTGCTGAGGGAATGAAAGAAAAGAAATCTGTTGCGGCTCTGATGCTGGACATTGAAAAGGCCTTTGATAGGACTTGGACGACTGGAATTATTTATAAACTCATTCAAATGGACATCCCCCCCCTCTGGTGCTTATTATCAACTCCTACCTTCAGAACAGATCTTTCCATGTGCGTATCTCCAACACCCTTTCCGAACAGAAACCCATCCAAGCAGGAGTCCCCCAAGGTTCGATTCTCGCCCCCCTCCTGTTTAATTGCTATGTCAACGACCTTCCTCGCTCCCCCCATACTTCTCTGTGTCTGTATGCTGACGACACATGCATCATTTCTGCTAATCACAACATCAACTATCTTCAAATCAATCTGCAAGATCACATTAATTCACTGGAAAACTATTACAAGCTTTGGAAGATCAAAATCAATGCACCTAAATCGCAGGCAATCTTCTTCTCTGCTAGACGTATCCCCCCCCCTCCCATCATGATCAACAGCCAACCAATCTGCTTTGCACGCACTGCCAAATATCTCGGCGTCCATTTGGATAGCCGACTTACTTGGAGAGTGCATTTTGACTATATTATCAAGAAATCACGTAAACTTGTTGGAACCCTTAATCATCTTCTCTTCTCAAATCACTTAGATACAAGTAATAAAATTCTGCTTTACAAAACTATCATCCAGCCCATTCTCCTCTACGCTTGTCCCATCTGGGGTTTTGCTTGCAAAACAAACATTAATAAAATCCAAGTTGAACAAAATCGTATCCTTAGGATAATTCGTAAAGCTCCCCGCTACCTACGCAACGACGTCATCAGGAAGGATTTTAAAATCAAAACAATAAATTTCACAATCCGCAAACAGGCTAAAAAATTTTTTCAAAACATTCCCACCATCCGTAACGAAGAGCTCTTTAATATTCCAGATTATGACCCGCGGCAGCAGAGAAAGCGTCCGCGAGCAGTTCTTTACAACCCTCCGTAAATTTACGTAATTTTCATCCTTCCATCCCCTCTTAATTTTAATACTTTCTTCTCTTGTATCTAAATCTTAAATTCTGCTTCATCTCGCATCTTCGGATATTTTTTCCCCTCTCCTGTTCTTAACAGATGGCAGCACTTGCGCTGCAGCTTTCCTTCCAAGCTGGAAGGCGGGACTCTGTCCCTTTTGTATTGTTCTTTTGTTGTGTTTACAAACCTCTTCTGCTCAAATAATGTCATGTTCACACATATTATTTTCATATCGGAGATGAAAGCCACCCGGCTAGGTGCTCCTCTAAATTGGCACATTGCGACACGTTTATACGTTTTGCATATGGGAGTGGCTTCATATTTTAAAATAATTTGGTAGATAACAATTTTTCATTTTTTTTAAATTTTATATAACTCTTCATGATCAATTTAATTGATGGCATTTTAAATGCACTTTCCTACGTCCTAGAGAGTTAAAATTTGGTACACAGCTTAAATTTGTTGAACATTTTATTCGACAAAAATTTGATGGATCTTTAAATATAGATCATACATTTTTTTCGAAATGCCCTGAAAATAATCCCCGTTCACTTCTATAAATCATTGTTGTAATATTGTTAAAAATTCTGATGTGGACAGCACATGTCTTTCTCTGCAGACTCATATTCGTTCTCTTTATTTATTCAATGATAATTTGAATTTATCTGCACAACATAAGTATTTTAAATGACATTGAATTTACACGTTAAACTTAAATTTGGTTCTCATTTGATAGCTGGACTTATTGTCAAAGGTGGCGTAGCGAAAACGCGAAAAAACTAGAATATCTCAAGAACGGCTAGTCCTAGAGTAATGGGGTTAGTCTTATTCTTTTTGTTGTCAAAAATCACATATAAAATAGGAATTTAATTGATATAATTGAGCACACGTAGTCTTTTATTTTTATATATAACGATTTTTGCTGGCCATTTCGCAAAAATAGCCCGTTCCTTTTTCCCGAATCGTAGTAGAATAACCTACAAATGATTTATATACAAAATTTTGTTAAATTTGGTATATAAATCACTTGTAGGTTATTGAAATTTTATACACCAAATTTTGTTAAATTTGGTTCATTAGTTTTTAGCTAGAGTGGATAAAGGCAATTTCTGCGGCCATTTCGCAAAGAAGGCAGATTCTTTTATTACGAATCGTACTATAATCTAATGAACATCAGGATTTCCCACAAAAAACATACCTACCAAATTGTATGAAATTCGGTCCATTAGTTTTTCAATTAGAGTGGATGTAATATCCACACAGACACACAGAAACATACACAGATACACCCTTACACACACAGACGTCTTCCTAAAACTATTTTTTTCGTGTTCTAGAAGTCCCAAAGCGTGTAGATCCTTTGAAAATTCGAGTTCCGATCTTCGGCACGATTCCAATACTTTGAGTACATACACATACACATATATATTATCTGTGTATCTAAATTCCGTGCCTATGCAATTACAATAGTTGTGATTTTAAATGATCCCTAAACTTTTATTATTTCTTCAAGGAAGCCTAATTTTAACATATGCAGAATGCAAATATCTCAAGCGATTGTAAGATGAATTACATAAGAATTGCTGAATTTTTTTCACACAAAATTATTTAGCTCTGGAGTCTGGAATACAAGTTATATGAATGAAATATTCATTGATTTTGCATAAAGAACCAGATGATTTATATTTCGATACAGTTTTAAATATTTAAGTATAATAAATTACTGTAGTACTGTGATAATGTAAAAGATATTACCACTGAATGAATCACATTTTAGAAATTTTTAAATGAAATTACATTTCAGTTGGAAAGTGTTTCATAATCAATGCTTATGCATGATTGATCTTTCTTGTTCTACTTTACAAGTGCTTATTATTAACAAATTATGTTAAATTATACGTCTGTTTTCGCGTTGTGCAGGGTCCGTTTTACACCAGGGAAATAGCATAAATTTTCTATATTTTTGGACGGGGATAAAACTATTTTCCTCTTATTACAGTATTCCGTTTTCTGCAGGTTCAGTTTCAAACAGGTTTGACTGTATATGTATTTTTGATTGTTCTTAAATTAAAGTTCCCCAATTATGAATAGAAGTAATCAGCAGTATTTCCTACTTATAGAACAAAGGATATATGTAAACAAAATTAAATTGAAAAGTAAAATAAAATTAAATGGATAGGGATATTCCTCATTGTTTGAGCTATTATTTATGTATTGATAATTTATTTCTGAAAAATTAGGAGTTTAGATAAATATAATTTAATTCAATACGAACCACTCGCGACAGAAATACGCGTAATGCTGATTTATCTTACGCCTGCACCACCTGAATTATTGTCTGAAAAGATTTTGGCGTTTTCTCAACAGGAAGTTTTAATTAATATATTTTCCTTTATGGAAAAAGTTTTTATTTAAATATTTGAGCAATGAATATTACTTTGAATTTGAATTATTCGAATCGGTTGATTTGAGCTGAAACTATTGGTTTATGTTTACACAGCAAAATTTTCGTTTTTAACACTTTCTAACATATTGAAAAGTCTATAAGGCTTTGGTCATTTTGTCTGTCTGTCTGTCCATTTGCACGATAACTTCCGTAAGACAGACTTTATCGAAATACCATTACTTTGCATATATACATAATGTATAAGGAAAGTATTGTGTTTTTACGGAATCGAATGTTCAGAGCCCCCCTAAATTTTCGAGTGAAATTTTGAAAAAATCATCTAAAAATCGAAATCTCTAATAAAGTTTCGTACATAGACATTTCTTATATAATTTTTCATTTGAAAAAGATTAATATAAATTTTAGAACGCTAACATGAACCGTACTAGAGATATTGCACATTTTTTAAATAAATTTATCAAAAAATCCCATAAATTAAAAAAAATATATTAACTGTTGAGAAACATGTTCACTTTTCATATGAAATAGCATGCGAAAAATTTGGTGACATCATTCTCGTGGATCTAGCTCGTTCCATTCATGAGAAAAGATACTTTGAGTAATACATTTGTATTTGAGAGCCAATAGTTATTTATCTGCTGTAAGAATAACTTATTTCTCCGTTCATAGCGCTTGGCGAGATTTTGGCGCCGAATTTATCGGAATGTCGCCAACTTGGCGACTTTTTTAATGTTGCCAAATTGACGAAGATTTCGCCAAATGGATAAAAATGACACTAAATCAATGAAAATGACGACTAATTGTCGAAAATTCAATATCTTTGAAAGAATATAAATATCTACTCTAAGCAAAACCTATCACTTTCCTTATATACATAATGTATAAGGAAAGTATTGTGACGGGGTCGAAAATTCGAATTCGAGTTTTCGACGGGAGAGCACGTTTCAGGCATCCCTGATCATGAATCAAATATTTTTGAAGTGATCACTGTGTGTGTGTGTGTGTGTGTGTGTGAAAGTGTGTGTGTGTGTGTGTGTGTGTGAAAGTGTGTGTGTGTGTGTGTGTGTGTGTCTGTGTGTGAAAGTGTGTGTGTGTGTGTGTGTGTGTGTGTGTCAGTGAGCCTGTGGAGACGATAACTGAGGAACGAATGGACCGATTCGACCAAAATTTGGTACAAAAATCACAATCCGTAAACACTGGAAGCCTATTGTTTTTATATATAATCGAATGGTCAGAACCCCCCCTAAATTCTCGAATGAAATTTTGAAAAAATCGTCAAAAAATCAAAACCGCTAATAAAGTTGCCCAAATAGACATTTCTTATGTAATTTTTCATTAGAAAACGATTGACATAAATTTTAGAACGCCAGCATGAACCCTTCTCGAGATATTGTACATTTTTCAAAAAAATTATCAAAAAGTCATATAAAATTAAAAATATATATATAAATCCTATCGAGAAACATGTTCACTTTTCATATGTAATACCATGCGATAATTTGGGTGACATCATTTTTGTGGATCTAGCTCGTTCCATTCATGAAAAAAGATACTTCAAATAATACTTTTGTATTTGAACGCCAATAGTCATTTATCTGCTGTAAGAATAACTTATTTCTTCGTCCATAACGCTTGGCGAGATTTTGCCGATGAATTTGGCGTAATGTCGCCAACTTGGCGACTTTTTGAAAAGTTGCCAAATTAACGAAAATCTCGCCAAATGGATAAAAGTGACGCTATATCAATGAAAATGGCGACTAATTGTCGAAAATTCAATATCTTGGAAAGAATATTAGGATCTACTATAAGGAAAACCTATTTTTGTTTGCTGTAAAAGTAGTAAATTCATTACATTATATAAGGAAAGTCATGTGCTGCCCACATCAGATTTTTTTTAGTATGCTGCTGAGACGATCTGTGGGATGTTTGGGAATGAAAAATGTATCACTCAATTAGTTTCAAAATTTAACCCTAGTTGAAGAATTAAATACTTTGAACCATAAACTTAATTTTTCAAACATATTTTAATCGAAGTTAAAAGTTCACAAATTGCTTCGAAAACTTTAGGACATCTTCAAATTATTACATAAAATATGCAAAAAGAAAATTTCAACAAAATATGTTTGGTAGTTATTAAAATAAAAAAAAATGGAAATAATAATTACACCCATGATATATGAAGAGATGCAATGCTCATTAGACTTATTTTAAATAAAAAAATCTGTTGTGGGCAGCACATGACTTTCCTAATATAATGCATTGAATTTACTACTTTTACAGTAAAAAAATAGATTATTTTTATAGTAATTATTTATATTCTTTCCAAGATATTGAATTTTAGTCAATGAGTTTTCATTTTCCATGTCGGCATCATCAATGAGTCGTCATTGATTTAGCGTCATTTTTATCCATTTAACGAGTTTTTCTTTAATTTAGCAACATTTAAAAAGTCGCCAAATTGACGACATTCCACCAAATTTGTCGCCAAAATCTCGCCAAGCATTATGGACGAAGGAATAAGTTATTCTTACTGCAGATAAATGACTATTGGCGTTCAAATACAAAAGTATTACTCAAAGTATCTTTTTTCATGAATGGAACGAGCTAGATCCAAGAGAATGATGTCACCTAATTTATCGCATGATATTACATATGAAAAGTGAACATGTTTCTCAATAGGAAATATTTTTTTATTATTTTATATGACTTTTTAATATATATTTTTTAAATGTGCACTATCTCGAGAATGGTCCATGTTAGCGTTCTAAAATATATGTCAATCGTTTTCTAATGAAAAATTACATAACAAATGTTTATTTGTGTAACTTTATTAGCGGTTTTGATTTTTTGACAATTTTTTCAAAACTTCTCTCGAAAATTTAGGGGTATTCTGAACATTCGATTGCGTATAAAAACAATAAGCTTTCAATGTTCACGGATTGTGATTTTTGTACCAAATTTCGTTCGAATTGGTTCATTCGTTCATCAGTTATCGTCACCACACAAACACACACACACACGCACACAAACACACACACACGCACACAAACACACACACATACACATAAACTCACACACACACACACACACTTTGACACACACACACAATATACTTTCACACACACACTCACACACACACACACACACACACACACACACACAGACATCACTTCAAAAATGTTTGATTCGTGATCAGGGATGCTTGAAACGTGCTCTCCCGTCGAAAACTCGAATTCGAATTTTCGACTACTTTCCTTATACATTATGTATATAAGGAATAAGTCGTATATACGTTATGTATATAAGGAATGTATACAAGTCTGAAGTCTGGAATATAAGTGATATGAATGGAATATTAATTTATTTTCCATAGGGAGGCAGACGATTTATAAAATGAAATGGTTTGTAGTAGTTTCAACAATTTCGCAGAACTAATTTGACATGAGATAAGCAAACGATATAGCTACTATAATAATGAAATATTATAATTGTGAGTTAATATTAACTGCAAAAGTATCGTAAATACTTCGCAAATTATATTTTCGATGACGTTATTTGAATATAGCTCATTTTGTGTAACTAGTATTGTCTTTGTCGATGAAGTTTGAAGATTAATTTTGCCGATGACAATTTTTGATTCAGCTTACAATGTAAATAAAATTTCATTTCAGTTGAAAAGTATTTCATAATCAATGCTTTATGCACGAATGTTGATAATTGCATAAAATAATAGATAACCTAGCGACTTACATTTTTATTTATAACTTTCTAATCTTAATTTGTTTTAAAACAAGTACATACTGATTATAAAAATGTATTTCAATGTTTTTTAACACGCAAACTTCTCTTTTCAAAATTATGGTTTTCATATTTCCCAAAATAATGAATCTAATACAAAATAATAATCGTATTATCACCTTGGTGAAAATTCAAAGGATATTGTAATTCCAACAACATTAACTATATACCGGTTAATGCCATGCACTTTGTAACTTCACGGACTTTAAAAACTCTTCTACTGTATAAAATCTAAAAGTTTTATCAAATTGTCTGTTTTCTGTCCAATTCAAAGCGACACATTTGTATTTAACAAGAAAACACGTATTTATTTTAAAGTACAAATCACCTAAATCCAACCTAAGTGACTTCAGTTCATTTTATATAGCCTGTTACAAAAAGTGAAACTTGTAACTTTCTACCGACGTTATTTGTTAGAACTGTATTTATGAAGCGAAACGCAAGGTTAGAATGATGACATATTTGGCCACGTTCTAACAACCACTTAACAAATGGAATCGAAATAAAATGTGAATATACTTGCAAAAATATTGAAATACTTCAATAATTTTAGGATTTTTCTGGTGCAAAAATATTGAAATAGTTCAGTAATTGTAGAAATTTTCTGATGTAAAAAATAATGAAATACTTTAATTATTTTAGAATTTTTCTGGTAGAAGTATTTATTTTAAATCCAACAATCTCCAATGCCTTGAATTACTGCTGGATTTGAAATATATACGTTTACCAAAAAATTTTTAAAAGCCTTGCATTAAGAAGTTTTATACTCTGTTGTATCTAATTATCTTCATTGTGCTGATGAATAATAATTACATTGAAACCATGCTCCACGGGTAACTAGTTGAGCACATTTATGCGAAAAAAAAAATGGTTTTGCATATAGACATTTCGGAGAGCTTAATTCCAAAAATGCTTAAATCGCCTTCGTTTATCTGTTTCATATGATGGGACCGCTGTATTTGAGTCGGACTTGCCAATATAGCCATTTTATGGATTGATTTGGATATCCTTGGAATGTTTAGCACCTAAAAATGGATAATCTTGCTATAAAGTGACTATTTACAACTACTTATTATGGGTATAAATGAAATATAGCAATTTTTCGCTATGATTCTAGACAAAGTTCATTCAAGAATTAGCAACCTTGACTTGAGCTCGTATTAAATGACCTTGAGTAAAAAAGGCAAAAAAGTAGCAGCAGTTGAACCACATCTCATAGACGATGGTGATTTATATATTCTTGGGACTAAGCTATTCAATTGTGGAGCTTGATGCAAAACTTAAATCTGATGTGGGCAGCACATGACTTTCCCTGCAGACTTATAACCACGTTCTCTTTATTTTAATTAAATTTATTTCACTTTTCATTCAATTTTCGTTCTCATTCGGTAACCGAACTTATTTTCAAAGGTGGCGTAGAGAAAATGCGAAAAACTAAAATATCTCGAGAACGGCTGGTCCTAATGTAATGAGGTTGGTCTTATTCTTTTCTTCACTAAAAATTACGTATTAAACAAGCATTTAATGGATATATTTGAGCATACGTAGTTCTTTAGTTTAAATTTGGACGATTTTTGCGGGTTATTGTTTTCCGAATCATACCAAAATCTAATCAGCACCAGGGTGACCCACAAATGACTTATCTGCCGAATTTTGTGAAATTCGGTACATTAGTTTTTTAGTTAGAGTGGTTACAAGCTTTTGCGGGCCATTTCCAAGATCCAAGATGTCATGTTACGGGGTACCTGTCTCCGCAGAGACTCATCCCCACATCGAAAATAGCATTGTCAGAACCATGGGTTGTGAAATATAGCAATTTGCGATCTGGATGGTGCTCCGTTTCGTGGGCTGAAGTAGAATGGTCGACTGGAATTGCATCTTGAACTTGGCTTTGCCTGCTCAGCAAAGAAGGTGGCAAGGGTGGGGAAAATGCAAGAGCGAGTCACATTAGAGTTTTTAGAAACACAGGAGGTTTAATAAATTTTAAAGTCAAGGTTATATAAGTATTAAGTCAAGATTTTATAAATTTACAGTTTACTGAGTTACTTTTGGAGATTTAGCAATTTTAAATTGAAGCGTTTGATTTTGATATCTTAAAGTTTAAAATTAAATTTAATAGCTGATTACACAAGATTTGTAGTTTACATTACAAAAAAGAGACTGATGAATTAGTCAGCAACGTGAAAAGAGCAATTGACTGGGCTGGCGTCGAGGTGCGGGCAAATGCGAGCCTCTTAATTCCTATTGGTCGGCTCAGAATCCGCAGTCAGGGCCACCTCTGCTCACCGGAGTGGGTAGCTGTGGCGCCATCTACCGATGCCGAGCGGACCAATTTGGAAGGTAAGTTGAAGTTTAGTACTTCAAGTAAAATGGAATTTGGAATTTAGGGTGAGAGACTCTAGGAGACCCCGGCTTGGGGGACGACATACCTTGCTTTTTTCCACTTGGTTCGGTAAGAGTCAAGAAGGAGATGCCTTGCTCTGCGTTTCCCATAGAAGGAACGCGAAGTCAAAGCGTAAGTTTGGTCGGTGTCCCTCATGCAAGGCCTGCTAGAGTTTCTCTTGTAAAAATTTCGACTGAGCTTTCGAACCTGCTCTGCAACGCCAGAGACTCTGAGGTCATGGTGGATGACTTCGTTTTGGACTAGGCGGGTTTTTTTTATCCCGAATCGTACTCAAAACAAATCAGCACCAGACACTCCCACAAGTGACTTACCTACCAAATTTTGTGAAATTCGGTCCATTAGTTTTTTAGTTACAGTGGATACAAAATCTGCACAGACAGACAGACAGACACACACACACAGACGTGACGCTAAAAATGGTTTTTTCGTATTCTAGAGCTCTTGAAACGTGTAGATCTGTCGAAAACTCGAGTTGCGATTTTCGACATGATTCCAATACTTTCCCTATACATTACCATGTATTGCAGGGAAAGTAAAAATGAAAAAAAAAAACCCTTAGAGAAGCAACAATTCAAACTGTGCGAAGAGTGACGGGTAATTCTCAAATTAAATAGAAATAAATGAAAGTGGATTAATTTGCCACTCGTTTTCAGCTAAAAAAGTATTTCTTGTTTTGAGAGGAAAACCGCTCTTTCGTTTTGAATAATATATGCAGTTGGCAAGTAACAGATGATACGGTGGTATTTTTACAATTGCTGTACCTCATCAAATCCAAAATGAGTACATTGATATTTCCAAAGTTAATAATACAGTGTTCTGTTTACGATACTGTTACTTCAACAAATTAAAAGAAAGCATTCTATTTTCGCTTTGTTCAAGTAATGTGTGCGGTAGGCAAAGAAAAGATGACAAAGTGATATTTCACGATGGTAGTGTAGTATTCGTCAGATTCAAAATGAAAACATTGTTCTACCTTCCGTTAAGATATCTGAATTTATACTTGGCTATACCGCATCGATGTATAATATTGCAGCATAAACAAATACAATAAATGAAATATTTCTTAATAGAAACACACATTATCGGTTCGATACATTAGGGATTTAAAAGTGAATAACATCAGTTAAATGAGATAACTAAAATGTAAAGTTTATGATCGGTTTCAGAGGCAAATGAAATTCTTCAGGAGAAGGAGGGCAGAGCTGCCTATTCAGATACAGCGAAAAAAATTCTGTAGATTATTTCGACATTTATTAGATAGACTAGCCTCCTTCGGCGACCAGCCTATTCGCTACCCTTGAAAATTCTGACCGTGGCAAACTCGCTGGCGCCATAACCCCGTGGGGTTAACAAAGTTTGTTTTAGTTTAATGATTTAAAACTAATAATGAAATTTTAAGATGAAAAATAATGTATTCCAGAAACAAAAGCATTCATTATGTGTGTATATATTAAACGCTTTTTTGTTTTTAATAAAAACACGAAACAAAAATATAATCACCCATAATACCAATAGTCCACTGTTAAAATAAACTCTAAACTGAATAGAATGTTTACAAATCAAACAAAAATATAAATACATTTCTAGAATAGAAGTCGAAAACCTAATAAATCAGTACAATATATAGCCCCATGTTTAAGTCAGAACAATTTTAAAACAATATAAATAATATACACTATAAACGTGTAAATACACTTAATACGCAATGTTATAAAAAGAGAAAGAGAAGATTATGTTCTTAAAAGAACAATAATGAAGTAAAATAAATTCTTATCTTGATACGGATAAACCGCTCCAAACACACTGCTAACACAACAAAGTGAAATGTTTGGGTTGAGTTGTAAGAAAAAAAATTACGTTTTTATAAAATTAATAAATGCATTTCATGCAAATTGAAATTTTAAATGAAAAGTAATTTATTTCGAAAATAATAATTTATTCCAATAAAATGGATGAATAATTTATTCAAATAAAATTAATGGTTTATTTTAGTTTAATGACGTATATGCATTATTTGGCAGGCACAAATATCGAATGTTCCATTCGTTTTCACTTTGTGTATCTGACGCAACCTCGTCAGAACCGTGACGTCAGAACCTCGCCCACATCCCCTCTACGATAGAAACACCGCGCGTTTGCGCGCGTATGTGGGTGAAAAATCGACCCCTGCTTTTGCGGTTTGGCCGAGAAATTGAAAATCATACTTTCTTAAAATCCGGATTGTGCGGCTACTTTTTCTTATTTCTTGACTAGATTGGGCTAGTAAGAAATCCTGATCTTTGAGCTTACTAAAAATGTAAACTATTACTCGAAATTGTCGGTACTTTTCCCGACGCAAGGATTTAAAAACGATCCCTACTTTTGCGGTTTGGCAAAGAAATTGATAATCATTACTTTCTTAAAATCCTGATCGTGCGACTACATTTTCTTATTTCTGCACTAGATCGGGCTTGTAAGAAATCCTGATCTTTGAGCTTTCTAAAAATGTAAATTATTACTCGAAAATGTCGGTACTTTTCCCGATGCAAGGATTTAACAACGAAAGTTCGTTTTGAGTCGAAAGTGACTTTGGTTTTAAAATCTTTAATAAATATTAGAATTTGTTCCTGAGATTTGAAATTGATATATTTTTACTCGCAATTGTCTGCTCTTTCCGGTCGTGTGATTTGTTTTTTCTTTGACGTCTGGATGATGGAGAAAATGGTCGAAATCGCATAAAATATTAAATAACAAAAAGATAATTCAAATTTAAAAATCGGTTTTCACTTGTCACCTTCCCTCCTCCCCCCTCCCGGGTCTCCGATTGTCAAATTTCGTAGTTCTGCAACGAGCTGTCGCTGAGCCTTTAGTGTATAAGACACACAGACATGCATTGCCTTTTACTATATAGATAAATTACTGCTCCTTTATTAGATATATAAATTACTGCTTTAACTGCAGTGGCTGCTTCGCACCCCTTAGTCTCGCTATACATTTACAACATGGCCTCACGATTGGCTTGAAGAGTCCGAACTTGAAAGGTCTAACTGATGTGTGTAAGGCGGATTGCTGGCAAATCATTTGGCCGGATGGACTATGGAAATTTCCACAAATCAGCTGGCCTGTTGTACCAGCATTATGGTCGAATTGAAGTGTACAGGATTGCATGTGTAACTCAAAATCGTGAGTGCTGTTGTTGTTGTTGAGACCCAGACCGTCCGACCTACCAGAAAGGTGTAAGGTAACTGTATGGACGGCCGGGAAGTGCCTACCCAATTTAGACCGGAACCCAGTGGGGGAGGCATCCACAGGGACCGTACCCTCCTTCCCCTACCACCAACCTCTCGGAAGGACTTACGGACCCACATGTTTAACGTGATCGTACTCCGCATGAACACGGCGGCATTTGTGGCAGCGTGCAAATCTAGCGCGCAAACCACGGGGATACCGCACCCGAGATGGCCAACAGCACGCGGCGTTCCGAGGTGGTCACCCACCAAGTACTAACCGCGCCCGATGCTGCTTCACTTCGGTGATCTAACGAGAACCGGTGTTTTCAGCACGGTACGGCCGTTGGCCCAAAATCGTGAGTGCATTATTTCGCTTAAAATCAGACTAAAGATGATGGACCGCGATACCCCAGTGATTAAGGCTATACTATGATACACGGTTGACACGGGTTCGATACTCGTCGTCGCTTGAAACTATTTCCGAAGTATATCGATTAGGAATAAAGAAGCTCGAACACATTAAGTGTGCTGTACCGTTCGCATGGAAACGAAGTTGGACGAGGGGATTTTTGAGAATATCATTAATGTACCTGCTGAATAGCCTGGGTATTACAAGGGATCCTTGCAAGACACCACTAGGAATATATCTGGGACTAGAGAGAACGTTTGCGACACATACTACAAATTTATGGTTCGTAAGATAAGACTGGATAATTGTAATTAGTTGAGAAGGAAACGAGTAAAAAATATGTTTAAAGAGTAGTCTAGGTAAGTAAATTTTGTCAACGACCTTCAAGATATCCTGAAAGATAATGCCAGTGCCATGATTGTGTCAGTGAACTCCGCGAATGTGTGCTACGACCATCAACGGATGACGTTGCATGGAGTACTTCCGCCTGAACCTGAATTGTTTAGAAATAAGGATATTCCGTGAAGAGCAAAACTCATCAATAAGCTTCACCAGGACGTACTCAATAGCCGTAAAGAGAATAGAGTAAATAGATAGGATGGAAATTAACGAGGTTAATTAAACCAAGAACAGGCTTCGGAATCGAAACCACGATGGAACCCACGTTTTCCAAGACTGGGCAGAATAGTTTAACCTTTTGCTTACGGGCGGGACAGCGTCACTCCCAAACGAAGAATCTCTTAAAAAGACAGGTATTTGACAAACCCTATCCCAAGCAGTTCAATTTCCATTTGCAGATATTGGCGAACACCAATGTCTGCAAAGGGAGATCGAATTATTTGGGATAGGGTATGTCACATACCTGTCTTTTTGAGAGGTTCTTCGTTTGGGACTGACGCTGTCCCACCCGTAAGCAAAATGTTAAGGAAAGATTACAGTTGAAAATATAAATTATGATAACGGGATTGTTTACAGAAAGATTAACGAGCATGTTAGTAGATATTTGGTCTATTCCAGGAGGCTTGATTTTACGAAGTTTTAGAATATAGGGGAGAAAGATGTAATACCGCGGAAGATATAGTAATCCTAAGAATAGTATGTGAATGTCTAGAAAGGAAGTGTTCAACCGTGGTTCCACTTATACAACATCCCGTCCAGTCATTAAACCTTTTGCTTACGGGTGGGACAGTGTCCATCCCTAATGAAGAACCTCTCAAAAAGACAGGTATTTGACATACTCTATCCCAAACAGTTCTATCCCCCTTTGCAGGCATCGACGTCCATCCGTAAGCAAAAGGCTAAAGGCAATTCCCAATATCGTGGTCATAAATGGTGACCAACCCACCTAATATTTCTCGACCCCATACGGAAAACCTTATTTTATCAAGGAAAACATAAATAAAGAAACGAAATAAAACAAACAACACTTCTAAAAGAAAATCCCGAAAGAAAATCAAGGAAAAGGACCCGAAAAAGCAACTGAAAAAAATATACACCATCCAATAAAGGGAGATTAGTCTCCAAAGAAAGAGACAGAAATCTGGTTCCAATATTACTAGGCAAGTACATTTAGAAAATAGAGAACACGGAGATAAAAGCTAAAAACTACATCCATAGTAAGGCTTGCCAATTATTTACAGGTAACAATGAGACCCTTGTGGACCAAAAATGGCCTCCACCGCTTTAATTCGTATCCACTCGCACTTATAGTAATGAACGCAATTTTACTTTCAGTTATTTTAATAAAATGCCTCGGATTAAGGTTTGTATGTTTAAGAAAATCTTCAGAAATATATTCGAGAATGTTTTCATGCGTTCTTATTTCCCATTAGGTAAGAAAGGTAGGCAAGGATAGTTAGGTTTTTTTCAGAAATTCAAATAACGAAGATTTTTGGATAAGATTCTAAGCTCCGAGTTTAATTATTGTACTAAATGAAAGTTCTTAATGTCTAAATTGGATTGTTTTTGCAAAGATATATTTCCATGTTTTTCATTATGGTTCGATTAAACGTTTATTTATTAAAATATCCGTAGTTTCTAACAGCTTCATTATAGAAAGGATTTTGTTGAGCAGTTTGAGCATAATATTAAGCCACGTTTATATATTTATTTGAGACTTTTCTTAGACAAAATAAATGTTTATCTCTGTTGTTCGTATTTTGAAATTAGTTGAGTTTCTTTATTAACAATATCTGTTCATAAAAGAGGTAAAAACAGATGCAGATTTTCAAGGAAAGTCGTTTAGTACCCCAATATTTCTTTTAAGGCAAGGTCCATGAATGTACACGTTAGGACTCTCTATAGTAAAATTAAACAAAAATCAATCGTAGCAGCAAGATCTGTAACACAGTGATGCATTATTTCCTGATTATTTCCCAAGTTCAACTGCTCATTGGATTGACGAACGGCTGTACAGTGGATTCTAGTGCATATATTGTGTAATTTAGCATTTCTGATTAGAACAGCAATGCTCCAATAATCACATTGTTTGAAATAAATGCATGTAAAAGTTTTAGTGTCTATTCCAACTTATTAGACATTTTTCTACAGTTTCTTATATCATTTCTTTCATCTATCTTGCTTTGTTGCCGAGTTCATTTTCTCAGCTTTCTAAATTCTCCACTAGGGGGTTTGAAATCGTTTTTGTTCCATCGAAAATGGTCATTTCACTGTTGATAGACCTAACGTGTACAAATTTTTTCGGATGTTTTTAAGGACTTTGCTGTATTTCTTAAATGGTACGGTAGCCAGTCTTGATATTCTCGTGTCTTGGTTACAAACGATGAACAACGTGTGCAACATTTCTTAATCCCAAATAAAAAATATTATTCTGTCAGGGAGAACATAAATAAAGCACAGAAATAAAACAAAAAGCACGGCTAACAGAAAATCCATAAACACAATCAAAGTAAAGAACCTGAAAACGCAACCGAAAAAAATATACACCATCCAATAAAGGAGGATTAGTGTCCAAAAAAGAGACAGAAATCTGGTTCTACGATTACTAGGCAAGTACCTTTAGAAAAGAAAGAACACGAAGATAAAAGTTTAAAAACTACATCGACAAAAAGGCTTGCCAATAGACTTACGAATAAACGATGAGACCCTTGTGGACCAAAAATGGTCTCCATTGCTTTAGTATGTATCCACTAGCACTTAAAGTAATGAACGTAATTCTACTTTCAGTTATTTTAATAAAACGCCTCGGATTAAAGTGTGTATGTTTAAAGAACAACTTTAATATTCTATTCGGAGATGTTTTTATTTCCCATTAGGTAAGAAAGGTAGCTAAGGATTGTTTATTTGGGCAGAAATTTAAATAATCAAGATTTTTGGATAAAAATGTAAACTCCGAGTTTAATTATTGTACTAAATGAAATATCTTACTCTATAAATTGAATTATTTTTGCTAAGATACCGCTGTGTTTTTCATTATGCTTCGATTAAAAGTTTATTTATAAAATATCGTGTTTCTAACAGCTCCTTTATAGATAGGATTTTGTTGAGCAATTTGAGGATATGATTAACCCAGATATGTGCATTTATTAGAAGACTTTTTTGAGACAAAATAAATGTTTAATTCTGATGTTCGTATTTCGAAATTATCGTCGATATTTTTAACTATAATATTAGCTAGCAAAAGAGCTATAAACAAATATAGATTTCCATAGAAAGTCTTTTAGCAGCCCAATAACTTTGTAAGGAAAGCTCTATGAATGTACACATAAGGATTAGGGAAAAGTGAAGATGGCCGATCAAACAAAAGGAATTGCCTCGCACCTTGCGGGAGATTAAAAAAAATTGGGTAAAGAACTCGGCAACGAAACGAGATAGACGAGAAGGGCCAATTAAAACGTTGCAAAACATTGTCTAATTATTAGGGATCGAGATCAGGAATGAACAAAGAGCGTATATGGAAGCCAACAAGAGTAGCGTCTGGGTATGTAAAACGACGATACCTACCATGCTTGTCGACGTAAGCGTAACAATTAGTTTCAGAATTAAAATGCCCATTGGTGTTGATGGAGGGCTGTGCATTAGATGTTAGTTCATGTGATGTTTAAACTAGCGTTCCTGAATAGAACAGCAATTTCCCAATACCCATATTATTTGAAAAAAAAATGTTTTCCGTAAAAGATATTGTGTGTTTATTCCAACTTATTGGACAATGCTCCACAATTTTGTATTTCATTTTTTCGTTTATCTCGCTTTGTTGCCGAGTTTATTAATTTAACTTTCTAAATTCTCAGCAAGGGGATTTGAAATCGCTTTTGTTCAATCGGAAATGGTCCTTTTACTATAGGTAGGCGTAAGGTGTACACCCATGTACCTTTCCTTACAAATTTATCGGGGTGTTTTTAAGGACTGTGCTGTATTTCCTAACACTACGGTACCCAGTCTTAGTATTCTCATGTCTTAAACGGTGAACAACGTGCACAATACCGCACAATACCGAGTGAAAAATGTTATTTTATCAGGGAAAACATAAATAAAGCATATAAATAAAACAAAAATCACGGTTAAAAAAAAAACCCCGAAATACGATCAAGGAAAAATAACCTAAAAAGGCAAACAAAAAAAATATACACCATTCAATAAAGGGAGATTAGTGTCTAAGGAAAGGGACAGAAATCTGGTTCCACTATTACTAGGCAAGTACCTTTAGAAAATAGGGAAAACTAAGATAAAAGTTAGAAAACTACACCTACAAAAAGGTTTGGCAATTATTTACTGGTAACGATGAGACCCTTGTGGACCAAAAATGGCCTCCACCGCTTTAATAACGCATCCACTTGCACTTAAAGTAATGAACGTGATTCTACTTTCAGTTATTTTAATAAAACGCCCCGGATAAAGGTCTCCATGTTTAAAGAACCGTCTCAAGATTCTATTCGGAGTTGTTTTCGTGTGTTTTTCTTCCGCATTGGTAAGAAAGGTACCTAAGGATTGTTTGTTTGGGCAGAAATGTAAATAATCAAGATTTTTGGATAAAAATATAAGCCTCGAGATTAATTATTGCACTAAATGAAAGTTCTTAATGTATAAATTGGATTAATTTTGCAAAGACACAGCTGTGTTTTTCATTATATCTCGATTAAAAGGTTATTTATATAATATCCGTAGTTTCTAACAGCTCTATTATAGAAGTGACTTTACTGAGCATATACTAAAACCAGATTTATACATTTATTAGAAGACATTTTAGACAAAAAAAATGTTTATCTCTGATGTTCGTATTTCGAAATTAGTCGAGTTTTTTATGCAATACCTGCTAGTAAAAGAGGTAAAAATAAATATATATTTCAAAGGAATGTACTTTAGCACCTTAATGTAAGGAAAAGTCCATGAATGCACATTTTATGATAATCTATAGTAAAAGGAACATGGCTGAAAAAATGAAAGGGATTGTTTCGTACCTAGCGGGGGATTAAAAAAGTTTAGATAAATAACTCAAAAACAATGCGAGATAGACGACAAATGCCAATTACAAAGTTGTGGAACATTATCTAATTAGTAGAAATCGAAACAAGGAACGAACAAATAGCGCATATGGGAGGCAAAAAATCGTAGCGCCACGTTCTGTAACACGGTGATACATGTAATGGGTATGGAAGTGAGCGGAAATATTATTTCCCGAATTAAAATGCTTATTGGTGTTGATGGAGATATCTACATTAGATTCCAGTGCATATGTTGTTTAATTTAGCATTCCAGAATAAAACCTTAATTCCTAAGAACCGTAATGTATGAAATAATGTCTCTTGTAACAGTTTCAGCGTCTATTTTAACATATTAGTGTTAATGCTTTACAAATGTGAAATTTCTTTCTTTTGTCTATCTCGCTGTGTTGCCGAGGTCATCATCTCAACTTCCTAAATTCTTCACTAGGGATTCTTACATAGCTTTTGTTCGATTCAAATTGTCAATTTACTACAGATAGACGTGCTGTATACATCCATGGACCTTTCCTTACAAATTGTTGGTGTGTTTATAAAGGCTTTGCTGCATTTCCCAATACTACGGTACCCAGTCTTAGTATTCTCATGTCTTGATGACAAGTGGTGAACAACCTGCACAATACCGCTCAATACCAAAGAGAAAATCTTATTTTATCAAGGTAAACATGAATAAAGCACATAAATAAAACCAAAAACACTGCTAAAAGAAAATCTCCGAACACAATCAAAGGGAAAAGAACCTGAAAAAGCAACTGAAAAAAATATACACCATCCAATAAAGGGAGATTAGTGTCGAAAGAAAGAGAGAGAAGTATAGATCTACGATTACTAGGCAAGTACCTTTATAACAGAGAGAACACGAAGATACAAGTAAAAAGAAAAAAAAAAAAACTACATCCACAGAAAGGTTTAGCAATTACTTATAGGTAACAATGAGACCCTTGTGGACCAAAAATGGCCTCCACCGCTTTAACACGTATCCAGTCGCACTTAAAGTAATGAACGTAACCTTACTTTCAGTTATTTTAATAAAACGCTTCGGATTAAGGTCTGTATGTTTAAAGAACAACTTTAATATTCTATTCGGAGATGTTTTTATTTCCTATTAGGTAAGAAAGGTAGCTAAGGTTTATTTGTTTTGGCAGAAATTTAAGTAACCAATATTTTGGGATAAAATTATAAGCTTCGCGTTTAATTATTGTATTAAATGAAAACGCAGAGGGTGTGTTCACACATTTTTCTAACGATTTAAAAAATATATATACATAAACAAAGACAAGAATTTTATTTTCTAATATGTTCAGTCTGATAGTCATTTTGTTGAACTATCATATTACATCTTGATTTCCAAGATAAAAGAACTTTTCTTTAAATATCAAGATTGATTTTGTTCCACTCAACAATCTTCCAAAGTCCATCCAATGTTTTGGAATGCCTCTTATAAAGAGCTTGTTTTGAAAGTCCAAATGCACAGTAATCCATAGGAGGTAGGTCGGGGGACTTGTATGTGATGCATTTAAATGGAATAGTCTCAATTCCGGTTTCATTTCTCATTTATTCAAAAAATATAGCAGTAGATTTAGAGATATGGCTGGTAGCCTTATCCTGATGGAACTTAACAGAGTGAAGATTGTTTGGATAAAGTGATGGAATGTCTTTTTTGAAAACAGGTGTTAAAATATATTTCTGGTAGTAATCAGAGTTAATTTTGACATTTTTTTCTACTTTTCTTATTTAAGTATTCCGTTATAAGAGAATCCAGCAATAACCATGAAACCTTTAGCAAAACTTTCCTTGTTTTCTATGAACTAAGCTTTGTTGGGTATGCATTTTTTACCTTCTTCCCAGTCAAATGTAAACTTTGACGTTTCTTTCCTTTTTCATTAATTATGTCACTTAATTTACGTGTAGAAATATTAAAACCATGCTTTTCACATTTTTTTTAATAATCGAATAAAAGTATTATAATTTAATAAGAGTATATCTCTTTGGAAACCGCAAAAATTTAGCCTCTGATTCATTGTTTATTTTCTAGCAACATTTTAAAGCAAAGAATATTTTTAATGATGCAGACGATAATTAAACCCTATTCCGACTTGATGCCATTCAGGTTTTTTTATTTAAATTTAAATCATGGAGAAAGTCAAAATCGTTACAAAAATGTGTGAACACCCTCTGTACTTAATGTCTGAATTGGATAATTTTTGCAAAAATACCGTCGTGTTTTCCATTATACTTCGATTAAAAGTTTATTTATAAAATATCTTTAGTTTCTAACAGCTCCATCATAGAAATGATTTTGTTCAGCAATTTGAAGATATAATTAAACCAGATTTATACATTTATTAGAGACAGATTTAGATTAAAAAGAATGCTATTCTATGTTGTTCGTATTTCAAAATTAGTCGCTATTTCTGAATAAAAATGTCTGTTAGTAAAATAAGTAAAGCCAGATATGTAATGATATTAACCGGTTTTTGAGGTCGAAATAAATTCCTGTATCAGGATAAATGTTACAGAATTACCACTGCAACAAGAAGATACATGTCAAAAGAACACCACTAATATTACTCGGATTGAAAGCACTGGACATTCATTTACAACTTTTTGTATCTCTATTGAGATTAAACCAAGTTTACTTTATGGTGTTTGCTGCGTGTGAACAGGATCGTTAATACACTTTTATATCTTGAAAATTTGCGATAATCCACGTTTTTTCAGTTCATATCAGTGAACATCATATTCAAATCACTGAAACTAGCTATGTTTCTTTCATATATATATCAACTGTTGTGAAATAAAAGCGTTACGTAACCAAACAAATAAACAAAAAGGAGGTATGGAATAAAGGGAATAAACAGCAGAAAATAAAAAAAAATCGCTCAAATTACAACAAAAGTAACTAAAAATTAGCAAATCTACGAAATTATTTAGCAAATACGATAACAATAATATATTTCGGAGAATAAATTGTTTAACTACATGAAGAAAAGCAAACCCGAAAAGTTACTTTTTATTACGTCATACAATGTAATAATAATTTATTAATGTAACAATAATTACGTCATACAATGTAACGAATTTAGTTTCAGGATGCAAGAATGGCATCAATCTTGATCATTTTAAGATTATTTAAAAATGCAATACGTTTTCACAGCAATTATGTAGAAACATTAAATTTCTAACTCTCGTTCGAGGCCTTGAAATTAACTACAGATACAATGGAATAATAATAGTCACGACTTAGCAAATGCGAAAATTGTATTCCCCAAATACTGGAGTATTAATAATACAGGGATTTCTCACCAAAACCCATATAAACCGCCCATACCAAGTCTCTTAAATAGATTTTTAAGGAAAATAATAGAAAACTCGAGAAAATTTTCACTTCTGGGTTCAATTCTTGGAAATTTGTAGTCTCTCTAATAATTGCCAAGTTTGCTAAATTTGGTGCCAATTTATGAGACTGAAATATCACATTAACTCCAAATAATGTAAAATTGAGAAGATTGCTTTATTCTTTGAATGGATTTAAGAGCAATGGAAAATGGATAATATGTAAATACAACAATATGGCGAAATCAAGATATTTAGTAAACAAAATTAACAGTTTCATTTCTTTTCATAGCTATTTGTTTTGTTGACGCTTTTTCATGAGCAACAGCAGCAATTTTATAGACATTTCCTGCTTTAGATTGCTCTTATTTATTTATCATAAAAGATAATTTTCTAACTTTAAAACGTGCTGATTGTTTTATTTTGTTATTTTAATGGATATCATTATTCGTAAGTATTTTTAACAATAGTTCCAGCGAATTATTGTATATTTTGTATTTATCTGGAATTGAAATCAATTGTGATTCTGGAAAAGATAATTTTCACTTTTGCACTGAAATAATATTTTGCAATCTGTAAGGCAAGGCAGACATATCGTAGAATTATCTTACTTATTAAAGAATTAATATTATTTTTCTGTTATGAATATGTACAAATATATCTTCAATTTGTCTAGTGGCAAATATATTTACTTGGTACAAATAGAAAAAATTGATAAATTTCTTAGGATATTCATCTTTGCTCTGCAAATTTTGTTTACATACAACATTGAATAACTGTAGGTTTTATAATTTTGTATTTATTTCTGCGAATTTCACAGTCAAAACGAGAATCAAGATAATTTTGTTTTAATTACTGATAATATTCTCCATTGAAAAATTTGGATACTTAATGTTTCATTTTTAATTTGTTGCAATAATAAATAATAAAATGTAATATAATGCACTTACTTGCATATTATTTTGACTCTAAAGTACGTCTAAAGTACATCTAAAGCCCCTAGAAATAAAAAAAAATATGAATAAACAGGATTTTTGTGTAAAATATAATAGAAATAATTGCTAATTCTAACAAATCAGTAAATTCTTGTACTGTTTCTAGACGTTATAAATTACGTATATAATCATGCATACTTATACCATTACTATAGTTAATAAGTCGTATATTTTATGAATATTAATTCCTCGTTTACTTGGGAGAATGACATATGATCTATTATAGGTCTCTCCTACGACCTGCTAAGCCAATTTTGTCGCTCGTGAACACTGTGAGCTCTGTATAAAATATTTTTCATGACATTGAAATATATAAACAGATACTGATGCTTTATAAATCGATTACTACAGTTCATAAGTTGTACATTTTATGAATATTAATTCCTCCTTTTCTTAGCAGAATGACATGTGATCTATTATTAGTCTGTCTTACAACCTGTTAAGCCAATTTTGTGGCTCGTGAATACTGTGATCTAGCTCTATATAAGATATTTTTCATGAAATTGAAATATATTAACAAATACTGATACTTTATAAATAAATTACAGTTAATAAGCTGTATGTTTTATGAATATTAATTCCTCGTTTTTTTTTTAAGAATGCCATATGATCTAGTATAGGTCTGACTTACGACCTGCTAAGCCAATTTTGTGGCTCGTGAGCACTGTGAGCTCTATAAAAAATATTTTTCATGAAATTGAAATACATCAACAAATACTGATTCCTTATATAAATCGATTACTACAGTTAATAAGTTGTACATTTTATAAATATTAATTCCTCGTTTTCTTGGGAGAATGCCATATGATCTAGTATAGGTCTACCTTACGACCTGCTAAGCCAATTGTGTGGCTCGTGAATACTGTGAGCGCTATATAAAATATTTTTCATGAAATTGAAATATATCAACAAATACTGGTACTTTATAAATCGATTACTACAGTTAATAAGTTGTACATTGTTTGAATATTAATTCCTCGTTTTCTCGGAAGAATGACATGTGATCTATTGCAGGTCTGTCTTACGACCTGCTAAGCCAATTTTGTAGCTCATCTCTGTGAGCTCTATATAAAATATTTTTCATGAAATTGAAATATATCAACAAATATTGATACTTTATAAATCGATTACTACAGTTAATAAGTTGTACATTTTATGAATAGTAATTCCTCGTTTTCTTGGGAGAATGACATGTGATCTATTATAGGCCTGTCTTACAACCTGCTAAGCCAATTTTGTGGCTCGTGAGCACTGTGAGCTCTATATAAAATATTTTTCATGAAATTGAAATATATCAACAAATACTGATATTTTATAAATCGATTACTACAGTTAATAAGTTGTACATTGTTTTAATATTAATTCCTCGTTTTTTGGGGAGAATGACATGTGATTTATTGTAGGTCTGTCTTACGACCTGCTAAGACAATTTTGTGGCTCGTGAATACCGTGAGCGCTATATAAAATATTTTTCATGAAATTGAAATATATCAACAGATACTGATACTTTATAAATCGATTACTACAGTTAATAAGTTGTCCATTTTATGAATTTTAATTCCTCGTTTTCTTGGGAGAATGACATGTGATCTATTATAGGTCTGTCTTACGACCTGCTAAGCCAATTTTGTGGCTTGTGAATGCTGTGAGCTCTATATAAAATATTTTTTATGAAATTGAAACATATCAACAAATACTGATACTTTATAAATCGATTACTACAGTTAATAAGTTGTACTTTGTTTGAATATTAATTCCTCGTTTTCTCGGGAGAATGACATGTGATCTATTGTAGGTCTGTCTTACGACCTGCTAAGCCAATTTTGTAGCTCATCTCTGTGAGCTCTATATAAAATATTTTTCATGAAATTGAAATATACCAACAATTATTGATAGTGTATAGATCAATGCGAAATATAGAATTAAAGATAATCGTCTCAGTTCAATGGCTGGAGCGTGGTCTAGATAGCAGAATTAGCTAGCATGGTTAGGGTACCTGTTTAATTATCTGCTAGCTGCTAATATTCTTTCTCATTTCAATGTTAGGCGTATATTCAAAACTCTCAACAAAATTTATTTCTTATCACTTAAAGACACAACTCCTGTTTTGAATGTTTGCAGTGTTTGTCCCCTTCCATCCTAATGTGGTTTTGGCTGTATTGGTCAAACAAAATTGATTCCTAAATTTCGCATTAAGGAACACATTAACTATGTTTCTGAATAAGTTGAGAATTAGTCAGCACTTGACGAATTCTCAACTGATTTACCCAATTCGCCAATTGCTGAACATTCTTAGGGGCTCAAATAATCTTTATTTTTAATTTTTGGGAAGCCAAGATAATTGCTACACTTAATTAAACTTTTGAATTGCACTTTCTCAAAAGTTTCTCAATTGTTTCTTAATTAATCGCCCTTGTTAACGATCAACATCTCATCTTTCCTTCTGCTTAGAAAGCTCCGATTTAAATATCCCGGTCTGGTTTATTTTTATTTTCGGTTTCTTGTCCTTTCTCAGTTTTTTAGTGATTTCTGCGCGATTTGATTTGACGAAGTTAAGTTAAATCATCTAGCTTCCGAAACCAGTTGCTTCCTTCAGATTTGTTTTTCTCTATTTCACTGTTTTCTCCAATTGTTTTTCCGTCTTCAGTTATTTTCTACTTTTTTATATTTGTATTTCTTACAGCTAGTTTAAACGTTTTATGTTCTTCTGTCACTGTTTTACTTTACTATCAGTTGAATCTTTTTGTTCAGTATTTCCGTTCTCGAACAACTTTGGTTTCTTTCTGTAAAATCTTTTTTTCCCGTGTTTAGGTTTCTTTTTGTAGTATTTACCTTTCATTTTCAGTAGCCTCCATCACTTTTGATTTTACCTTGATTTTACAACTTTTCCTTGATTTTACAACTTTT
Source organism: Amaurobius ferox (assembly GCA_951213105.1). Classification (NCBI taxonomy): domain Eukaryota; kingdom Metazoa; phylum Arthropoda; class Arachnida; order Araneae; family Amaurobiidae; genus Amaurobius; species Amaurobius ferox. The sequence continues at coordinate 19,415,089 of OX578154.1, read as the reverse complement.
CCTTGATTTTAAAACTTTTCATTTTCTCTCACAGCGTTGGCAAATTTTCTCTTAGCTTCCTTCATGTGTGCCATTCCACACACGTTTAAATTTTTTTTTAAATAAAAGCGATTCTGATTCCTGCGCACCTTTTTACTTTCCCTGCAATACACGGTAATGTATAGGGAAAGTATTGGAATCATGTCGAAAATCGCAACTCGAGTTTTCGACGGATCTACACGTTTCGAGACCTCTGGAATACGAAAAAACTATTTTTAGCGTGACGTCTGTGTGTGTATCTGTGTGTCTGTCTGTTTGTCTGTGCAGATATTGTATCCACTCTTAACTAAAAAGGTAGTTGACCGAATTTCATAAAATTTGGTAGGTATATCACTTTTGGGCGAATCTGATGCTGATTAGTTTTGGGTACGATTCGGGATAAAAGAACCCGCCTTTTTTGCGAAATGTCCCGCAAAAATTTGTATCCACTCTAGCTGGAAAACTAATAAACCGAATTCTACAAAATTCGGTATGTAAGTCACTTGTGCGACACCCTGGTGCTGATTAGATTTTGGTATGATTCGGAAAAAAATAACCTGTTTTTTTGCAAAATGGCCCGCAAAAATCTCCAAAATGTAAAATAATAAACTACGTATGTTCAAATATATCCATTAAATGCTTGTTTAATACGTAGTTTTTAGCGAAGAAAATAATAAGACCAACCCCATTACACTAGGACTAGCCGTTCTCGAGATATCTTAGTTGTTTCGTATTTTCTCCACGCCACCTTTGAAAAGAAGTCCAGTTACCAAATGAGAACGAAAATTGAATTAAAAGTGAATTAAATGTAATTAAAATAAAGAAAACGTGAATATAAGTCTGCAGGGAAAGTCATGTGCTGCCCACATCAGATGTTTACTTTCCCTACAATACACAGTAATGCATAGGGAAAGTATTGGAATCTCGTCTAAAATCACAACCAGAGTTTTCGACGGATCTATATGTTTCAGGACATCTAAAATACAATAAAACTATTTTTAGCGCAAAGTATGTGTGCATGTGTATGAGCGCGCTTGTTTGTGTTTATGTGTGTGCATATGTCTGACTGTATGTCTGTCTGTGCAATGAATGTATCCACATTAACTCAAAAACTAATGGACCAAATTTCATGAAATTTTATAGTTCAGTCACTTGTCGATTACTCCTGGTGCTAATTATATATTATTCCGATTCGGTATAAAATACCCTGGCTGTTTTGCGAAATGGCTCGCAAAACTCGTCAAAATCTAAAATAAAAGAGTACGGATGCTCAAATGTATCAATTAAATGCTTGTTTTTTACGTAATTTATGACGATGAATATAATAAAACCAATCTCATTACTCGCGAGTCCCATTAGCCGTTCTCGAGATATATCAGTTTTTTCACATTTTTGCTACGCCGCCTTTGAGATTACGTCCGTTTCCAAACCAAATGAAAACGAAATTTAATTGAAAGTGAAAAATTCAGGGTAATTTCAAATAATTATGTGTGCTATTTTGTGTAATTAAACTTAATTTAATGAATTGTTAAAGAAATAACGAGAAAATAGGTTTAAGTCTGTAGGGGAAAACATGTGTTGTCTTCCGCAACAGATTTTTTTTTCTTTTTGCTGTCGAAACTATTTGACTCTTAATTTTTTTTTGTATGCTGTTTATATGAAGATTTTATATTTAGTTAGATTTTGGCAGCAATATTTGAGCGTATTTTTACTTTCCCTGCAATACATGACAATGTGCAGAGAAAGTATTGGAATCATATCATAAATCGCAACTCGAGGTTTCGACGGATCTACACATTTCGAGGCCTCTAGAATACGAAAAAACTATTTTTAGCTTGACGTCTGTGTGTGTGTCTGTGCAATGTATGTATCCACTCTAACTCAAAAACTAATGGACCGGATTTCATTAAATTTGGCAGGTAAGTCACTTGGATGTGACCCTGGTGCTGATTAGTGTTTGGTACGATTCAAAAAAACAGAACCCGCCTTTTTTTGCGAAATGGACCGTAAAAATTTCATTTATCCGCTCTAGCTAAAATACTAATTGACCAAATTTCACAAAATTTAATAGATAGGTTACTTGTTGGATACTCTGGTGCTGATTAGATTTTGGTACGATTCGGAAAAGAACAACCTGCCTTTTTTTACGAAACGGCCCACCAAAATCTAAAAAAAAAAGACTAAGTAGTGTATGCTCAAATGTATCAATTACATTTTTGTTTTATATGCAATTTTTGCAGAGGAAAGTAATATAACACACTCCATTATACTTTAGGACTAACAGTTCTCAAGATATTTGAGATTTCTTGCATTTTTGTTACGCCGATTTTGGAAAAATATCCAATTACCAAATAAAAACAAAAATTGAATTAAAAATGCAAATTTAGTGTTATTTGGTGCAATTAAACTCAATCTAATGAAATATTAAAGAAATAAAGGAAATATGAATTTATGTCTGCAGAGAAAGTCATGTGCTGCCCACATCAGATTTTTTATTGATGTAATAATTCTTTACAACTGTGCCATAGAAATTTGACACAATAGAGTAGCAAAAGTGAAATATTCCCTTTCTTCTGGAGTCTTTCGTCTCTTTCGAGGACCAGACGGAGAAAACTCTCGTATAACCATTTTTTCCCACGTCGTCATTCTAGTTTCTATGGAGAATCTATAAGTAGGAGTCATCACTGAGTCGGAGAGCGGTTGATAAGATACGACCTACATTTAACTCTGAATTTCTTCAATGTTTTGAGAATAATAGTGGATGTTTTGTGAAGTGACTTTCGTCAATGTTTTGAGAATAACATCCGTTATTTTGTGAAATTAGTGGAGCACTTAAGATCTGTTTTATGGTATATTGTTCCTGTTTACGTTGTGCTTGTGAATAAACGTGTTAGTTATCCAAAATTTTGGACTTATTCTTGTATCCTATGTGCATATCCAGATGATACCGTGTAGCAATAGTTAAATGCAGAAAACGATAGACGTCTGAATTATAACAAAATTTGAATTTACCTAATTGCGATAAATGCCAGAGATTTACTGGCATGCAAGTCTTAATATCTGTTAACATTTATCGAATAGGAAAAGAAAAATCCCATTTCACCTGTTTATTTATTTCGAAGCAAACAGCAAAGGGGAAGAAAGAAAATATGCTTTTTAAAAAGCCTTTCTAAACTTTTATTTCAAACGTTTGCATTTGTAATTTCCGTTTTGCTGCTTTACAAAACCAAATATATTAATCCAGTACAAATAAATGGCTTTCTAAATAAATACCAAACTAAAATGAATTTTTATACATTACATATGTTCTTCACTACCTTTATCTGAATTATTAACCACATTATTGTTTTTAATCTTGAATCAGCATTTTTCAAGACCAACATATCCATAAATTATGGAAAATATTGTCGTGAATGTAGACGCTTGGGAGGGTAAAGATAAATTGAGAATGCCTGCAAATGTTCTTAAAAATGGTAATTTTGTTTGCTGATTATTTATTGCTGATTTAAAAGGAAATATAGATACTATATGCAAGCCTAAACTTACTAGATTTTATGACCGGCATGACGGGATCGCGTTTCCAAGACATGTAAGATGCAAACATCTGACTAACGTTACTCCGGAATTCGCAATGAATTCTAAAAAAAAAAGAGAACGCTTTAACAATACGCCTGTGGTGTCGACAGAGCCCGATGAATAAGACGTGAGAGTCGCGCACTGTAGACCGAGATTCAATCGCCGACGCAGTCAAAAATTATCTCCGCATCTACGCGGAGTAAAGCTCCGTTAAATCTGTAGGTCCGAAAGTCTATAGCAGAATTGATTTTTTAGGGGAAGGATGGTACAGTCCTTTAGTTGCCACCCCCCCCCCCAAAAAAAAAAAAACCTATCCTGACGTCATGACTTCCGAACAAATAATCCCTTTGCATACGTCTGGTGAACCTGGTAGAAATTCGTAGCAACGGGCATTTGTGACATCGACAGAGGAGAATTTCATTAAGGCTGAGCCGGAGCAAACATTCACATTTGCAATTGTAATTGCTATTGTCCCACTTCAAAATTAATACAACACATCTGATGTGGACAGCACATGACTTTCCCTGCAGACTTATACATACGTTCTCTTTATTTTAATTAAATTTAATTCACTTTTAATTCAATTTCCGTTCTTATTTGGTAACTGGACTTATTTTCAAAGGTGGCGTAGAGGAAATACGAAAAGAAAAACTAAAATATCTCAAGAACGACAACTCCTAGTGTAATGGGATTGTTCTTATTATGTTCTTTGTTAAAAATTACGTATAAAACAAGCATTTAATGGATATATTTGAGCATACGTAGCTTTTTATTTTAGATTTTGACGATTTTTGCTGGCCATTTTTTAAAAAAAGGCAGGTTAATTTTTCCCGAATCGTACCAAAATCTAATCAGCACCAGAATAACACACAAGCGACTTATATACCGAATTTTGTGAAATTCGGTCTATTAGTTTTTCAGCTAGAATGGATACAGGCCATTTCGCAAAAAAAGGTAAGTTCTTTTATCCCGAATCATACTAAAAACGAATCAGAACCAGGGTCACACTCAAGCGACTTACCCACCAAATTTTATGAAATTCGGTCCATTCGTTTTTCAGTTAGCGTGGATATATACATTGCTAAAAATAGTTTTTTCGTATTCTAGAGGTCTCGAAATGTGCAGATCCACCGAAAACTCGAGTTGTGATTTTCGGTATGATTCCAATACTTTCTCTATACATTAACATGTATTGCAGGGAAAGTAATATAGTAATTCATATTTACTTTCCTTACAATACATGGTAATGTATAGGGGAAGTACTGGAATCGACGGATCTACACGTTTTGGGACCTCTAGAACACGAAAAAACTATTTTTAGCGTGGCGCCTGTCTGTATCATGTATGCATCGATTCTAACTCAAAAACTAATGGACCGAATTTCATAAAATTTGGTAGGTAAGTCATTTATGTATAACCCCTGGTGCTGATTAGTTTTTGGTACGGTTCAGGCTAAAAAAACTCTTCTTTTTTGCGAAATGGCCCGTAAGAATTGCCTGTTTCTATTCTTGGTGAATAACTAATAGATCACATTTTACAAAATAGAGTAGATACGTCCCTTGTGGGGTACCCTGGTGCTGATTAGATTTTGGTACGATTCGGAAGAAATAACCTGCCTTTCTTTGCGAAATGGCCAGTAAAAATCGTCAAAATCTAAAATAAAAACTTCGTAAGCTCAAATATATCAACTAATTACTTGTTTTATACGTAATCTTTAACGATGAAATGAATAAGACCAAACCCATTGCACTAGAATTAGCCGTTCTCGAGATATAATATCCTTTTCACATTTTCGCTGCCCCACCTTTGAAAATAAGTCCAGTTACCAAATGAGAACAAAAATTGAATTAAAAGTACAAATTCAGTGTCATTTTAAATAATTATGGGTGTTATTTTGCGCAATTAAACTCTATTGAAGAAATAAAGAGAATGTGAATATGAATCTGCAGAGAAAGTCATGTGCTGGCCATATCAGATTATTCTTTCCCTGCAATATATGGTAATGTATAGAACCCGCCTTTTTTTGCGAAATGGCCCGCAAAAATTACCTGTATCCCTAATAGCTTAAAACTAATAGACTAAATTTCCCCAAATTTTGTAGATAAGTCAGTTGTGGGTTACCCTGTTGCTGTTTAGATTTTGGTACAATTCGAAAAAAAATAACCTGCTTTTTTTGCGAAATGGTCCGTAAAAATCTTCAAAATCTAAAGACTACGTATGCTCAAATATATCAATTAAATGCTTGTTTTATACGTAATGTTTGACAATAAAAAAATAAGACCAACCCCATTACTGTAGGACTAGCCGTTCTCAAGATACTTCAGGTTTTTTTTTTTTTTTTGCATTTTTGCTCTGCCGATTTTGAGAATAAGTCTAGTTACCAAATGAAAACGAAAGCTGAATTAAAAATGTAAATTCAGAGTAATTATAAATAATTATGCTTCTTATTTAGTGCAATTAAACTCAATTTAATGCATTATTAATGAAATAAAGATACAATGAATTAAAGAGATTAAATAAAGAGACAATGCAGGGAATAAGAGATTAAATAATAAAGAGATTAAATAAAGAGACAATGCAGGGAAAGTCATGTGATGCTCACATCGTATTTTTATTATTAGAATGTGAGTTCATATTCATAAAAACTATCGTGTGTGTCCTTAATTCGTCAATGTTCGAAAAATGATATTGTATAACCTGAAATTGTATAAATTGCGCATATTTTGGCACATTTGATTTTTTGTAATATGAAAAAATTATCCAACGGTGTGATATTATTTAAATGATAGTATTATATTTGTGATAGTATTTTCAATCGTGTGAATATTGAAATTGTGCTTCACACAAAATAGCTAAAAAAAAATAATTCGAAATTAAAATAAAATTCCTGTCCAAGGTATCCTATAATACCTAACGTGCACTATTACTATATCGAATTTTTTAGCTGTGGGTCACTTTCGCCACATGAGAGCTAGATGAACAGACAGACAAACAAACATATTTTTATTATGTTGGATATTCCTAAATTAGAATACGAAGTTCTTGTGATGTTAGAAACCTTGGACACAAGCGCACTACACAGTTTTCCCGATGTATTTATTACTATACGACCAACAAGTCCCACTTAACAAAACACAGTTATTTTATAATTCCCAATATAAAACGTAAATTTTATAGGATCTCTTGAAGATATCGTTGACGAAATACATATGTTTTGTTAATGAAGTTACTTCGTGAAACTTATCTATCCAGCAAACGGTGAAACATGCTATACTTTAAATCAATAAAATAAAATTAATATTTCCTTCAAACGTTGTATGTATTAATAGAGAAATAAAATGTAACTTCTCAGAGATATTTAATAATAGCCAATTTGGCCATGTGTTACAAAAGTCGCCAAATTGGAGATATTTGAGAAAAATGTCACGAAATTGGCTGTAATTATCTGTCCCAATGTCAATAAATATATTCCAAGATTTATCGCCAAGTGTGATAGACAGATATACTGGTTTTTTTTTTTATGCAAGCGCAGAGATTATTAAATTATTAAATATGTTAAAACATGTTTAAAGAACAATATCATTAGAATATTACTGAAATTTGTATATATTTGAAGTAACTAGCAACTTCGGGTATATCTGCTAGTAAAGCGTATACTACAACCACATGCTTTCTCATTCACTACACCACTGGTGCTCAACCTTTTTGTTGGTGATATCCCACTGAAGTATTTACTATTTCCTTTAGGAATTCCTATGCCACCATGTAAATAAAATAAGGTGCTTTGAATTTATAATTAAATATACATTTCTAAAAAGGCATATGTTTTGCATTTGACAATGCTAGTTACATTTAGCAATTAAAAATATAAAAATGTTTCAACTATGTAGACATATTATGTAGGATATTTCTGAAACAAGAAAACACTAAACATAAAATATCTGACGTGGGCAGCACATGACTTTTCTTACAGACTAAAATGAATTTTCTGTTTATTTCTTTAATAATTCATTAAATTGAGTTTAATTGCACAAAATAACACGCATAGTAATTTAAAATGACACTGAATTTGCACTTTTAATTCACATTTTGTTTTTATTTGGTGGCTGGGCATATTTTCTAAGGCGGTTTAGCAAAAATGCGAAAAATTAAAATATCTCGGGAAAGGCTGGAGTTATGGTGTTGGTCTTATTTTTTTTATCTTCAAAAATTACGTATGAAACAAGCATTTAGTTATTACATTTGAGCATACGTAGTATTTTATTGTAGATTTTGTCAATTTTTACAGGTCATTTCTCATAAAAGTTCATTTTCTTCGATTCGTAACAAAATTTAATCAGCACCAGGGTAACCCACGTATGACTCACCTATAGAATTTTACCAAATTTAGTCAATTTATTTTTGAGTTAGGGTGGATACATTGCACGTCACGCTAAAAATAGTTTCTTCGATTTCTAGAGTGCTCGAAATTGGCAGATCCGTCGAAAACTCGAGTTGCGATTTTCGACACGATTCCAAAATTTTCCTTGTACATTACCATGTATTGTAGGGAAAGTAAAAATATTGCACAATGTCCAAATATTAAATTTCAGCTTTCATCTATTTAGTGAAATAACAAGAAAGATCAATCATGCTTAAAGCATTGATTAAGAAACACTTTCCAACTTCAATGCAATTTTATTTAAACATGTCTAAAATGTAATACATTCCTCGGTAATATTTTAAAACTTCTCACAATACTACATTGATTTATTATAGTTGAAAACTTAAACATTCATCCAAAAAAATGAACTTCATTCAAATGACGGCATTGAAATATAAATTGCCTGGTTTAAGCATCTCTAAAATGTGATATATTACTCGGTAACAATTTTAGAATTATCATAATACCACGATAATTTATTATATTTAAAAACTTCATCGAAAACAACTGAAATTCATTCAAATGATGTCATAGAAAAAATAACACGCCTGGCTCTCTCTAAAAAAGCAACATTTCATTCATAAATAATTTCCCATTCATGTCATTCATCACAACACTATAATAATTTATTTTATTTAAAAATTAAGACCATGGAGCTATAAGTAATTTAACTCTATGCTTAAAACTTCATCGCAAAAAATCGTCCTTCTCTCGGTAAAGTCAATGAATATTTCTTTCATATCAGCTATGCAGACTCCATGAGCTAAATTCTTTTGCATTAAAAAAATACAGCAATTCCTATACAACTCATCCTACATATTTTGCTGTTTACATTTCACATAAGTGAAAAATAGGCTTCGTTAGAGAAATAATCAAAGTTGGATGCTCATTTAAACTCAAATATATTGTCATTGCGTTGTTTTAGTATGTAGATGCACAGAATTTAAGCGAAAATAAAGAGGTTTTACGACGAATACAACACTCAATATGAATTAAAAAGAACTTTAAAAATGACGATTTTGAGACAAGATGGATGCCGTATTATATTTTGAAGTTGGTCACGTGATCGTTTCATATCATGGTCACGTGATCGCTTCATGTAAGAGGTGTAATTATTATTTTAATTTTTATTTAAAAAACTACTGAATATATTTCGCTGAATTTTTTTTATATATTTTATGGAACAATTTGAATATTACCTAAAATTTTCGAAGCAATTTGTGAAATTTAAATCCGCTTAAAAAATGTTTGAAAAATTTGGTCCCATTGGGTTCAATGTATTTCATTTTTTCAACCCGGGTTCAATCCAAAACTAATTGGGTGATATTATTTATTTATATTCCCATAGGTCCTACACACCGTCTGAACAGCATACTAAAATTTCATTTTGATTAAGTCATTTTTACGGCAGTTATCGTGCTAACGGACAGACAGACAGACAGGCCGACAGAATGAACAAAGTCATAAACACTTTTCAACTTTGTTGTAAAGTGTTAAAAAAAGAAAAACCAGTGTTTGCACATTCTCTCTACCATCCTTAAAAATATTTCGGCAATCCTTTTTTAGACCCCCATGAACCCAGAGTCGCGACCAAAAGATTTGGACCTCTGCGCTGCACAAAACATAGCTTATTAATACATAGCTAATCAATACATATTTAATCAATACATATCTAATCAATATATAACTAACCAACAATATATAGCTACACGATATCTAGCATTTTAAATATGCCGTGGTTCAAGTGTAATTCTTATACATTATGTTAATTTATCATAATGTATAAGACTTTACTTTTTTACCATATTACTTTTTTTCCCTTGATTTAATATTATGCATAGCCCTATTTGAAGAAACAAACATAATATTTATGCATGTAGATCTTCTTTAAGCAAGTAAAAATACAGCAGGAGAATTTGGAAATGTCCTTGAAATGAATATTAAGTTGGCTGTTTATTTATGGGTGAGAAAGGAAAATAAATTCAGGTTTAAGATATGTTGTTAGGACTTGAAAGAATTCAAAATAAGATATTTTGCTGTTTTTACTTCCTTAATACATAGTATATGCAGTTATTTTTATCCACGTTAATTTAGAAATTTTCACCCACGTTTCTCGTTGGCGAAATGAATAACTGTTATGTTTATAAACGTAATAAAAGTTCTGAATATTAAAAACAGTTAAAATCTAAAATTGCGGTATACAAAACAATATTTCATCTACGATTACTGTAAGCTAAAGATAAATTAATAATGAAAAATAGTATCAATAGTTTGATTAGAATAACCACCAGACGATAACGGTATTCGAAGATTAAATAGTTTACAATAGTTACGAATGGATTAAAAAACTGTATAAAAATTTAATAATGAAATATATATATAATTTTAATAAAAATATCGTCTACTATAACTATAAATTCAAATATCTCAATTACAGTTGATTTAACAGAAACAGATATATATATATATATATATATATATATATATATATAATTAAGAAAATTTAGGACTATATTAACGGGCAACATGTAAAACAATATTTTATTGTTTTTAACGTTTCTGACATGTTAAGCTAAGGATACATTAATAATGAAAAATACAGGGTGATCCAAAAGTCCTTGACACAATTTAAAATTGAATATAAACTCAAGTAATTGCCTTACGATAGTGAGGTTTGGACTAAAATGCTTTCCACGTTGAAAAGTTTTGGTTAAGCAAATAAAAAGATTTAGTTGCAAACTTTGCCCGTAGATGGCGCTGTATCTCAAAAATGCCAAAAAAAAAGCATAAAAACTGAACTGTAATGATGGATTTAGTTTCAAAGTATCAACCTACGCAGTGAGTTTTTTTGGTGGGGGTTGTCATTTCTTACTTTTAAGTGACAGTGTCAAAACGAATCTGAAAAAAAAAAACGCAAATATACACACATTTGAACAAGTATCGCCATCTATGGGCAATAATTGGAACTAAATTTTTTATTTGCTGAAACAAAACTTTTTAACGTGAAAAGCATTTTAGTTCAAACCTCACTACCGTACGGCAATTACTTGAGTTTATATTCAATTTTAAAATGTGTCAAGGACTTTTGGATCACCCTGTATTTTCAATAGTTTGATTAAAATCGCCGCAAGACGATTTAGGTATTCGAAAAGTAAATGTGTTACTATGGTTAAAAATGGAATAAAACACTGTATAAAAATTGAATATGAATTATAATAACAAAAATAGCGTTTAATAGCGCAATAAATACGAATATCTCAATAACAGTTGGTTGTGCACCAAGAAAATTAAAGACATTTTTTGCGTCTGATGGTATAAAAACGGATTTTGTGTGTTTTGTCGATGTCAAATTATAGCTGAAGGGATGTTGTAACAAAACAAAAAATAGAGATTTATAATTTTTTAATGAACTTTCACGTTTTTAGAGTTTCCTCACTACTTACAGGTCAAGTCCCATGTGTATGTAATATTTCTACTATATAAGTCTCTGCCATTAATTAATTTACCATTTAAGCAGTCAGTCTTTCTCAACTATAAACAAATTGCGATGCAGTCAAGAATTCTCGCATTTTAATTGATATAGAAATTTCGAGAATAAATAGGAGTTAACCATTATTGTATTGATGTATTCCTTTACGTTTACGTGCAAATTGGACCATTCCAACAAAATTTGGTAAGGCTATTTCAATCTGTGAATGTTTGAGGCCGATAATTTTTCATTGGCGTTGTGACAGATAAAGGGCTTAATTTTCAAAACAGTGAAAAATGTTTTCTTAAAAAAAGCTAAAAGCACGATTTTATGGACACTAGTTTAAGCAGTTCCCGTAATTTTACACAGTTTTGATCAAAAATTAAGAAGAAAAAAAATCAAAAAACTAAATGTGATCTTTGAAATTAAATAAATTAAAAATTGTTTAAGGAAAAGTTTGTCGCCGAACATATTGGATTTTCCACTTTACATTTGCTTTAACATACAGAATAGAATTTTATTTAATGCTTTCAAAGTAGAAACCTTTAAAATTTTATTCTTTCTAAGTTACAAAAGATATGGAACATTTAAAGATGTTATACGTATTATGAAATTTCAAAATTCCTGTTAAGTTAAGCATACAGAAATGTTACAACAAATACAAAGTCACAAGCAAAATGTATAGGCTTCGTTAAATAATTATACATAAATACTTAAGATTATACTCATCCCTCCTGCCATTAAAATTGCATTTTCAATACTTTTTCAACATACATAATATAATGTCGACCCCGCCATTATACTTTCACTATTCAATTCGAAATCGAATTTTTGACGGCAGAGCATGTTTCAAACATCCCTGAACACGAATCAAACGTTTTTGAGGTGATGTCTGTGTGTATGTCATTTAGTCTGTGGAGACGATATCTCACGAACGAATGGTACGATTCGAATGAAATTTGGTACAGAAATTACTATCCATGAATACTGGAAGTTTATTATTTTTAAACACATTCGAATGTTCACAAACCCCTAAATTTCATTGTGAAAATTTGAAAACATCATCAAAAAATCGAAATCTTTAATAAAGTTACGCAAATAGTCATTTCTCATGCAATTTTTCATTAGAAAACGATTGACATAAATTTTAGATCGTTAGCATGAACAGTTCTCGAGATACTGCACATTTTTCAAATATATTCATCAAAAAATCACATAAAATAAAAAAATTATAACTACTGTGACATATGTTCACTTTCATATATAATATCATGCGATAAATTTGGTGACATCATTCTCATGGATCTAGCATGTTCCATTCATGAGAAAAGATACTTTAGGTAATGCATTTTTATTTGAAATCCAATATTAATTTATCTGCTATTAGAATAACTTTCGAAAGTAGAGCGCATTTCAAGCACGCCTGAACACGGAACGAACGTTTTGGAAATGGTGTCTGTGTGAGTGTGTATATGCATGTTAGTGTGCATGTGCGTGTCTGTTCACACGGTATCTCAGGAACGAATGGCACATTTCGAATAAAAATTGAATACGATTATTGCAATCTGTGAATACTGTAACTCTATTGATTTTAAACGCGAAAAGAGATTTGAAAGACATCTCAATTTTCGAATTAGTTTTTAAAAAAATCAGTAGAAAATCCAAATTTTGAGTAAAAAGGGAAATATTGTCATTTCTGACGTAATTTTCTATTAAAGAACGAATAATATAAAATTTAGAATGCTGTCACGAGCCGCTTACAAAATATTGTATGATTTTATTTTCGGATAAATTCTTTAAAAAAATCATTAAAATATGAGGACTTTGAATATTCTTAAATTATAATCCAAATAATAAATAATATTCTTAAATAAATAATTAAATTATACATTTTTTCACTAGAAAATGGATGACACAGACTTTAAAACTCTCTCCCTCTCTCTCTCATTTGTTATTGTGCCTCTGATACGAACCAGAGGTGACCGGTTATCGAGGCCGATGGCACCCCAAACCATGATGCCAAGCAGAATGGCGTTCAACAGTCGAAGAAGAATTGGATCTATTTCTGCATCGCCTCCAGACAAGGTGAATGTCATTTAACAAACAGAAACGAGACGCTTCGCTGAACACTACCCTGTCCCATTCAGTCGTCCAAGAGGCTCATGCACGACACCATTGCAATCTCTCACGTCGATGTCTTGTCGTCAATGTCAGTCTTAGTAAAGGACGGTTTGAGTGCAAGCCGCTTTCAGCCAATCGTGGAGAAACTGTTCTTGCTGATATTGGAACATCCAATGTACCCTGAAAATTCTGCAGTATGTCGACAGTCGTCGTTTGTGGAGCCGCCACCGCATGCTTTTGAATACATAAATCAACGCAGGCTGACGTACGCCTGGATGGACCTGTACCACTGCGAAGATTCACATCCACTTTTTAATGCATATTCTCCAAACTATTTGCACAGTGGACATATCTACACGTGTTTCAGTAGCAATACGCCGTTACGACCACACAGCCGTACGTAGACCTAAAATGAATCCTCCCAGATGATCGTCCAAATGCTATAACGTACTTCGGTGTCATCGGCCAGGCATGTCTTCAACAACACCAGTCTTCTAAAAAGAAAAACAGCTCTAAATCAGGTTTCCTTAGGCGACAGATAGAACAACAATTGGCTCTTCTGCCGTTTCCACCCCTTTTATTCCCCCTCTCTAGTCACGTGATCTATTTGCATTTCAGATCATTTGCATACATTGGCCAGCTGCGTTTGTCTCGCAATTTGTATAATTATACGGCCAAAGCTTCATGGTGTTGTATTTTCTATGTCAGGTAGTCTATATCCTCACTTTTTTTGCGAAATGGCCCGCAAAAATCTCATCTATCCACGCTAGCTAAAACACTAATTGACCACATATCACAAAATTTGATAGATAAGTCACTTGTGGGATACCTTGGTGCTAAATAGAGTTTGGTATGATTCTATAAAGAAGAAGCTGTTTTTTTTATGAAATGGCCCACAATGTTCGACAATATCTGAAATAAAATACTACGTATGCTCAAATGTATCAAATAAATGCTTATTTTATACGTAATTTTTGATGAAAAAAAAAATAATAAGATCAACTCTATTATTCTAAGACAACTGTTGAGATATTTTAGTTTTTTTTTTTTGCATTTTTTTACGCCCCTGTTTGAAAAAAATGTTCAGTTACAAAATAAAGAACAACAATGGAATTAAAAGTGCAAATTCAGCGTTATTTTGTGTAGTTAAACTCAATTAAATGAATTATTAGAGACATAAAAAAAACGTGAATATCAGCCCACATCAGATTTTTTATAATATTACTTCAGAAAAGTATTTAATATTCTCCTCCCCCTCGTGGAAACCCCATACCCGTTCTTTCAACATTAGACTTTTCAGCTAAAAATCCTGCATACAACATTACCTTCAGAAGAACTGGTAAAACTATTTTATCATATCTTTAAAAGAGATGTGGAATTTATAATTTGGGATTTCTACGTGTGCGTAAAAAGAAGCAAATATTTTTGTTTGGAGTTAAATAGATAAGAATTTATGGATTATTTGAAATGTAGATAAAACTTCAATTAAATCATAAAGTGTATTTGAATGAAAATATTTTAGCTAGCTTAAAGCATTTTAGCTAGCTTAAAGTATTTTAGTAGCTTTAAAGTACAGATATTTGCATTGTGAATATTTTATATGCGCAACAATTTTATTAATCTCCTATGAATATTGTAAGCAGTATCTATATATATATAGAAGAAAACTATGTATGTTTGTCTGTCTGTCTGAATGTATGTATGTATGATCCAACATCACAGGATAACGGCTAAACCGAATTTGGTGAAATTTTGTGGGTAGCCTGGAAATAGCCCCACTTAAAATTTAGTCCATGATTTGAGTTTCTACGACCAGTGGTTCTCGAGATATTAGTAAAAAACGAAACTTTCGTTTGTCTCATCATCACGAGAGAACGGCTGAACTCGATTTAATGAAATTTTGTGGGTAGCCTTAAAATAGCCTCCCATAAATTTGGTCCAAATTTTGGGTTTCTAAGACCAGGGGTTGTCGAAATATCAATCGAAAACGAAACTTTTTCGTAGGAGTTCTACTGTCTAACTCCATGATTCCCAACGAGAAAGGTTGGAAATCGTTGGTTTAAAACGTGAAAGTCAATTAAATCTCTGAGTTTTGTGGGAGTTTATTGAACGTGTTAGTTAGCCACTTTTTAAAATCGCAGGTTTGAAATATGAATTTAAATGGAAACTCTATCACCATGGTTTATTTTTCACAGGCTTACTCAACAAATTTTATTAATTTGAATAATAAATAAATGAATATAAATATATATATATATACATAAAAGTCCATTTTTTTCTTACATAATGTAAAGAATTTACTTATTTCACAGTGAAAGAACAATGTATAAGATTCGCGGCCCTATATGTTCCGTTGTAACTTTTATCAGAGTTTTGCATCGTAAATCCAGAGCAACGCCGAGTAATCGCTGTTAGTTTACTGCATTACTCAGTATTGTAAGCAGTATTTATTGTATTTATTAATCTCTATGTAATTATACGCAGTTTGCAAGACTGAAATTTGGTCCGGTTGCAAGGTAGGAATGAATTTGCCGGCCTCTTTACAAGTTCGCAAAATTTTATCATATAGCAAGTTTTCTTTCTTTCATTGTCGATATCGTCTGTTCTATTCTGACGAGCGCATAAGACGAAACCAGTCAACGTTTGTTGTTATTTTCGATGGGACATCGATATTACCATTGGGAATGTACAACAAGTAAGTGTAAGTATATTAATTTGTTATGTTGTTGAAAATTAGTTAAATTTCCTACTTATATAATTATATAATTATTATATACTTATATAATTATTAATATTTTGCTCGATGCACAGATTAATGTTATTTGTTGCTTTCAAAATTGATATATTTAAATATATGTTATTTGAAATAAACTAAATTACATATAGGAGCCGAGGAATTTTTTTTATTACGAAAAAAAAATCCTGCAAAATTAAGCGCTCAGAAAGTAACGGTAAATAAATAGACAAGAATAACAGTTACATGCTTTTAATTCATTAAATAATTGCGCACAGTTATTGAAGATTATACACAAGGCATTTTCTCCCTTTAAAAATGCATTTTCTTTCTGATACTTTTTACTTTCTTATACGTAGTATTAAAGTATTGTCACGAAAATTTTCGATTTCATGATTTTGATGCCAATATATATTTGTAGACTTATTGAACACTTTTTGTCTATTTTTGGAGTGGTGGCCATCTGTCTGTATGTCTGTAGTCGATTTCTTGTTTATATGATAGCGGCCACAAATATTAACGGCTTTTCACGGGACTTCATATCCTACTTTGTTAGAAAAATAATCTAGAACTAGATAGAATTTTTTAAAAATTCGAGCAGAAACTTCGAAATTAATTTGAAATTATATATGTTTTTTGGCATGGCAGCAAAATGTGACATATTATGCATAAAAGTGTTTATTTATGGATCAGTGATCACGTGACTGAACAGTTTTGATCGTTATTGTGAAAAATAGTTGCATTACATGTTTTTTGTTCGTGACGTCATTAGCCCTCCTTAGGATGGGGAGGGGGGGGGAGTTTCGCGCACCCCAGGGGATACATTGTCAAGTATGGTATCAATCGAAGTATATTTTTAACCCCTTTAAAGTACAAGGTAACACGCTGTAATTGTAACTATTTAGACCCGTGATACCGATTTTGTTCGCGTAAAATTTGAAAACAAAAGCTATTGAAATGGATTCTGGTATGTTGAAAGTCAGGTTGAGCCACACTACAGTTAAATTTTTTAAATCACGAAGCTGAGTTCTTAACTTCTCAAAGGATTATGTATTGCTGGGAACACGGAATGTTCCGTTTGGTGTCTCCCCTTTCGCCTGTCTTGAAGGCCAGGTGAAGAAAATACAGTGCATGACGAAAATACTGGGTGGTCATAAAAAAACTTGCTCAATATATGAACCCCTAGCGGCCTATCCGCTCAACCAATCGAAAGGACAATTCAGATATTGTTATTTGAAGGCATGCGCTCGAGATTGTGAAGATTTCTAGAGCTCTCACGGTTACGGTTAGAGCGAAAAAATTTTGAAATTTTCGAATGGCGACACCCACTTTTTTGCTGCGCAAATTGATCAGCGCATTGAAAAACCATAAATGGCGTTGGAACGATACACGTATGACGAAAATTGGCGGCGTAAAACATTTGCAAAAAAGAGCATTGTAAAGGACCAATGACAACACAAGACAGCAAGCAGATGGAAAAAAAACTTTTATTGGAATTACAAGTTTTAAACGTGCTCACCTTCGCAGACGATAACGCACTGCATGCGGGAGATTGTTGACAACAATGACGAACGTAACATCGTAGGAGGAATCTGTATAACTTTACGTTTTATGGCATCTTTCAATTCTGACAAATCTCGTGGATTTAATGTGTACACCTTAGATTTCAGATAACCCCAGAACCAGAAATCTGTCGGAGTGAGGTCGGGGGATAACGGTGGCCACGAAACTGCAAAGTTACGGGAGATGACTCTATCACCAAAGTTCTGTTGCAGCACTTGTCGAACACATGTAGCGACATGTGGAGGAGCACCATCTTGCATCCATATAATGTCATTAACGACATTTCGCTGCTGCAATTTTGGGATTAATTAATTCTTCAACATTGTTTTATACCGAGGATCTGTGATGGAGCACGTTTGCATACCATATCCATTTTTTTCCGTGTGTAATATTTTTTCCAGATCGTGATATTTAAGGATCTTTTAAATTTATATTTAGTGTTGCATCCGTTCTAAAATCGCTTTAATTTTTCGTATTATCTGTGTATCTAATTTCCGTGCTTACAATATTTTTTTTTAAATGATCACCAAACTTTGATTATTTCTACAACGAAGCCTACTTTTAACTTATGCAGAATGTAAACAAATCAAGCGATTGTAACTTGAGTTGTATAAGAATTGCTGAATTTTTTTCACGCAAAGTTATTTAGCTCTAAAGTCTCGAATATCATCGTTTTTGAGTGAAATAATTCATTGATTATACATAGGGAAAAAGATGATTTATATTTCGATGAAGTTTCAAGTTCGCCACCTAGTGTGTGTCACACAGCTATTTTTGGGGCACTTAGTGTTTGTAATATAGCTAATTTTGGGGTCGGAGTTAAATGAAAAAATAATTGTGCCGTTATTTTAAATGCAGACATAACTCCTTTAAAAAGATAAAACGCTTCGGAATGAACAAAATTAAAATAGATTTTAAAACATAAATAGTAACATTGACAGTAAAGAAATTGCATATGTGCTACAATTTTGTGAACCTCTATGGAGACCGACAAATGCATTCCCGCCTCGCAGCCGGCTAGTAATTAATTAAAGAACCAACTCAGGCTGCACGATTGAATGTTGCAGTGAATGAATTTTAGGACAAAAATTGTCGATATCTAGTTCGCAAAATGTTGGCATATAGCATGTTTTCTTGCTTTCATTATAGGTATGGGCTATTTCACGCTAACAAGAGCATAAGTCGAAACAAGTCCGTACATGTTGCTATCTAAAATGGAGCCGAGATTAAGATGCTCCAAATATGCAGGCTCTAGCAGCACCAAAATGTGTTCTATGAGTCTGTTACATCCAATGTTTGTTCTTTATATTTCGCTTAATGTACATAATATACTTTTTAAATGCCTTCAAAGTTGGAAATTTAACACAACTATTGCTATAAACAAACCAAATTGCAGATAAAAGCTATGTAACTTTTGAAAACGTGCATTACGACATGGGGAATACCTGCTAAGAACACAGAAAATTACGCTAAATACAAAGACATAAATAAAAGTTAAAAGTTTTCGACTCATTAAATAATTATACACAATAATTTAAGACTATACCTAACATCCCACATCCCTTAAACATTGAATATTTTTCTGAGTCTAGCAATTTAAATCACGTGATTAAGTACTTGACTTCTTAAAGAATAAAAAAAAAATACAAAGCTATGAAAATCCTTTTAAAAGTTATTGTTCTGCTCTATTTTATGATATTACCTCAGAAAACTATATTGTATTTCAACTAAACTCCTGATCTGTTAATTATAGACATTTTAGTCGTAAATTAAAAGTCCCTCCAGCAACCGTTAGCGTCACCAAAACTACTTTACCATTTATGTGTAGATGACATGAAATTCATAATGTGGGACACACTTTATATCCAGAAATCTAGAATTGCATATAAAATATTTTGAAATTTGAGGGAAAATTTCCGAAATTTATTCGAAATTTTATATTTTCTTTATGTGATAGCATTGGGCAAAGTCTGACATAATCATACATAAAATAGGTTATTTATGGTTCAACGATCACAAAGCTCAACAGTTTCAGTCATCGTAGTGGAAAATAGTCTCGATAAAATGTGTGCGTACATGACGTCATTAGTCCCTTCATGTGGTCAAGTTACTCGCCCCCCCCCCTGAGGGGGTACATTGTCAAACTTTTTTTCACATTCCAGTTAATTTTTATAACGCTCCTATTTAAGATACCCCGACCATAGACATTTACGTCAAAAGCCATAGATTTTCAGATGAGTCCTGATATAAGGAAACTCCATTATTATTGTTCTATCGCAATGTAAAAACTTGTTTATCACTTCGGAAAGTTATCAATTAGATACAAATATTTTTTTCTTGGAGTTTAATACGTGTGCAAGGATCAATTTTAACACTTTCAATGCTATTTACTTGTTTGAAAACCAGCCAGTTGGAAGCTATCCAAACCTTAGAGTCATTCCTCGGTGAAACAAAAAAAAACATCACTGAAAATTATTTGCCGTTGTCTTAGCCGTTACCTTCCTTGATACAGAAGAAATTGAGAGTAGCATGCCTGTTTGGTGGCTGTCAGAGTTGGCTAAAATCTCCTTCACTTAGCTGGTTTTTGAACTGGATGTTGACGTTGTAGTATCTCACAGTTCAAGGTGGAATCTCCTGAGAATCAATGTGAAAAGTTATTTTTACACACTACAGTCAACCCTACTATAACGCGATTAATTCGTACAGCGTTATATGGAAACAGCGTTATAAGAAACTCAGATTAGGGCAAATCAGATTAATTCGTTCCGTGTTGTATGGAAACTGCGTTATAAGAAATTCAGATAGTACAAAACGGAACAATTCGTACCGCGTTATAGAGAAAGTGCGTTAAGTAAAACTCAGAACATATAAATCAGGCTAAGTTATATAAAATAGCATTTTTAGAGCACCATGTTACGATGAATACGGTTATGAAATATAAGTTTATAGATACAAAGGGCAATAAATATATGTTTATATTTCGAATTATTTTATTAAGACATCATAAGACAATTAAAAAAACAATGTAAAATATAAACTTTTTCTAACAAAAATCCTATTAACATTCATCATCGCTGTAAAATATTAGTGGCCTAATTCTTTTCCTTTTAATGTCTTCTTCTCTTTGCATATCTTCATTTTCGTTTTGAAATGTCGTTTTATTTTGTAACTCTACCAAAATCTCTCTAAAAGAAGCTAAGCAATTTTGTAATTATATTTTAAACTTTGCAGTTCGCACTGATGAAGGATCATTTTCAATAAAGTTATTTTCTAATTGTTTGCCCGAATCCAGCCCCCTTTTCACATCATTTAAATTGAAATTTGCAACTCATTCTATTCCCATATTTTCATCTACCAATGCATTTCAGGTGAATATAGCAATTTTTTTACAGCGGATTTCCCTGATAACTGAAATTAAAAAATTGTGATGTACGTGGATGTAAAAAACAGGGGAATTCCCCATTAATTTCAACCGTAAAAATGAAATATAGAAGTCATGCTATAGGTAGACTGATTAAGCTAATTGAGTTGTGTAATAGAGAAACCGCGTTATAAGACTACCGCGTTGTATGGAAACCGCATTTTATGAGTTCCGTCTTATGAGAGAGCTGTCGCAATTTTTGCTCCGCGTTATATGGAAACCGCATTATGAGAGAACCGCGTTATATGGAAACCGAATTGTGAGAGTACCGAATTATATGGAAACCGCATTATGAGAGTACCGCGTTATACGGAAACCGCATTATGAGAGTACCGCGTTATATGGAAACCGCATTATGAGAGTACCGCGTTATATGGAAACCGCATTATGAGAGTACCGTGTTATATAGAAACCGCATTATGAGAGTACCGCGTTATACGGAAACCGCATTATGAGAGTACCGTGTTATATAGAAACCGCATTATGAGAGCACCGCGTTATACGGAAACCGCATTATGAGAGTACCGCGTTATATGGAAACCATATTATGAGAGTACCGCGTTATATGGAAACCACATTATGAGAGCACTGCGTTATATGGAAACCGCATTATGAGAGTACCGCGTTATATGGAAATCGCATTATGAGAGTACCGCGTTTTATGGAAACCGCATTATGAGAGTACCGCGTTATACGGAAACAGCATTATGAGAGTACCGCGTTATACGGAAACCGCATTATGAAAGTACCGCGTTATATGGAAACCGCATTATGAGATTACCGCGTTATACGGAAACCGCATTATGAGAGCACCGCGTTATACGGAAACCGCATTATGAGAGTACCGCGTTATATGGAAACCGTATTATGAGAGTACCGCGTTATATGGAAACCACATTATGAGAGCACCGCGTTATATTGAAACCGCATTATGAGAGTACCGCGTTATATGGAAATCGCATTATGAGAGTACCGCGTTATACGGAAACCGCATTATGAGAGTACCGCGTTATATGGAAATCGCATTATGATAGTACCGTGTTATAGAAGAGTTGACTGTAGCATCTAAGTCTATCACAGATAGGGAGAATAACGCTATTGAATTAACTATAGAGTAGCTCCATTCGATTTTCTGATACCAGAATCTATTTGAAAGTAGTTTTTTATTTTCTTTAATTTTCCAAGAAACGTTTTAAAAAATCGATATCGAAATGATTGCAATTATAGCGCCTTTCACTTTAAAGAGCCTGAATTTTTAATTTTATTAATACCAAACCAAACAGTGTAGTACATTGTTAGGTTTGATATCAATAGGTTAGATTTAGTGTCAATTAAACAACTCAACCCCTCTCCCCCGAGGGGGCTAATGACGTCCTGAACACAATATTGTATCCCGACTATTTTCATAACAATGATCGAAACTGTTAAGTGCCGTGATCATTGAATCATAAATAACGGTTTCATGTGAAGGAAATATAAAATTTCGAATACATTTCAAAGTTTTCGTTCGAACTTTAAAAATTTCCATCTCGTTCCGCCAAACACTTGGCGATACATTTGACAAATTTGAGGAATGATCTAATGATATATCGCCAACTTATCAATATTTAGGCCCAGATTGACGAACATATGATCAAAATCGTAAAAATGGCGCCAAGTTAATAATAATAATGCTTAATTAATGAATTTATTATTTACATATTTTAATATATGGACTACATTGCTTATTGAGGATGAAATGAATATTGATAATTATTAATTTAGAGTTGCCCGAAATATAAGTTAATTGGGTAAGAAATAGTTTTAGATGTTGTCTTCGGAAAAGTCCCAAATGTGCAATTCAACGTTAAATACAGTGTGTCATGGATCTTATACTACATCCACTTGCAATTTCGTGCCATTAGCTCAACGGTAGAACGTCATCAAGCTAGTTCGGAGATCCAGGGTTCAATCCCGGTTGGGACAAGGTTCTTTACAATCTAATTCATCAGGGGGCCAACGGCCGTACCGTGCTGAAAACACCGGTTCTCGTTAGATCACCGAAGTCAAGCAGCATCGGGCGCGGTTAGTACTTGGTGGGTGACCACCTCGGAACACCGCGTGCTGTTGGCCATCTCGGGTGCGGTATCCCCGTGGTTTGCGCGCTAGATTTGCACGCTACCACAAATGCCGCCGTGTTCATGCGGAGTACGATCACGTTAAACATGTGGGTCCGTAAGTCCTTCCGAGAGGTTGGTGGTAGGGGAAGGAGGGTACGGTCCCTGTGGATGCCTCCCCCACTGGGTTCCGGTCTAAATTGGGTGGCACTTCCCGACCGTCCATACAGTTACCTTACACCTTTCTGGTAGGTCGGACGGTCTGGGTCTCAACAACAACAACAACAATCTAATTCATCAATCTTTCCACTGTCGAAAGCCCAGAACGACCGACTCGTTCGAAGACATGAGCAGAATATTTCCACTGTGAAGAAGTAAATTCTTTACATTATATAAAGAAAGCCATGTGTTGCCCACATAAATTTTTTAATATTGTTCTCCAGAAAAATAATAATACTCCCCCCCCCCAAGAATTACGAATTTTTTAGATATATTTTTAGATAAGATTTTTTTAGATTTGTTTAGATTTTTTAGATTTTTTAGATAAGAACGTTTCAAGCATCCCTGATCACGAAACAAACATTTTTGAGGTGATGTCTGTGTGTGTGTGTGTCAGTGAGTCTGTGGAAACGATAACTGACGAACGAATGGACCTATTCGAACGAAATTTTGGTACAAAAATCGCAATCCATGAATACTGGAAGCATATTGTTTTTAAACGCATCCAATATATTCAGAACCCTCCTACATTTTCGAGTGAAATTTTGAAAAGATCACCAAAAAATCAAAAACTTTAATATAATTACGCAAACAGATGTTTCTTATGTAATTTTTCCTTAGACAACGATTGACATAAATTTTAGAACGCTAACATGAACCGTTCTCGAGATATTGCATATTTTTCAAAAAAAATTGTCACAGAATCATATAAAGTGAAAGAAAAATTTCTCCTATTGAGAAACATGTTCACTTTTCATATGTAATACAATGCGATAAATTTGTGACATCATTCACGTAGATCTAGCTCGTTCCACTCATGAAAAAAAATACTTTGAGTAACACTTTTGTATTTGAACGCCAATAGTCATTTATCTGCTGTAAGAATAATTTATTTCTCCATAACGCTTGGCGAGATTTTACTGACGAATTTGGTGGGACATCGCCAACTTGGCAACTTCCTTCAATGTTGCTAAATTAACGAAAATCTCGCCACATTGATAAAAATGACGTTAAATCAATGGAAATGACGACTAATTGAACGAAATTTAATATCTTGGAAAAATATCAATATCTACTACAATAATAATCTATTTTCTTTTACTGTAAAAGTAGTAAATTCATTGCATTATATAAGGAAAGTCTTGTGCTGCCCACATCAGATTTTTTTTAACAACTACGGTATTCCAAAAACGTGCATACTTTTATAGTACATATTCCTAACATTATAAATATACCAAAATATTTATAATTATTGTAAATTGAAAAATCTGATGTGACAGCACATGACTTTCCCTGCAGACTCATATTCACATTATCTTTCTTCAATAATTCATTATATTGAGTTTAATTGCATAAAATGACGCCCACAATTATTTAAAATGACACTGAATTGGCATTTTTAATTCAATATTATTTTTCATTTGGTAACTGGACCTTTTTTCAACGGAGCAGAGTATATGCGAAGTATATGCAGAGTATCTGCCGCAGAGTATATGCGAAAAAGCTAAAATATCTCAAGAACGGCTAGCCTAGTGCAATGGGGTTGGCCGTATTCTTTTCATTATTAAAAATTATGTATAAAACAAGCATTTAATTGATATGTTTGAGCATATGTAGTATTTTAGTTTATATTTTGACGATTTTTGCGGCCCATTTCGCTAAAAAGAGGCAGGTTACTTTTTCCGAATCGCACCAAAATCTAATCAGCGCCAGGGTAACCCACAAGTGACTTATCTTTAACTACTAAATTTTGTCAAATTTTATTTATTAATTTTTTAGCTAGAGTGGACACAAGCAAATTTTGCGGGTAAGTTCGAGAAAAAGACGGGTTTTTTTTTTTTTAATCGTACCAAAAACTAATCAACTCCAGAGTGACACACCAGTAACTCAACCAAATTTTTTGAAATTCGGTCCATTAGTTTTTGAGTTAGAGTGAATACATACATTGCAAAGACAGACACACAGACACATACACACACAGACGTCAAGCTAAAATTAGTGTTTTCGTATTCTAAAGGTCTCGAAACATGTAGATCCGCCGAAAACTCGAGTTGCGATTTTCGACATGCTTCCAATACTTTCCCTATACATTACCATGTATTGCAGGGAAACTAAAACAACCTCAGCAGTTACAATAAAATAATAAATCTGAAATGTGTATTCTGAGGAAAGGGTAAATAAAGTTTAGATTTTATTAAAAGGATAATGGAAATAACCCTTTACAAAATCACTTCTAAAGGGAGCACTTTTGTTCAAGATAGAAATCTAGAATTTCGTGAAGTGTGTTTGAAGAATATGTAGATGTGAATTTTGAAAGAAAAAAATATCGATTTTTTTATTCTAAATTTAAAAAAAAAAGTAACAATTTCCTTTAAAACAGTACATAATTTTTTAACAATCTGTTTAACTGAATAAGTTGATTGGTTGATGCGAAATCTGTTACAACGCATCCTCTGAAATCGTGGGTAGAAGACCCAGACCACACGACCAACCCAGGGGTTTACTGAAATCGTGGGTGTGGTTCCTCTCGGATATGAGTTCAGATTACTGGATAACTAACGCGTTTATTCACAAGCACAACGTAAACAGAATCAATATACAATCAAACAACACTTAAATGCTCCACTAATTTCACAAAATAATTGATATTATTTTAATAAATTTGAAAAATTAATTTAAAAAACAGCGGCTATTATTCTCAAAACATCTGTCGAAAGTCACAGTTCAATAAGCTCGTATCTTGTCAACTGCTCTCAGACTGAGTGATATTATAGATTATCCATAAAAACTTCTGGAACTCTCTCATATTTCGTAGTATAATCTTCGTGGTCCTTCTCGAACCTTCAAGAAATCGATTGGAAACCTTCAAGAAATTGAAAAGGGTTGTCAAATTGGTGATAAATCGCCAAATTTGGCAACCCTTTTTTGAATTCTGAACACCCTACGTTCACGTCATGAGAAAAATCTTTACTGGTGTTTTCCCCGTCTGGTTCTCAAAAGAAAAGAATCCAGTGAGGGAATATTGCGTTCACAACATCTGAACGAACCACTTCCCCCGTGTTAGCTTTTAAAAATCTGTTTGATGAATTATAATTCAAATCCACTTTATATTTTCAGTGAAGTCCCATTTGCATTCCAAATAACGCAAGGAATTCCATCTGCACTCAACTTTAGCCAAAAGAATTTGCCTGTTTTTCATTTATTTCACCCCCCAAATTATGAATTCCACAATCCTTTTATGTGTACGATAAAAGAGTTTTTGTGACGCTAACGTTACTGAGGATACTTTTAATTTACGACTAAAAAGTCTATAATTGAAAGGACGAAAGACGGGTTTTCACGAAAAGAAGGAGGGTGGTGAAATTCATTTCTGAGGTAATATCATAAAGGAGTTCCCAACAATGACACGCATTTATAAAAGGAACTTCATGGCTTTATAATTTTTTTTCTATTTAAATCAAGAACGCCGTCACTTGACTGTAAATGCAGCAATACTTGAAAAAGGATGCAATTTTAAAAGAACGACGGTTGATGGGTAAAATCTATATAAAAATTGAAAATATGTCTGTATGTGCGTTTGTCTCATCGTCACGAAAGAACGGCTGCATCAAATTTCAATAAATTTTGTAGATATCAGTAAAATAGTCTGACTTAAAATTTTATCCACGTTTCGAGTATTTAGGACTAGGAATTGCCGAGATATGATTAAAACAAGAAAGATCAATCATGCATAAAGTATTGATTAAGAAACACTTTCCAACTCCAATGTAATTTTATTTAAACATCTCTAAAATGCGATACATTCCTCGGTAATATTTTTTAAATTATCACAATACTATATTAATTTATTATATTTGAAGACATAAAACTTCGTAGAAAAAAATGAATTTCATTCAAATGACGGCATTGAAATATAAATTGCCTGGTTTAACCATCTCTAAAATGCAATACATTCCTCGGTGATGTTTTTAAAATTATCAAATTACTACAATAATTTATTATATTTGAAAACTTCATCGAAAATAAATGAACTTTATTCAAATGACGTCATCGAAGTATAAATCGCCTCTATATAAAAGCAACATTTCATTCTTAAACATTTTTCTAGTCCTTTCATTCATCACAATACTATAATAATTTATTTTATTTAAAAACTTCAAACCATGGAGGTACAAGTAATTTAACTCTAGACTTAAAACTTCATGGAAAAAATCGTCTGGTTCTCTGAGTAAAATCAATGAATGTTTCATTCATATCATCCATATTGCAGACTCCATGAGCTAAATAATTTTGCGTTAAAGAAATGCAGCAATTCTTATACAACTCATTCTACATCTTTTGGTGTTTGCATTTTCCATAAGTGAAAATTAGGCTTCGTTGTAGGAATAATCAAAGTTTGATAATCATGTAAACTGAAATATCTTGTAATTGCGTTGTTTCAGTATGTAGATGCACAAAATTTAAGCAAAAATAAAGCGGTTTTAGGACGGATACAACACTAAATATGAATTATAAAAAGGACTTTAAAAATCACCATTTTGAGACAAGATGGTTTTTTTATATATTTTATGGGATATTTTGAATATTTGCTAAAACTTTCGAAGCGATTTGTGAATTTTAAATTCGCTTAAAAAATGTTTGAAAAATTAGGTCCCATAGGGTTCAATGTGTTTCATTTTTGCAACCCGGGTTCAATCCAAAAGTAATTTATGTGATATTATTCATTTATATTCCTATAGGTCCCACAGACCGTATGAACAATAGACTAAAATTTCAATTTGATAAAGTCATTTTTACGGCAGTTATCGCGCTAAAGGACAGACAGACAGACAGACATACATACATACAGACAGACAGATAGAATGAACAAAGTCATAAACACTTTTCAACTATGTTGCAAAGTGTTAAAAACCCACAAGTAAACCTACTTTAGAGATAGCATTATGCAGACAATATTTTTTCCGCCAATTTATTTGAAGGAAATTATATCATGTCGCTTAGCAACGGATTTAAATCTAATGCTGTGCTTATGCTGCAGACGATTTTTATTAAACCTTTTCCGATTTAAATAATAAATAAATGTATATAAAATAAATGTTATCGATATTGCATTTATGACTGGATATAACAGTTAAGGTCTATAATAAATGGATTATAACAGTTACGGTTATAACATAAACCAATTCCATGTTAACAGAAGTATAAAAAGGGAGTCTTTTTTTTTATTTTTTTTTTTTTTATTTCATGTGAAACGATTTTTGATATTCAGAACTTTTATTATCAAGTGTTTAGATATCGGACAAGTAGTATAATCCTAAGAACTCTCAAAGCGATGATTTTCGCTAGCATAGGTTAGACAAATCTATCTGGGGAATTTTCTTTTAGCAAACTGTACACATTCTTCCTCTGTGAGATGGTATGAATGAGAGACTTGTAAAGGGTGAGTTAATTTCTACACTTAATCTGTTTTGGTCGTAATGGAAGTTACAGGGGGATATCCTTTGAATGGAAGGAGTTTTGCTTCTATGAGGGGGATGTGATTGGTGGTTGTGTACAACATGCTTGAATAAAAGCGTAGGTGTATAGGATAATGAAACTAAATAGATCTCAACATAAAGTGCTGAGAAAATTAAATGTTAAGAGCAACCCGATCATTTAGGATACACGTTATGGGTATTTTTTTCCTTTAGTTCCAAATGAAGAGCTTATCGGTAAATGAAATTGTCAACTCGAATTTCTCATAGCAGAATTCATTTTCAGTAATTTTGTTTTCAAATTTTACGGGAACATTTTTGAAAAATCGGTATTGTGGATCTAAATGTTACAATCATAGCGTGTTACCCTTCACTTTAAAGGGCTTGACAAAATGTTTCAAATGATACCATACTTGATAATGTACCCTCCCGGCGGAGGGGAACTTTACCTGGCGGGGACTAATGACGTCAGGAACAAAAAATCTGATGTGGGCAGCACATGACTTTCCTGCAGACTTATTTATATCCACGTTTTCTTTATTTTAATTAAATTTAATTCACTTTTAATTCAATTTTTGT
Organism: Amaurobius ferox; assembly: GCA_951213105.1. Taxonomy (NCBI): domain Eukaryota; kingdom Metazoa; phylum Arthropoda; class Arachnida; order Araneae; family Amaurobiidae; genus Amaurobius; species Amaurobius ferox. The sequence goes on along the minus strand of OX578154.1, from coordinate 19,385,396 downwards.
TCACATTTGGTAACTGATCTTATTTTCAAAAGTGGTGTAGCGAAAATATGAAAAAACTTGAATATCTCGAGAACGGCTAGTCCTAATGTAATGGAGTTGGTCGTATTATTTTCTTCGTTAAAAATTACGTATAAAACAAACATTTAATGGATATATTTGAGCATGCGTAATTTTTTATTTTAGATTTTGACGATTTTTGCTGACCAATTTGCAAAACAAGGCAGGTTATTTTTTTCCGAATCGTACCAAAATCTAATCAGCACCAAGGTAACCCACAAGTGACTTATCCTTATCTACTAAATTTTGTCAAATTTTATCTATTAGTTTTTCAGCTAGAGTGGATACAAGCAATTTTTGCGGGTCATTTCGAAAAAAAGGCGGGTTGTTTTTTTCCGAATCGTACCAAAACCTAATCAACACCAGGGTCACACACAACTGACTCTACCAAATTTTATGAAATTCGGTCCATTAGTTTTTGAGTTAGAGTGGATACATATATTGCACAGACAGACAGACACACAGACAAACAGACACACAGACAGACAGACGCACTGACACACAGACAGACACACACACATATGTCACGCTAAAAATAGTGTTTTTGTGTTCTAGAGGTCTTAAAACGCGTAGATCCGTCGAAAACTCGAGTTGCGATTTTCGGCATGATTCCGATACTTTCCCTATACATTACCATGTATTGCAGGGAAAGTAAAAAATTGTATCGCGACTGTTTTTTCACAACAATAATTCAGACTATCAAATCTCTTGATCATTGATTAAGCCATAACATAAACTTATTTATGCATGATTTATGTCACATTTCGTCCTATGCTGCCATGTTAGAAAAAATAAAATTGCGAATAAATTGCGAAGTTTAAGCTCGAATTTATAAAAAAAAATCTATGTGTAGTTTTAGACTTTTGGGTAAAAATTCTGGGTATAAAGTTTCGTGAAAATCCATTAATATTTTTGTACACAATAGTGTACACAAGAAATCGACCACAGACATACAGACAGACAGGGCATCACTCCATAAATAGTCAAAACGTGTTCAGGAGGTCAAAACATACAGTGACTTCAAAATATTGAATTCGAAAATTTTCGTAAAAACAATAGTTTCTCTATATTACTTAGTAAGAGAAAGTTAAAACGGACGGGAAAAGTGTTGCCAGCATATGAATAAACTAATCGCTAAATGATAGTATAGTCGACCCCATTTAATCAGAATATACCGGATATTCGTATACCCCAATTATATGCATAAAATATTATGGAATAAAAACAAACCCCATAGGCCTAATGTTAAAGGTACCCGCTTTATCGTATAGCTTTTATGCAATCAACTAGGGGATTGCTAAGACATCATATTGCATAAATTTCATGGTTGACTGCATAAAAACTGAGACAAAATATTGCATAACCTTCATCTTTCAGAGTTGGCAGACATAGAGGAAAAGCGATAAATCGTTTGTCAACTTCCGATTTTTTTCCTGAATAGTTTAAAAAGAATATACAAAGTAAATAGTTGTAATGTATTATGTATACGTATAGTAATAAATTGCTACTATTTATTATGGAAATTATTATAACTATTTTATATTCAATATCTTTACAGTATATAATCAAGGGGGGTATTAATAATATTATTATATGCACCCCCTCAATCGTATACAATAGTGGTGTGGTTTTATATCCCAAGCTAAGCCTATCACCAGTGATTAGAGCAAGGGCATTGCATGTTGAGGACTCGAGTTTCGTTCTTGGTTCTACCTGCACTGTCTCCGTGTTCTCTCGTAGTACGGGCACGTTAACTATGTGGGTCCGTAAGTCCTTCCGAGAGATTGGTTGCAGGGGAAGTAGGGTAAGGTCCCTGTGGTTGTAATTCTCACTGAGTTCCGGTCTAAATTGGGTAACACTGTCCCGGCTGTCCAAAGAAATACCTTACACTTTCAGGTAGGTCGGACGGTGTGTGTCAAAAGACAAATTTGGTGTGGAGCATTCCCGTAACTGAACATATTTGAAAATTTCGACTTTATCCTCGAATTTAATCCACCAGTTAACTTTTGTTTAAAATTTAGAGTCTACATATGACTGAAAGTGATGTTTCTCAAGAAAGTGTTTCTCATTTATTCGAAATATCGAACATCGTTATTTGCGGCACCCCCAAAGTAGCAAATATTGAAAAACTAAAATTGTACGCTTTTTTTTTTCAAAGAACCAGTCATTACAACAAACTTAAAGTCTCATTGCAAAGTATGTTTTCCTATCATTTCACCCCTCTAATGTTTTGTGGGGAGCAATCCTCCTACAAAATATTTATTGACTTCTCTTTTTAAATCCCGGGCAACGGCGGGGAGATTTCAAGTTTCCAACGAATAAGCGTTCGCTACTTAAATAATATAGATGCATATAACATAACTCAATTTTCAAATCGTCTGTTTCGAACTAAAATCATTCTCACGACGCTTATAAGTGAAAGCACTTGAAATCGCACAAATTCCTCTAAACTCGAAAACTATTGCTATCCTAGTATATAATCATCCAATTTTAGACAAATTTTAGCAAAATTCTCATTTCAATATGACACCACATAAAAAACTATAGTAAATTTTGAATTCGCATATTTAGAAAACACCAAAATATAAATGCACTTGATGTGATCTATTACTTTCTCCAAATTACAAGTCTCGATCGTTTGTGGATCTCCGACAGAGTATAAGGAATAGATTTAATTTGACGAAATGGCGGAAAATCGTGATTTTAGATTTAAAAAAATTCACAATTAGAAACTAATTCGAATAAAAATTAAAACTATAGTATTAACCATGATACAAAATCCAACTTGGGTCAATATTCGATTAAGACGACTAGTTTCGATACTAAGTGCTATACATTGTTAAACACTTAAAAACATCAATACGCAAAATACACTTTGTGCAAAAAGATAAGGAAAACTTAATCAACGTATATAAGCAAATAAAATTATAGTCATGTTATTTGTGGAATTATATTAACTCCATATTTATCTGCTATTTTATTCGTGGAATTCTTATTCATAAGAAAAATTATACTTATGAAAAATGTTTAATCAACGTATATAAGCACAAATAAAATTATAATCATGTTATTTGTAGAATTATATTAACTCTAAATTTATCTGCCATTTTATTTGTAGAATTCTTATTAATTTCAAATCCCTGATAATAGCTACCAATTTTTTATAAGAAAAATGCCACCTATGCAAACGTAAATGAATGTATTAAAACTTCAGAATAGTTCAGAGATTCAAGAGATTGTCAGTGTGATTGCGTTAATCTTTCTCTATAATTACTAGCACAGAACTTAATGCGGGATCATGGCTTTCTCCTATCGCATATGTAAGCACATTTAGAAGACACCCCCCTTAAATATCATTATTGGAAGACCCTACTAGGAATACTGATTCGCAGATCTGATAACACACCCTTCCTACCACGGATAAGGCACAAGGGATGTATTGCGTTAAGGAAGAAAATATTATTTAAAGTCATCCGGGAAGGAGTAAAGGGTAGAAGATTCGTTTTTGATTGGTTCTTTCATTCATTATTTAAATTTTAGGAAATGTATTAAATGTAAAAGTACTTGGAAAATTGTTAAAGTTAAAATGAAAACCGGTCTATAGCAAGTATGTGTATAGTGTTGATAATATGCTAACTTGTAATCCCAGAGATTTTTGAAAGTTTTTCAAAACAAAAAGACAAAATGTTTCTTTTCGGGTTTAAATGTCTTAAAATGGTAATGACTTGGTTAATGTTGAGGATATTGTTGAAGCACTTGCATGATATTTTTAATATGTTTATGGTGACAGCTCTCCTATGCATTTTAATAATCTGAAGGAATTTTCGGGTTTAAATTATATTTGTAATAATGCTTTTGTTGGATCAATAACATATTCTGATATTGTAAATGAAATAAATCTCTTGAAATAATCTATATTTATTGGTTTTGATGGTGTACTTGCATATATTGTTAAGTACTGTATCGATATTTCCATATGATGTTGTACAATATGTTTATGGTGACAGCTCTCCTATGCAATTTAATAACCTGAAGGAAATTACGGGTTTAAATTATATTTGCAATAACGTTTTTTTTGGATCAGTAACGTATTCTGATAGTGTAAATAAAATACATCTCTTGAAATGATCTAAATTTATTGGTTTTGATGGTGTACTTGCATATATTGTTAAGTACTGTATCGATATTTCCATATGATGTTGTCGATATTTTCATAAGATATTGCATAAGAAGTTTATGGTGACAGCTCTCCTATGCAATTTAATAATCTGAAGGAATTTTCGGGTTTAAATTATATTTGTAATAATGCTTTTGTTGGATCAGTTACATATTCTGATACTGTAAATGAAATAAATATCTTGAAATTTTCTAAATTTATTGGTTTTGATGGTGTACTTGCATATATTGTTAAGTATTGTATAGATATTTCCATATGATATTGTCGATGTTTCCATATGATGTTGTCGATATTTCCGTATGACGTTGTATAATATATGTTTATGGTGACAGCTCTCCTATGCAATTTAATAACCTGAAGGAATTTTCGGGTATAAATTATATTTGTAATAATGCTTTTGTTGGATCAGTAACACATTCTGATATTGTAAATGAAATAAATCTCTTGAAATGGTCTAAAACTATTGGTTTTGATGGTGTACTTGCATATATTGTTAATGCGTTCTAGTGTAATAAAGCGCCAATTATTTTCCTAGCAGCGACTTTTTGAACTGTTTTTTCTTCACCAAACAAAATTCCATTGCTCCACGAGTGTTCACGCAAAATTTCAAATCATTCTGACCAGTGCTTTTTATTTGAGACCATTTTCAAACCGGGAACATTAATTATAATCAACCTGTACAAACACGCTTTAATTTTTTACCTGTTGGAGATAAGTGGGCAATGTAAATTGCAAACATGTTGAAAGTAAGGTATGAAATAAGACTACGTTAATGAAATAGTCCTCCCATTAATTTTCAAAAAGCTACACTTTTTAAATTTTTATACCCCCTTAAACAAATTTGGTTAATCGGATTTTTTTTATTTTTAATGCAACAAGATTATTACCGCATATCTTGTTGCATTAAAAATAAAAAAAATCCGATTAAAACCGCATATCTGTATCTTTAAAATCAACTGAATTATGATAAAGGAAAAAATCTGACTCATGCCACTTTTCTGTACCATGTGAAAGGCTGTTTCATCAGTTGAAATAGTCATCATGAACAAATTGACGATGGCAATTGTTTAGATCAAACATACGTTAATATGTGTTAAATTTTTTTATCACAAATGTATCTAAATAAAGCATTACACAGACAGAGATCATATAAAGCGTGGTACTCACTAAGCTGTTGAGTATCCTATGTATTATCATCCAGTTTTATCTTTTTTGTATATATCACAAATTTACATTTCTAATTTGATATATGGTCCCCACTCACAATTTTCAATTAAATATAATTTGCTCAATTTTAAAGATACATATATGCCGGGGTTTTTAATGATCTTGTTGCATTAAAAATAAAAATTTTCTGATTGACCCAATTTGTCTAAGGGGGTCGTATAAAAATTTAAAAAGTGCAACTTTTTGAAAATTAATGGAAGAACTATTTCATTAACATAGTCTTATTTTCTACCTTACTTTCAGCATTTTTGCAATTTACATTACCCACTTATCTCCAACAGGTAAAGAATTAAAGCGCGTCTCAATCTTTTTGGGACACCCTGTATATATATATATATATATATATATATATAACGCAAATTGAAAATACTGCTTAGTAAACAAAATATATCATCGTTACAATAAAATTTAAATTAGGAATTTTAAAAACAAAATAATTGAAAAATAATTTAAAATCTTATACTTAAAATATAAAGCAAAATTGTTGGTAGTAACAGATAACCTAATAAATGCCACTTGGGAAAGAAGAAGAAATAATTAAAACTATGATAATGCTAAAGAAATATGGTGGTAATTTATAGTAGTAATATACGATAGATGATAAAAAAAAAAAACCTGAAATGAAAGACATAACATTTTCATCCTTTTAACAGTGCCTGCCAAATAAAATATTTGCTTTTTATTCCATTCATTTATAAAGCTTCCGTATTTTTAGAGATAGAGGCAAAAACAATTATCGGGTCTCGTCATGAGATTTTGAACATCATTTATTATAGAGAAGCTCAAACGACGATTACTCAAGTTAGTTTGGAGACTCAAATATCGATTGTATCTCTTTGTTTAGAGAATCATATAAAGAGTATATCACGCTCAAGAAGAGGAAACGCCAGATGGACTTTAAAACAGACAGACAGAAGATCAGAGGTAGTCCTCCATTTAAAGTAGTGTTCTACGAAGGCTACCCATTAAAGAAATTCAGTGCAGCCATTCTCCTGATGATGAGACAAGCAAAAGTACAGATGTATTTTTAAATTTTATTTAAATATATTTCTGTTATTCATCTCTGTTAGTCTTTATACTATAAAAATGTTAGTATGTTACTTATCTTTATAAAGGTGCAATAATAATGGTAATCAACGCATTAACAATAATCTTACTAAATTATAATTTAAAATACCAGCGTTAAGTTTTTATTGTTTAATGCGTCACAGTTAGTTTGCTACTTATTGATATTGTCATATTGTTAGTCTGTTACTTATCTCTCTTATTCATATCTGTTATTCATATCATATATATTCATATTGTCATACTGTTATTCATATCTGTTATTCATCTCTATTGCTCATATCATATATATTCGTGTTGTCATATTGTTAGTCTGTTACTTATCTCTATTATTCATCTCCGTTAGTTAGTTCCTCTGTTATCATTCTCTGTTATTCATCTCTTATTTATATAAATCGATGAAACCAATCTATCCCATTTAAAGAATCTAATTAAAAATCAAATTTTCTCCAAAATCAGCAGTAGATTTTATTCTTCCACCCCCATGCACCCTTACCCCTCCCCCCTTTATTCCGGGGTGGGAGATGCGCTATCAGATCTCCGGATTACCATTCTTAATTGGTTTTGGTGATAATGGGGGTTAAAAGGGTAACGGTCTAATGTGCTGACAAATGCTATGGTCCCGCATTTCGTGTTACGGTGATATAATTATAGGGAAGATTAACGTATATGATATCATTCGAATTTTCCGAAAAACTCTTAGATTCGAAAGTTTGTGTTTATTTTAATACATTTTCATTAGTATCGGTATAAATATCTTTTTTTTTTTGCTTAGTGGGGACTGATTAGATTAATTACGAATTACAGAGAAATAAGTTTTTTTTTCAAGTTGGCAACAGCGTAGTGGCATCTATTGAAGCATTTGGCTTGTATGAATAAATAAAATCAGTTGTAATACCATTAATAACTATCAATCGTCCATATACATTATACTACCATAAACTCCCTTCCTCCAGGAGTTAAGTTTTCGATAGGATATACTGATTTGAAAGTTTTGAAATTTTAATAATTTAATTTCTAAACAAGAGAATTATTAAATTTTGTACCTAGTTATAGTTTTACATGTAATATATCTACATATAAAATATTTTACAGTACTTGTGTAATATATCTATATAAAAAATATTTTAACAATAGTTGCGTAGTATTCTACATATAAAGTATTTCAACAATAGTTGTGTAATATGTCTACATATAAAATATTTTAACAATAGTTGTGCAATATATTTATATATAAATGATTTTAACAATAGTTGTGTAATATAGTTGTGTAATATATTTACATATACAATATTTTAACAAAAGTTGTGTAATATATCTAGATATAAAATATTTTAACAATAGCTGTGTAATATATTCTCATATAAAAATGTTTTAACAATAGTTGTGTAATATATCTACATATAAAATATGTCTGCATTTAAAACATTTATCACACCATGGTGGCATAAGTTACCCCTCTGGGGTGGAGGGGTACTTTGTCAAGCATGATATCAATCGAAAGCTTTTGTCAAGCTTTTTAAAATGAAGTGTAACACGCTTTAGTTGTAATCATTTGGATCCACTATACCGATTTTTCAAATTTTTTTGTAAAATAAGAAAAAAAAACTTAATCTGTATGAGAATGTTGAGTCGAGCCCCTTTTCAGTTAATTTCGCTTAAGTTGTCTATTTCGTTTAAGGCGTCTATTTATGCACTTGGCTTGGTTGCATAAATAAAATCAATTATAGTCCATATTATCGTTCATCAATTACCGTCCAATTACCGTCCAATTACCGTCCATCAATTATCGTCCAACAATCAACCATTTATTTTATACTATCATGATCTTCCTTATTCCGAGAGTTCTAAGTTTTCCCATAGGAAGTACGAATATGAGAATGAAAAAATAAATTATTTGAGTTTTAAACATGAAAATTACTAAAATGTTCATCTAGTTGTAATTTTGCACGTAATATATCTACTGATAAAATATTGTAACAATAGATGTACATGTTATTGTTTATACGTATCGTTCCTCTCACCAATGCACACAGATGGATACATTTCCAAAAATGTTTGTAATGGGTTTAATAGATTTTAAAAAATCTTGTCCGTCAAAATCTCAAATTCAAAATTTTCAAACCAACAATACTTACTTAATACAATAGTCTCATAAAGTAAAAAAATCTGATGTGGGTAGCGCATGATTTTCCCTACAGACTCAAATTAATTTTCTCTTTATTTCTTAAAAATACATTAAATTTAGTTTCATTATACAAAATAACGCGCAGAATTATTTGAAATGGCACTGAATTTGCACTTTTAATTCAACTTTCGTTTTTATTTCGTTAAATAGACGTAGTTTCAAACGCAGCGTAACAAAACTGCGAAAGAACTAAAATATATCCAGGACGCTTTGGTCTAGAGTCATGGGATTGGTATTCTTTTCATCGTCAAACATTAAATATTAAAACACGGATTTAATTCATACACATGAACATAAGTAGTCCTTTATTTTAGATTTTGATAATTTTTGTGGGCCATTATTTAAAAATAGCAGGTTATTTTTTCCCGAATCGAACCAAGTTATTTATCTTACAAATTTTGTGAAATTTGGCCAATTAGTTTTTTGGCTCGATTGGATGCGATTTTTGCGGGCCATTTAACAAAAAAGGCAGGTTCTTTTATCCCAAATCGTACCAAAATCTAATCAGCGCCAGGGTCACCCACAAGTGACTTAACTTTAACATTTTATGAAATTTGGGCAATTATTTTTTTGAGTTAGAGTGGATACATTCATTAGACAGACTGACATACAGACATACACTCAGACATGCGCAAACACGGTAGGGTAAAAATAGATTTTTCTTATTCTACAGGTCCCAAACCGCGCAGGACCGTAGAAAACTCAAGTTGCAATCTTTGACACGATTCCAATACTTTCCCTATCCATTACCATATATTGTAAGGAAAGTAAAAAACACCGTTTCTAAGTCGCAAAATGAAATATAAAAATTAATCAAATTCAAATTATCTTAAAAAGGCATTCTTTAATCTTTTGTATTTCACTCAAAGTAACAAAACCAAAGCAAATATTCTGCCCTTTCGGATTATGATTTGCAGATATATTCTTCCTTATCCTATTATACCCTTTGTTCCTTATCCCTAGCAGGGACACGTGGTATCACATTTACCAATCAGTAACCCTAATGGGGTCTTTCAATAATGAGGGTTAAGGTGGTTGTCTTGTAAATGTGCTTACACATGCGATAGTAGGAAACGATATGGTCCTGCATTAAGTGCTACGCTAGAAATTATACAGGAGGTTTAACAGCATCCTAGATAATTTTTCAAATGTTTTAAAACAAAGCGGGGTTATTAAGTTTATATTCATTTTTGTTCGTGTCTATATATGCAACATTTTCTTATGCATATTTTTCCTTTGTGAAAATTAGTTACAATCATTAAAATTTATATTTTATTCTGGTCTCTATATATGAACATTCCATGTTTTACCATTCATGCAGCCACTGATGCAGGGCTATTAACGCTCGAAAGCGCTCTGGCGGTTTTAAAATACTTTGTACGTCTTTTAAGATGTTTTAATAAATGACTTTTCGTTAAAAGACGTTTTGTCCATAATTTTATTTGTTGAATTCAGACGTGATACCAATTTTTGATTATTAAAATTTATGTTTCGATAATTTGTAGTATAGAATGATTTATACTTAAGTGCAAAGTATTTTGAATGAATAATTCTATATGAAATTCTTCCTACAGAATGTAAATATGCATGTATTAAAGAATAGAGTTAACCATCAAATAACATCAAATTTAAGGATTTGGCACTTTTTGAGTTTTGTGACGATTACTAGTATTTCAGTCTGTTAAAAATAGGGAAAACAAGAAAGTAAAAAAATAAATTGAAATTTTTTGATACGTTTTAATTTGCTTAAGAATGTATGGGTTCTTAGTGTCAACAACAATCATCTTAATCTAAAATTGGCCTTATCGCGTGGTCTCTCACGTGGTCTATTATGCAAAAATTTAAAGTCTCAGCCATCTAGGCTATCGAAGGACTTTTGAAAGGTCTGAAAAGATATTTCTACCCCATATTTTCCCTCCCCGGGGGGGGGAAGTCAAAAAGTTGACTCCGTTATTTTTTTACCCCGTAGACGATTCTATACATAAGTTTGCCATCTAGTTCATTTAAAGGCTTCTGGGAATTCAGCATTTTTGTCATCGGGGGCTTATGGAGCATCTGGAAAATATTTTCGAAAAATAAAAAAACATTTCACTCGGAGAATGATAATTTAAAATCCAACTTTGTTAAGTTTTGACCTGTTGTCTATACTATAAGAGTACAAAGATTCAGTATTTTAGGTCACCGGAATTTTCTGGAGGGTCTCGAAAGACTCCGTTGGGTTTTGTCTCGTGGTGACTACTATACGGGTGCAAAGATTCAGTCATTTATGTCACCGGTTGACTTTTGGAGGGTCTCTAAAGATTCCATCAGATTTTTTCCCGTGGTCACTACTATAAACTACTAATGTTTCCTAGCAAAGAAAAGCAAATAGTCGTATAAACTTTAGAATCCAGAGTTACTCAGATATTCAAGATTGACAGTATAATTGCATTAATCTATCTCCATAATTACTAGCGCAGCACTTTATGCGGAATCATGGCTTCCTCCTATCGCATATGTAAGCGCATTTAGAAGACACCCCTTTAAACTGATTCACAGATCTGATAACACAACTCTCTGCTCGGATAGTTAGAATACGGACAGACAGACATTAGTTAGAAAACTACTATGTCACTACTAATGTTGTCTTTTAGGTCACCAGGGAGATTTCTGAAGGGTCTCAGAAGACTCCGTTGTGTTTTGTCCCGTGACATCTACTGTAAGTGTATAAAGATTCAGTCTTTTAGATAACCGGAGGCTTTTGGAGGGTCTCTAAAGACTCCATCAGGTTTTGTCCCGTCGTCACGATACTATAATTGTACAAAGATTCAGTCATTTAGGTCACTGGGGTGCGTCTGGAGTGTTTGGAGAGGCAAAATACACGACAAATAGTTATTGTATAGATATTTAACACAAAATAACTCTTGCATCAACGGAGAATGAACTTATCTCACATTTACACAGAAAATGCCTTAATGATTTAGCTACTGAGACAATTATCTGTCTTCCATATTTCATGTGGATTTTATATTATTATCCTTCATATTTCAGATAGAAATGCAAATTATTATCTTCGAAAAGTCCTCATTTCGGATCAGACACACTCATCCATCTCATTGGCATTACTAAGTTGCTGCCAAAATAAAAAAAAAAATGATTTTATAAAAATACTCAAGAGAATTATCTCATTTAAAAGAACCAATCAAAAACGAATTTTCTGCTCTCCCCTCTCTTGCGGATGATGATTTTCAGATAATACTTTCTTCCTTAATCCAATACATCCTTTGTGTCTTATCCGGGCAGAGAGTTGTGTTATCAGATCTGCGAATCAGTATTCCTAGTAAGGCCTTCCAATAATGAGGTTTAAGGGGGTGGGTGTCTTCTAAATGTGCTTACATATGCGATAGGAGGAAGCCATGATCCCGCATAAAGTGCTGCGCTAGTAATTATAGAGAAATATTAACGCAATTACCCTGACAATTTTGAATATCTGAATAATTCTGGATTCTGCAGTTTATAAGAGTATTTGCTTTGCTTTACATTCATTTGCGTCAGAATAAGCAACATTTTTCTTAGATATATTTTTTTCGTATAAAATAGTGGTAGTTATTCTCAGGAATTTGGAATTAGAATATGGATTACTATTGTAACATCAAAGGATTTAAAGCACTAAGTACATTTTTCTTAGAAAATAGTGGTAGCTATCCTCAAGAATTTGGAGTTAGAATATGGACGTCATACAATTGTAATATCAAAGGATTTATTTTAAGTACTAAGTACTTTTATAGTACTAGTACTTTTAATAGTTCTTACTACTATTTTCGAAGGCAACTAACAGCCTATGTCTTCAGAATCGTGCTTACATATGTGGTAGGAGGGATCTATGATCTCGCATTAAGTGTTGCGCTAGTAATTATAGAGGAAGATTAACGCAATCACACTGACAATGTTTTGAATCCTTTAACAATTCCGGATCCTCAAGTTTATATTTGCTTTGATATACTTTCGTTTGTTTCTATATACGTAACATTTTTAAAACTTTATAACATAGTTGAAAAGGGTTTATGACTTTGTACATTCTGTATGTCTGTCTGTCTGTCTGTCTGTTCGCACGATAACTGCCATAAAAATGATTTTATCAAAATGAAATTTTAGTATGTTGTTGAGCCGGTCGGTGGAACATGTTGGAATGCAAAGGAATAATATCATCCAATTAATTTTTGGGTTGAACTCGGGTTAAAAAAAATGAAATATATTGAATCCTATGGGAACTAATTTTTCAAACCTTTTTAAGCGAAGTTAAAATTCACAAATTGCTTCAAAATTTTAGGAAATATTCATATTATCCCATAAAATATATAAGAAAATTTTTAGCAAAATATGTTAGGTAGTTTTTAAATAAAAAATGAAATAATAATTACACCGATATAATATGAAGAGATCACGTGACCCACATTAAAATAAAATATGGCATCCAACTTTTTCCCCAGAGTAAAAATCGTGATTTTTAAAATTCTTTTAAATTTATATTTAGTGTTGCATCCGTCCTAAAATCTCTTTAATTTTGCGTATTTTCTGTGCATCTATATTCTGCGCCAACGCAATTACAACGCAATCGAAGCCTAATTTTAATGGATGCAGAATGTAAACACGTGATTGTAAGATGAGTTGTATAGGAATTGCTGAATTTTTTCACGCAAAATTATTTGAGTCTGGAATAAAAGGAAGTATTCACCCCTTTTGCATAGAGCCAAACGATTTATATTTCGATAACGTCATTTAAATAAGGTTCATTTTTTATGAAGTTTTAAGTTTTCATATATAATAAATTAGTGTAGTACTATGATAATTTAAAATATATCAGGACTGAATGTATCGCATTTTAGCGATGTTTAAATAAAATTGCATTTCAGTTAGGAAATGTTTCATAATCAATGTTTTATACTTGATATTTTTCTTAAGCATATTTTTGCGTAGTGTAAATTAAGAATTTTTTGGAATTCTGAGTTAGAATGAAGATTTTTTACAATTGTTATATTAGAGATTTTACTCCTAAATGCGAAGCACTTTGAACTAATAATTATGCATGAGAGTTTTTCTACGCAATGTAATTATGTATGTATTAAAGAAAGTAATTATTAATTATGCTATAAGAAATTTAGCAGTCTGCATTTTTTGAACTTTTCATGTCTTTTTTATATGAATACAATAAAGGACTGATCTCACTTTGAAATAGAATCATCAATTCCCGGTTGACTAGACGATGTTCTGTGAAATTAACTACTGAGATCATTATCTTTATTTTCGACAAGAAAATGCATCCAACGATTCTCGGGTTTTAAAACAGAGATTAATTGGATTCATTCTTTCAAATTTTCAAATAGCTCAGTGACCTGATATGCTTGTGGCCACTTTCCGCCCGATGAGCGGGTGTAATACGTCCTAAATAAGTACCTAAATGCACTTTATTCCGTTACGCGGCACAACCGTGGCTGAGACATTTCGTTACACCTAAATACCATTGCGTATTACGCCTGAAATTTGAGCCATTTATCTTCTACTCGGGAGAAATACGTTCAAATAAGTTTTTTGCCGCTCTAAATAAGCTCTTTTGATATGCACTAAATGAATTGCTTTGATGCACCCCAAATATGCATTTCGCCCTCTGTGTGGGAATAATTGCCCAATATAAGTTCTTTTGATACGCCCTGTATCTATACTTGCAGCAAACCTAATTTAATTGTAGAGATATAGTATATAAAAACTATAAAACTCAACTATGTTAAGTACTCCATACGTAAAGTGCTATTAAAAATGAAAGAAAACTAAAATTTTTCTATATTAAACAAATGGTTTCTGTATAAATCCTTTAATTTTTACTTTCCTTATATACTTAATGTATAAGGAAAGTATTGTGACGGGGTCGAAAATTCGAATTCGAGTTTTCGACGGGAGAGCACGTTTCAAGCATGCCTGATCACGAATCAAACATTTTTGAAGTGATGCCTGTGTGCGTGTGTGTGTGTGTGTCAGTGAGTCTGTGGAGACGATATCTCACGAACGAATGAACCGATTCGAACGAAATTTGGTACAAAAATGACAATCTGTAAACACTGGAAGCCTATTGTTTTCATACGCAATCGAATATTCAGAACCCCCATAAATTTTCGAGTGAAATTTTGAAAAAATCATCAAAAAATCAAAACCGCTAATAAAGTTACGCAAATAGACATTTCGTATGTAATTTTTCATTAAAAAACGATTGACATAAATTTTAGAACACTAACATGAACAGTTCTCGAGATATTGCACATTTAAAAAATAATATCCAAAAGCCAAATAAAATAAAAAAAAATATTTCCTATTGAGAAACATGGTCACTTTTCATATAAAATATCATGCGATAAATTGGGTGACATCATTCTCTTGGATCTAGCTCATTCCATTCATGAAAAAAGGTACATTGAGTAATACTTTTGTATTTGAACGCCAATAGTCATTTATCTGCTGTAAGAATAACTTATTTCTTTGTCCATAACGCCTGGCGAGATTTTGGCGCCGAATTTAGTTGAATGTGGCCAACTTGGCGACATTTTTGGAAAGAATATAAATAACTTGGAAAGAATATAAATAACTACTATAAAAATAATCTATTTTTTTTTACTGTAAAAGTAGTACATTCATAGCATTATATAAGGAAAGTCATGTGCAGCCCACATCAGATTTTTATAATTATAGTTCAAAATTATATTCATCGTTTTTCATATTTCAATTGAATAAATCATTCTAAATTACTAATACTCGAATTGGATTCCATCACTATGGACATCATCCAGTCCAATGTCTGCACAATGGACGTACGAAGACTATGTAAGTAGTCGGTAATCCGTACCTTGCAGAGTTAGCCTTGCACAACTATGGAAAATAATCCCATATCAATACTTAGCAACAGTTAAAGATGATGTAAGGTTTTCTGAAAATATATTTTATGCATTTCTTGTGAAGGAAAAAATATTTACGTCAACTCCAAATCTAAAGTCAATTAAGTCATGTAATCGGAGATATACAATCATCAAACATAGATCTTTTCCCCAGAAAGTTTTTCAATTTCCTCGACTGGAACTTATTTTGATTCCTTTGAAAAACTCAAACTGATTTTTTAAAAAATATTTGGACTTTAACTCATGCAAACGAAAATGGAGATTTTATTTCTTGTATAGAGTATGTATGTAAATATATATATATATATGTATATATATGTATGTAAATATATATATATATATGTATATATATGTATGTAAATATATATATATATATGTATATATATGTATGTAAATATATATATATATATGTATATATATATATATATAAATATATATATATATATATATATATATATATATATATATATATATATATATATATATATATATATATATATATATATATATATATATATATATAAATTGTAAATCCAATGCTAGAATGTAAGTAGTAACTCACAATACACTATTCCAAAATTTTTCTACAAAATACAATATATATATATATATATATATATATATATATATATATATATATATATATATATATATATATATATACAGGGTGTCCCAAAAACATTGACCTCGGCTTTTATTCCTTAAATATTGATCTTACACATACATAATAAATTACAAAGTTACGCAAAAAAGGTACAGAATTTTATGAAATCGATTAAAATTTTCTAGGGAATTAAATTTTAAGAAATACAAAATTTAAATTTTTATACGGCACCCGTACAAAAACATTTCCAATGAGTAAAGTGTGCCCCATACACTAATAAGTTGATGTACAAAATTTCAGCATTTTATCATAAAAAGTGCCAGAGATATGTTTAAACAAAATTGGTGAGGGATTAATCACAAATTAAAATGTCCATGTTTACAGCAAGAGTCCAAATGACGCAACGCAGAAATGCACCATAGGCAAATAATATCTGCCTCTTATCTTCAAAGGATATTTAGCATGGATTTAAAACATTTTGAACAAGCTTTGTAATCTTTGTGTAAAATTATTATTTCTACACAGTGTGGATACTTTTGGTACCAATAAATAGCAAAATTATTATTTATTTATGTAATCATTGTTTTTTTTTCGTAATTTGTGTATGACCCCGGAAACACAATCTGCCGAAATGATGTTTCCCTTCTGAGAACCTATGTCGATGCATCGAAAAGTAGTTTAAGTCAGCATTTTTGTCTTTTTATATCTCTGGGATTTTTTTTTGATAAAATGCTAAAATTTTGTACATCACCTTATTAGTGTATGGGGCACATATTACTCATTATAAATGTTTTTGTACGTGGGCCGTATAAAAATTTAAATTTTGTATTTCGTAAAATTTAATTCGCTTGAAAATTTTAATCGATTTCATAAAATTCTGTACCTTTTTTAACGCATCTTTGTAATTTATTATTTATATCTAAGATAAATATTTAAGGAATAAAAGCCGAGGTCAATATTTTTGGGACACCCTGTATATATATATATATATATATATATATATAGATATATATATATATTTATATATATATATATATATATATACATTCTTATGTTCATTATCTTGTGATAGAATCTGATTAATTCCGGAAATATTTGTTACTTGGGAATACATGTTTAACATTTGTACTTGTGGCGATAAAAATAAATAGAGTACAGGGACAGAAAGTTATATTAAAAATGTATAAAAAAAAGCATTCATATGGTGGTAGTTATGCGTGACTTCATTTTTGACGGAATTATTAGGAATTTTTATACTCCTTTGCATACTTATTCCATTCAGTCATATTTTCAAAAAACCCAAAAATTATAATATTTAGTAAACTCAACTACCCGCTTTTGGTATTCCATGTTGAATCCATATCAGTCATCACGTACGTAGGATCTACCGATAGCCAATCTGGAAAAATAGATATTGAAAGGAAAATGGAAACTTTTAATAAGAAGTCAGATCTCTAGACCCTGAAGTAGAAATCCTTAATGAGTTCCTAAAATTCGGTGCTGAATCCATATCAGTCATTATCTAAACTCCATCTATTGCCAATCCTGAAAAATATATATTTCAAGAAAAAATTAAAATTGGAAGTGTACATTTTTAGCAAATTCCTTAATTCTTTCCGAAATTGGATGCAGAATGACCAGACGCTATCTAAATTATATATATATATATATATAGCCAATCTTAAGAAATATATGTTTCAAGAAAAATATGAACTTTTTAATAATTGGCATTTCCATTACCGCAAGTGAAAATCTTTAGTGAATCCTCCCACACCTTCCGGTATTTGAAGCTGAATCTACTTGTATATCAGTCATTATATATGCCCTATCTTACTATCTATAATCAATCTTGATGAATACAAGTTTGAAAAAAAATTAAGCCAAAAATGGAAAATCTTAGCAAATCCTTCTACCTCCTACAGAATGTAATGCTAAATCTATTATATTATATAAGATATATTTATTTTAAATCCTGAGAGATAGTTTCTTTAATGAAAAAAACATTGAACCGGAAATAGAAAAAGAACCGAACGTGAAAACCCTTTGCAATCATCTATACCTCATCTAGAATTTAATGCTGAATCCATATCAGTCATTAACTAAGCTCCGTTTATAGAAGATCCTGAGAAATAGATGCTTAAACCTTTTTAGGGTAAAAAAAAATGGTTTTCCACCAATTAGTTGGTCATAGAGACTGCAGTCTGTTCAAATTAGCCTTGCGAAAATTATAGAATCCCTTAGTAACAATTATCAATGGTTAATTATGATGTAGGGTGTCCTGAAAATACATTTTATGAATTTCTTTAGAAGGAAAATATGTTTACGTCAACTCCGAATCTAAAGCTATTCGAGTCATGTAATCGGAGACATACAATGATTAAACTTTGATCTTTTCTCGATAAAGTTTCTCCTTCGATCTCTTCGACTGTAACATATTTTGAGTTCTTAAGCAGTACTCTTTGAATAGCACAAACTATTTTATTAAAAATACCCCGAAGTTAACTCATGCAATCAAAATACGGATTTCATCCCCTTTGGGGAGTACAAATTTGTTTTTTTTTCCCTTTATGTTCATAATCTTGCGATAAAGACAGATTAATTCAGGAAGTATTTGTTAATGCATGTTAGAATCAAACATTTTGAAGTGATGGCTGTGTGTCTATATGCATGCTAGTGTATGGGTATGTTTAGTATGTGTATATTAGTGTGCGTGTATGTTAGTATGTGTATGTTAGTGTGTATACGTTTGTGAGTGTATGTGTGCATGTTTGTGAGTATGTGGTGTGTACGTAAGTGTGTGTGCGTGCATGTTTGTGGACATGTGTGTACGTAATTGTGTGTGTGCACGTTTGTGAGTATGTATGTATGCACGTAAATGTGTGTGTGGGCACTATTGTGTGTGTGTCTGTGTAAGTGTGTATGTGTGTGTGTGTGCTTGTTTATACGTTTGTGAGTGTCTGTGTACATCTGTGATTGTGTTTGTATATTTGTGAGTGTGTATGTGTGTGTGTACGTTTGTGTGTGTGTGCACGTTTGTGAGTGTGTATGTTATTGTAATTTGTATCTGTATGTTATTATGTCAGTCTGTGGAAGTGATGTCTCTCTACCAAATGCATAGGTTTGAAGCAAATTTCATACGATTATAGTGGAACCTTATCTATTTTAAAAGCAATCGAATGTTTAAAAAACAACTTCATTTTCAGCAATTATTTTTAAATCCTAAAAGAATCCTAAAAAGTGCTATGTCGAGGATTGATAATTTCAACATTTACATGGTGTTGTAGTGTATAAGCTCACTGTTAATTTTGAAGTCTCCTTTGCCATATTATTTTTAATCTCAGGCTACCAATGTTACATATTAGAAATCTTCAAATAACTGCAGTATAATTGTCTATTCTGCTGCATAATTACATTGATATTAAACAACTTTGATTTATAATATTATTGCACAAAAATATGATATGGACAGCATATGATTTTTGCTGTGGAAGAGGGAAAGTTTCTATAGAAGATTAAGTGCTGCCCACATAAAATTAATTTTCTATTTCATATTGTCATATTATTTCCTCCTTTCATACTATAAATTCTCTGTACTATTTAATCACATTAACTAAATACATATAACTCATGTACAGACGATATTACTCATTACTCAATTATATATGTCAATTCACATAGAACTATTGTCCTATCTTTGTCGTCCGTCAAGTGATACAAATCTTCTGCGGAGAAACCCACCCAATCAAGTCAGGACTTCAATTGCAGCAAATAGAGATAGTACTATTAAATAGGAACGATGACAATGTGTGTTGAAAGTGCTATACACATGATTGGGAATTTCAAGTTTTGCATTATATTGTAGTGTATAAGCTCACTGTGAATTTTGAAACATCCTTTGCCACATTTTTTTTATCTCAGACTATTAATATCACATGGCAGTTTTCTAATATCTGCAGTATAATTGTTTATTTTACTGTCTCAATTACATTGATATTAAATAATATTGATACCTCATATTATTGCCTAAAAATATAATATGGCAGCATATGACTTTCGCTGTGGAAAAAGGAAAGTTATTGCATTATCTATAGAAAATTATGTGCAGCCTACATCAGTTTTTAACACTTTACAACATAGTTGAAAAGTGTTTATGACTTTGTTCATTCTGTCTGTCTGTCTGTCTGTCTGTCTGTCTGTCAGCACGGTAACTGCCGTAAAAATGACTTTATCAAAATGAAATTTTAGTATGATTTTCAGATGGTCTGTGGAACCTATGGGAATATGAACGAATAATATCACCCAATTAGTTTTGGATTGAACCCGAGTTGAAAAAATTAAATACATTGAACCCTAAGGGACCTAATTTTTCAAACATTTTTTCAAGCGAATTTAAAATTCACAAATTGCTTTGAAAGTTTCAGGAAATATTCAAATTATCCCATAAAATATATAAAAAAATTTCAGTGAAATATGTTAGGTAGTTTTTAAATAAAAATTATTTAATATAGGGAGAATAACAAATGCAATTAAATTCTGATTCTTGCTATATCCTCCAGAAAGAAAAAAAAGATATATTTTATAATAAATATCTTTCCAAGAGTTTAATTATTTTATATATAAGAGAGGTTTCACATTTCAAAATAAATATGGTAGATAAGAATTTTTCAATTTTTTTAAAAATTTTATATAATACTTTATGACTGATGGCCGTCTGTCTGTCTGTCATTTTATACCTATTTTTTATTTCATATTGTCACATTTGCATCTCCTTTTATGATATCTATTATTTGTACTATTTAATCACATTAACATGTAACTACTATACAGAAGATGTTCCTCATTGCTCAATTATGTATGAAAATTCTCGTAAAATCGTTATCGTATCTTTGTTGTCTGTCAAGCGATACAAATCTTCTGCAGAGAACCCACCTAATCAAGTCAGGACTTCAATTGCAGAAAACAGAGATACTATTAAATAGGAACTATGACAATATGTGTTGGAAGTGCTATCTCGAGGATTGATAATTTTAAATTTTGCATTGTATTGTAGTGTATTAGCTCACTGTTAATTTTGTAATATCCTTTGCCACATTTTTTTAAATCCCAGACTAGCAATGTTGCATAGAAATCTTCAAATAATTGCAGTATAATTGTCTATTCTGCTTCGTGATTACACTGATATTAAATATTTTTGATTTTTCATATTATTGCATAAAAATATGATATGGGCAGCATATGATTTTTGTTGCGGATGAAGGAAAGTTATTGCGTCATCTACAGAAGATTAAGTGCTACCCACATAAAATTTTCTATTTCATATTGTCAGATTATTTCCTTATTTCATAATATCTATTCTCTGTACTATTTAATCACATTAACCAAATACATATAACTAATATACATATGATGTTCCTCATTGATCAATTATCTATGCCAATTGTCGTAGAACTATTGTCGTATCTTTGTCGTCCATCAAGTGATGCAAATCTTCTGCGGAGAACCCACCCAATCAAGTCAGGACTTCAATTGCAGCAAACGGAGATACTATTAAATAGAAACGATGGCAATGTGTGTTGAAAGTGCTATATAAATTATTTGAAGTTCATATTCGAGTTGCTCATATCGAAGTTCATCGTTGTATTGCAGTGCATAAGTGACTACACTGTGAATTTTAAATATCCTGTGTCACATTTTTTTTTTAATTTCAGACCAACCATGCCCCATAGAAGTTTTCACGTATGTGGTATATAATTGTATATCCTATTATCTCCTTACATTAATATTAAATATTTTTACTTTCTTATATTCTTGTAGCTAAATTAAAAAACGGTCTTTAAAGGCAAAATCAGGTCTGGTAATTACCATATAAATTCTCTGCACCGTATAACCATAGATTTTACTTTACAACACCCATAGATCTAGCATAGCTGATATTTCTCTTCGTAAAATTACCAACGCCCAGCCTCTTAGCGTAAGCGCCGTACCTCTGCCTATCTCTTCCATCAACCGATATACATCTGTGTTTGTCAGAGCCCATCACTAATTAGGTTGGGAGTAGCGCAATTATAGAACACATAGACTGGGGGATGTGCTGACAAAGTATTTGCTTATATAGTTTAGGAGAAGGGAGATTTAGGGTGAAGCTTTTACGAGTAAAGACTCGATGAGTGAAATTTTACATAGTCGCTACGGAAAGTACTTTATTCTGTATTTTGGTGCAGTTTGGGAATTGTTACTTTCTGTAGATACGTAGTATATGTATATGGAAAGTAATGTGACAGGGCCGAAAACTCGAATTCGATTTTCC
Organism: Amaurobius ferox; assembly: GCA_951213105.1. NCBI lineage: Eukaryota > Metazoa > Arthropoda > Arachnida > Araneae > Amaurobiidae > Amaurobius > Amaurobius ferox. Next base: position 19,362,851 of record OX578154.1, on the reverse strand, counting down.
AAACAAAGAGCACGTTTCAAGCATCTGTGAACTCGAATTGAACGTTCATGAGGAGTGATATGCATGTGTGTGAGAAAGAGAAAGAGAGAGAGAGGAAGGGAGAGAGGAATAGAGAGAGGATGAGAGAGAGAAAGACAGGTAGAGAAAGAGAGAGAGAAATACAGGTAGAGAAAGAGAGAGAGAAAGATAAGGAGAGAAAGAGAGAGAGAAAGAAAGGGAGAAAGAGAGGGAGGAAGAGATTGAGAAAGAGAGAGTAAGAAAGAGAGAAAGTTAAAGAGAGCGAGTGAGAAAGAGAGATGGTTAGAAAAAGAAGGAGAGAGAGGGGAAGAGAGAAAGAGAGGGAGGAAGAGATAGAGAAAGAGAGAGTAAGAAAAAGATAGAGTGAAAAAGAGAGAGTGAGAAAGAGAGAGTGAGAAAAAGAGAGAGAAAGAAAGAAAGAGGAAGAGAGGGGAATAGAGAGGAATAGAGAGAGGGATAGAGATAGGAAGAGAGAGAGGGGAAGAGCGAGAGAGAAAGACAGGGAGAGAAAGAGAGGGAGGAAGAGATAGAGAAAGATAGAGTGAAAGAGAGAGAGTGAAAGAGAGAGAGAGTGAAAGAGAGAGAGAGAGAGAGAAAGGGAGAGAGAGGGAATGTCTGATACAATATCTCACGAACGAATGGAGCGTTTTGAACGAAATTTTGTACAATTATTACAATTAGTGAATATCGGAACTTTATTAATTTTTAACGCCATTGAACATCCGAAGATCTTGTAAATTTCCAAATGAATTTTTGAAAAAATCATACAAAAACGGGATATGCAATAATGTTAATAATCATTTTGTACGCAATCCATGTAAACGAATAACATAACGAATAAAAACGGATAAACAAACTTTAGAACGCTAGTTTGAACTGTTTTTGAGATATTGCTCATTTTTCATTGAAATGTATTTAAAAAATTACAATAAATGCACTGTAGTATGTATTATGAAATATGTAACACTTTGGATACATTTGGCAACCTTGGTTACTAATTTGATGAAATATCACCAACTTGGCGATTTTTTTAATGTGGTTCTAAAATGGCTTTATATTTGGCGAAAACTCAAAATACTTGGCACTTCAAAATAATTTTACATCCTGTTATCCAAAAAAACTCCAAAAGTCAGTATACTATTCAACTTTAAAAACATTGTGCCGTGGATTTTATCCATCATTATTTTGCATTGAAAGAAGTAAAGTACCTGTATTATGTTATTAAGTAAGGAAATATATGTGCTGCCCACATCAACTTTTTAAATCGTAAAAATTGAATAAAAATCGTATGTATGTCGTACGGACAATAACATTTGATTTTATTCCATTACTAAGCAACACGACATAATTGTTTTCAAATAAATATTTAAAAACAGCATTGTCTGCTTAATGCTAACAGAAGGTTTAATTTTGCGTTTTTATTTATATGGGGAGACAATATAGTCTGTGTTACCAAAGTTAAGTACAAAATAACCATATAAAATATACCTATATATTATTCTTATATACCCTATATTCTTATAGTTTCAACACTATTATGAGCATTATATCTTTCATCCAGCTATATTTAGTATTAACGAAGGGGAATGAAGTGTATCTTTGAAACATTCTTATGTTACGTTATAACTGATTACGTGTCCATGATTACGTTGTTTAATTTTTGATAATTGTTTTATAGTTTGCACAAATTAGCCTTATTTTCTAATAACGTGTTAATAACTTATTAACACGTTATTAGAAAAAGATCAACCGTTATCAGAAAATAACACGTTAGCAATATGTTGTTAACAGATTATTTTCTGATAATATAAGCGCGTTATTAACATGTTATTTTCTGATAACGGTTTAATAACTAAGTTACATAACTTTTTCGTAACCAATATTTGCATAATTTTACCAGTTTTTACTTAACGATACCAAAAGTCTTATGTGAGCAGCACAGGACTTTTTCTACAGACTCAAAATCTCTCTATCTTTCTCTCTATCTCTCGCTCTCTCTCTGAGTGTGTGTCTGTTTGTCTGTCTGTGCAATGTATGTATCCATTCTAACTGAAAAACTAATTGACCGGATTTCATAAAATTTAGTAGGTAAGTCCCTAGTGGGTTACCCTGGTGCTGGTTAGATTATGGTACGATGAGGGATAAAAAAATCTGCTTTTTTTTCTAAAATGACCAGCAAAAATCTTTAAAATCTAAAATAAAAGATTACGTATGCATAACTATATCAATTAAATGCTTGTTTTATACTTCATTTTTAACAATAAAAAGAATAAGTAAAACCCCAATTTCCCAGGAGTAGCCGTTCTCGAGATATTTTATTTTTTTTTCGCATTTTGGATACGCCACCTTCGGAAATAAGTCGTGATACAAAATGAAAACAAAAATTGAATTAAAAGTGCAAATTCAGTGTAATTGAAAATATTTATGGCTGTTATATTGTGCAATTAAACTCAAATATTGAACAAATAGAATGTGGATATGAGTCTACTGTGAAAGTCATATGCTGCTCACATCAGATTTTTTCGTACCAAAGATCAAATCAGCAACCAGCGAAACCCACGAGTTACTTATTTACCATACTTTGTAAAATTTAGTGAATTATTTTTTCAGCTAGTGTGGATACACACATTGCACATACACATACACAAATGTCACGGTATAAATATAACAGAAAATTTTTCGGATTCTAGAGTGTGTGAATCATAGAAAATTCGAGTTGCGATTTTCGACACAATTCCAATACCTTCTCTATACATTAGCATGTATTATACAAGAGAATAATAACTCTTAAAGGGTTTATTTTATTATTAGCTTTCTTATACAGTCAACTCTCCTATAGCGCAGTACTATCATAACGCGGTTTCCATATAACACGGATCAAAAATTGCTGCAGCCCTCACATAACGCGGTACTCATAAAACGCAGTTTCCATATTACGCGATAGTCTTATAACGCGTTTTCTCTATAATACAACTCAAATAGCTTAAGCAATTTCCCTATAGCGTGAATATTTCTATTACACTTTTACGGTTGAAATTAATGGGGAATTCCCCTGTTTTTTCAACCACGTACATCACCATTTTTACTTTCCTTATATACATAATGTATAAGACAAGTATTGTGAGGGTATCGAAAATTCAAATTCGTATTTCCGACGGGAGAGCACGTTTCAGGCATCCCTGATCACGAATCAAACATTTTTGAAGTGATGTCTGTGTGTGTGCGTGTGTGTGTGCGTGTGTGTGTGAGTCTGTGGAGACGGTAACTGACGAACGAATGGACCGATTCGAGCGAAATTTAGTGCAAAAATCACAATCCGTAAACACTGGAAGTCTTTTTTTTATACGCAATCGAATGTTCAGAATCCCCCCCCCCCTGAATTTTCGTGCGAAATTTTGAAAAAATCGTCAAAAAATCAAAACCACTAATATAGTTACGTAAATAGACATTTCTTATGTAATTTTTCATTGGAAAACGATTAACATAAATTTTAGAACGCTAGCATGAACCGTTCTCGTGATATTGTACATTTAAAAAAAAATTATCAAAAAATTATATAAAATAAAAACAAAATATTTCCTATTGAGAAACATGTTCACTTTTCATATGTAATATCATGCGATAAATTGGGTTACACCATTCTCGTGGATCTAGCTCGTTCCATTCATGAAAAATATGTCTTGAGTAATACTTTTGTATTTGAACGCCAATAGTCATTTATCTGCTATAAGAATAACTTATTTCTCCACCCAAAACGCTTGGCGATATTTTGGCGACGAATTGGGCGTAATATCGCCAACTTGACGACATTTTAAATGTTAAGAAATTAAAGGAAATCTCGCCAAATGGATAAAAATAACGCTAAATCAATAAAAATAACGACTATTTGGCGAAAATTCAATATCTTGGAAAAAATATAGGTATCTAGTATAAGAATAACCTATTTTGTTTTTACTGTAAAAGTAGTAAATACATTGCATTATATAAGGAAAGTCATGTGCTGCCCACTTCAGATTTTTTAATTTCAGTTATCAGAGAAATCACCTTTAAATGCAAAAATATACAGCACTGCTGTGGTAATGATTCTTAGTTAGTGATTATTAGTTTCCATACAACGCGGTACGAATTTGTCTGTTTCGTAATAATTCTGAGTTTCTTATAACGCTGTTTTCATACAACACCGTATGCGGTTTCCATATAGCACGGTATGAATTAATCTGATTTGCACTAATCTGAGTTTCTTATAACGGGGTTTCCATATAACGCGGTACGAATTAATCGCGTTATAGGAGGTTTGACTGTATTCTATGTTCATCCTCTTCATGGCAGTGCCGTATCTGCCCCATTCAACAATCCGTTTAGATCTTGCGTTTACGAGTGCCCCTTTCTAATCAAGTTGAATCTGCTATTGCTGCACACACAGAGAGACTGTTAAATGGATAAGTGCTGACAAAGTGATTGAGGAAGCCATTTAGGAGGAGCGAAATTTCAAGCGAGAGATAGAACAACTGGAAATGAAATGTTAATAGTCATTGGAGCATAAAACTTCACCACAGATGAGGCAAAAATTGCATTATTGATTCAGGAACATTGGTTTTTTTTTTTACTTTCCTTATATATACATACTAGCAGCATACCCGTTCTTCGTACGGAGTATATAATATAAAGAAACTTGAAATTCATAATCATGCCCAAATTCTTATAGTATACTAAATGACATGTTTAATCAAAATATTCTGTTAAAATATTTAATATAATGCTCCTAAAAAGAAGTTTAAGAATCTCTGTTCTCGCTATATAAAATTATCTTCATGGACATATCTGAAGAAAGAAACATCTTGGACCCCTTATGTAAGCAAATATAAAAAAAAATATGGAATTGAATCAATATATGCAAAATAAAAGCGTTAAAATTGTATGGGATCCGTACTAATTATATACGCGAATATTAGAAAATATAACCTGTATTAGTAGATTACATGTATAAATTGAAAATACCAATAAACCCGTCATCTTTAAATATGAAGACAGTCATTTATTCCAATATATGTCAAAATTAAAGTGCTAAAATTATATGGGAAGATATACACGTACTACTTATAATGTCCGATTATTAGTAGAAGATTACCCGTTTTGCAATATGAGTCACAAATGTTTTTTGGTAAAATACAACAGACGACGTAATAAATTGAATATATAATTAATCCCCTTAATCTTCATACCAGAAGACTGTACTTGATTCCAATATATATGCCAATATATGTCAAAATATATGCCAATATACCTGTACTACTTATATTCTCGTAGGTTAGAAGATATACCCGTGCATTCCTAGAAGATTACTCGTACAACGTACAATATGCGTGTGTCAGCAATTTTTGCCGCAATAAAACAATGGCGTAATAACTTAAAAATATCAATAATCACTGAATCAATAATTCCGGAAAATATCAATAATAATAATGTTTAAACCTGAAGAGTATAATTGATATTATCCAGTCCAAAATGAAATGGCAATGAAATTTATTTTATATACATATCTTCATTATTCAAATCGGAAAGGATTTAATAAAAATCGTCTGCCGCATAAACACATTGGATTTAAATCCGTTGCTAAGCGACATGATATCATTTGCTTCAAATAAATTGGTAGAAAAAATATCGTCTAAATAGTTATATTTCTATGGAACATTTGGCGACAGTTTCGTCAAATTAGCGACATTTTAAAAAATCGCCAAATTTATCGCCAAGTGGGACTGTAGAACTGACAGTTCCACTTGGCGACAAATTGACGAAATATCATCACAATACTATCCCCTAACAAAACACAATTAATATCATTTATGTAGCGCAATTTTATCAATTTCAAGATATTTTTATAGATTTGAAAACATTTTTATCAATTTGGTGACATTTTAAAAATTCGCTAAATGTATTACTAAGTAGGACCCAAGCCACACGACCAACCCGAAGGTTTATGGCAGCTGTTTGTGTGTCGTTTATATCAATTTGGCGACATTTCCGTCAATTTGGCAAAGTTTAAGAAAAGTTGTCAAATTAGCGATATCCCTCCAAATTCGTAGCTTTGAATTTGCAGATCTGAATGAAACATTCTTATCCCGTTTCAATATACTAAATGAAAACACTACAATTGTATTATAAGATATACCCGCTCTACTCTTTTTCTGTTTCAACAATCGGCTATATGAATTTATTGGCTAAACACAATATATGAGTTTAGTAGCTAAATACGATATAAGCTTGAAAACTCTTTGCCAAAATAAATGAAATTGATGTACGCAGTCAGCAATTAATATAATTAAAAGAAAAATCAAACCGTCCATTCATAAGATATACTTTTATATCCATTTATCCATTTATTTATTATTTAAATCGAAAAAAAATAATAAAAACATTAACAAACACATTTAATTTAATTGCGATGCCGAGCAACATGATATATCCTCCTAAAATGTTAAAATTTATTAACCACTAACAGCACACCTGTTATTCGTACGGAGTGTATAATTTAAAGAAACTTAAAGTTCGCAATCATGTGCAAATTCTGTTAAAATATTAAATTTATTGCTCCTAAAGAGAAGTTTAAGAATATATGTTCTCACTATGCAAAATTATCTTCACGATCAGATCTGAAGAATCCTGCCCCCTTTTGTAAGCAAATTTACAGAAGAAAAAATAGGAATTGAATGAATATATGCAACCCCGTACTAATTATATTGTCGCAGATCAGAAAATATGCCAATGTGTTAGTAGAAGATTACCCGTATTACAATATGCGTCTCAAAAATATTTGCCAAAATAAAAGAGATGACGTAATAAATTGAAAACATCAATAATATCCGTACTCTTTATACCAGAAGGTCGTAATTGATACCAATATATGCCAATATATATCAAAACATATGTCAATATACCTGTACTACTTATATTCTCGTAGATTAAAAGATATACACGTGTATTTGTAGAAGATTCGTACAACATACAATATATGAGTTTAAACAATTTTTGTCATAATAAAATAATTGCGTAATAACTTGAAAATATCAATAATCCTTGAATTAATAATAATGTTTAAACCTGAAGACCGTAATTGATATTATCCAGTCAAAAATGCTATAAGAAAAATCAAATCGCTCTTTTCTAAAATATATTTTTATATCCATTTATTTATTATTCAAATCGAAAAAATAATTATTAAAATTAACAGACAGATTTAATTTAATTGCGTTTCTGAGTAACATGATATAAGATAGAATCTTATAACATGTTAAATATGTCATGTCTTATAACATAAACTGCGAAATTAAAAAACGATTTTGATTTCTCTATACTTCTCATTGTTCCGTAAAAGCGTGTTTTAAATAAACCATGAACCATGGAGATAGATTTCCCCTTTAAATCATGTTTCAAACAATTCATGTTTTCAGAAAGTGACTAATTAACGCAAAAAATCTCCCATCAAACTCAGATATTAAATTTTAATTCACTTTCAAACGATTTTCAAGCTTTTCGTTTGGATAAACCACGGAGTTAGGGAGTAGAACTCCTAGGAAAAAGTTCCGTTTTTCATTAATATCTCGACAACCCCAGGTCTTAGAAACTCGAAACTTGGACAAAATTTATGGGGGGATATTTCAAGGCTATTCACCAAATTTCATTAAATTTGGTTCAGCCGTTTTTCCGTGATGATGAGACAAACGAAAATTTCGTTTTTTACTAATATCTCGAGAACCACTGGTCGTAGAAACTCAAAACACGGATATAATTTTAAGTGGGGCTATTTCTGGGCTACCCACAAAATTTCATCAAATTCAGTTCAGCCGTTCTCCCGTGATGGTGTGACAAACAGACAGACAGACAGACAGACAGACAGACACACAGATTTTCATTTTTATTTATATAGATGTATAAGGAAAGTATTGTGACGGGGTCGAAAATTCGAATTCCAGTTTTCGACGGGAGAGCACGTTTCAAGCATCCCTGAAAACGAATCAGACGTTTATGAGATGATGTCTGTTTGTGTGTGTGTATCAGTGAGTCTGTGGAGACGATAACTGACGAAAGAATGGACCGATTCGAACCAAATTTGGTACAAAAATTACAATCCGTATACACTGGAAGCCTATTGCTTTTTATACGCAATCGAATGTTCAGAACCCTCCTAAATTTTCGAGTGAAACTTTGAAAAAATCGTCAAAAAATCAAAACCGCTAATAAAATTACGCAAATAGACATTTCTTATGTAATTTTCATTAGAAAACGATTAGCATAAATTTTAAAACGCTAACATGAACCGTTCTCGAGATATTGCACATTTTTAAAAAAAAATGATCAAAAAGTTATATAAAATAAAAAAAAATATTTCCTATTGGGAAACATGTTCACTTTTCATATGCGATAAATTGAGTGACATCATTCTCGTGGATCTAGTTCGTTCCATTCATGAAAAAATATACTTTGAGTAATACTTTTGTATTTGAACGCCAATAGTCATTTATCTGCGTAAGAATAACTTATTTCTCCGTCCATAACGCTTGGCGAGATTTTGGCGACGAATTTGGCGGAATGTCGCCAATTTGGTGACATTTTTAATTGTTGCCAAATTAACAAACATCTCGCCAAATTAATAAAAATGACGCTAAATCAATGAAAATGACGACTAACTGAAGAAAATTCAATATCTTGGAAAGTATCTACTATAAGAGTATTAGGTATCTACTATAAGAATAACATTTTTTTTAACTGTAGAAGTAGTAAATTCATTGCATTATATAAGGAAAGTCATGTGCTGCCAAATCCGATTTTTTTAAATTACATATTGCGTTTCGACTTACTTGGTGCTTAAATACATTGTTTAATGTTTACTTTCCTTATATACTAAATAAGCGGGTACTCATATGGGTCTTTTCTAACTAATTAGAAGACATTATTTCCTGTCTTTCTTTATTATTTTCCTTGTATACATAGTATAATGTATAGGGGAAGTACTGTGGCGGGGGCGAAAATTTAAACACAAGGTTTGGACGAAAGAGTGCCTTTTAAGCATTCCTGAACTCGAATCAATCGTTTTTAAAGGGATGTGTGTGTATATATGTCGGTGAGACTATGGATACGATATCTCACGAACGAATGAAATGTTTCAAACGTAATTCGGTGCAATTATCAATAACTACTGTGGTTCTATTGATTTGAAGCGGAATAAAATATTTGGAAGACCCCTTTTCAAGGAATTTTCAATGAAGTCATTAAGAAATCAAGATCTTCAAAAATGATAAATAAATATTCTTTTCAGTGGTTTTTAACACTTTACAACATAGTTGAAAAGTGTTTAAGACTTTGTTCATTCTGTCTGTCTGCCCGTTATCACGATAACTGCCGTAAAAATGAATTTATCAAAATGAAATTTCAGAATGTTGTTCAGACGGTCTGTGGGACCTATGGGAATATAAATGAATAATATCAACCAATTAGTTTTGGATTGAACTCGGGTTAAAAATATGAAATACATGGAACCCTACGGGACCTAATTTTCAAGCATTTTTTAAGCGAATTTAAAATTCACAAATTGCTTCGAAAGTTTTAGGAAATATTCAAATTATCCCATAAAATATATATAAAAAAAATTCAGCAAAATATATTCAGTAGTTTTTTAAATAAAAATTAAAATAACAATTATACCATTTATATGAAGAGATCACGTGACCATTATATGAATAGATCAAGTGGCCTACTTCAGATTAAAATATGGCATCCATCTTGTCTCAAAATCGTGATTTTTAAAGTTCTTTTTAATTCATATTTAGTATCGTATCCGTCCTAAAATCGCTTTATTTTTGCTTAAATTCTGTGCATCTACATACTGAAACAACGCAATTATAATATATTTGAACTTAAATAATCATCCAATTTTGATTATTTCTACAACGAAGCCTAATTTTCACTTATGTAGAATGTAAACACCGAACGATGTAGAATGAGTTGTATAAGAATTGCTGCATTTCCTTAACGCAAAATTATTTAGCTCATGGCGTCTGCAATATAGCTGATATGAGTGAAACATTCATTGATTCTACAGAAAATCAGACGATTTTGTAGATGAAGTTTTAAGCATAGATTTAAATTACTTGTACCTCCATGGTTTTAAGTTTTTAAATAAAATAAATTATTATAGTATTGTGATAAATGAAAGGATTGGAAAAATGTTTATGAATGAAATGCTGCTTTTATAGAGAGAGCCAGACGTGTTATATTTCGATGACGTCATTTGAAAAAGTTCATTTGTTTTCAATGAAGTTTTCAAATATAATAAATTATTGTAGTATTATGATAATTTTAAAATATCACCGAGGAATGTATCGCATTTTAGAGATGTTTAAACCAGGCCATTTACATTTCAATGCCGTCATTTGAATGATGTTCATTTTTTTCGATGCAGTTTCATTGAATTCAGTTGTTTTTCCACTTTGTTCTTACATCTAATTTGGCGATCGTCTAATGACTAAAGGCGTATATTGAGTTATATTAATATATATTGTTTATATTTTCTGTTACTTGTATTATTGTTTGTTGTCCCAGAAATCGCTAAGGGTTGGACATTCGACTTGAGGTTGGGCTTGATAAAGACTCAAGCCCAATGGCCAATATTCTACGTTTTCCTGTTGCTCCAATTTTTGTATTTTGTATTTGAATATGTGGTTATTCATGCTCTTAATAACCCTCGCCATTGTATCCGGTATGTGTGTTTCATATATATATATATATATATATATATATATATATATATATATATATATATATATATATATATATATATATATATATATATGTATATATATATATATATATATATATATATGTATATATATATATATATATATATATATGTATATATATATATATATATATATATATATATATATATATATGTATATATATATATATATATATATGTATATATATATATATATATATATATACATATATATATATATATATATGTATATGTATATATATATATATATATGTATATATATATGTATATGTATATATATATATATATGTATATATATATGTATATGTATATATATATATATATATGTATATGTATATATATATATATATGTATATATATATGTATATGTATATATATATATATATGTATATATATATGTATATGTATATATATATGTATATATATATATATATATATATATATATGTATATATATATATATATATATATATATATATATATGTATATATATATATATATATATATATATATATATATATATATGTATATGTATATATATATATATATATATATATATATATATATATATGTATATATATATATATATATATATATATATATATATATATATATGTATATATATATATATATATATATATGTATATGTATATATATATATATATATATATATATGTATATGTATATATATATATATATATATATATGTATATGTATATATATATATATATATATATATATGTATATGTATATATATATATATATATATATATATGTATATATATATATATATATATGTATATGTATATATATATATATATATATATATATGTATATATATATATATATATATATATATATATATATATAGTATATATATATATATATATATATATGTATATATATATATATATATATATATATATATATATATATATATATATATATATATATATATATATATATATATATATATATATATATATATATATATATATATATATATATATATATATATATATATATATATATATGTATATATATATATATATGTATATATATATATATATGTATGTATATATATATATATATATATATATATATATATATATATATATAAATTAGTAAATCCAATGTTAAAATGTAAGTAGTAACTCATAATACACTATTCCAAATTTTCTACAAAATACAAAGTAATAAAAGAAATTAAAACATAAAGAGGAAATTATAAAGCGTAATGCAGGTCATAAAGACAAAGACAATCAACAAATTTCAAAGATGAGGAATGAAAATAGGAAATCAAAAAAATCAAGCAAAAAAGCTTGCACATGGAAGAGCTTTAGGCTTAAGATAAGTTCATTTCGAAAAAATTCTCGTCAAGTCCATATATTCCTTCGAAATGAACACAAAAATGCTTGTTTCTGAAGCACAAGATAGATGTTATCTATAAACTTGTGTTATATGGACGACAAGCATATAGATTGGAAAAATAAAGGAAACATAAATACCTTAAAATACACTTCATTAGTACAACCATGACGAGCAAAATATGACTAGACCAATGTTGCCATATGCAGAAATGAAAAGATTTGATTTGCTGTTGCCAAAGAGAGTAATAAAACTGTACTGCGTAAAAGCAATAAAATGAGTTATTCAACAGTTAAAGCTTCAAGATAAAAAGATGAAAATATAATTTCAATAGAATGAGGAAGTATGGCTAAAATAAGATACTAAGGAGAGATTATGAGAATTTTAGGCTAATCGAAACTTATTAACTATACCATTTAATAAATATACAGGATATTTATACATTTTACTGGTAATGTTGAGGTCATTAATGTGCAAAGCATGAAATTTTTTATCTGATAATCTATAAATTCTAAAAATTTGATTAAGTATAATATTTCTAAACAATTGAATCGAGTTGCAGGAATCAAAAGGTAATAATTTATTAATATTAAATTTAAAAAAATCTTTTTTATCATATAAATTAGTAACTATCCCATGAGCAGGTTCTATAATTAGATTTAAATCCAAATAATAAATATTATTACTAATAATAGTTTCATTAGGTATTAATTCCAAATTAACCGGATAGAAATCTATATCTATGACGCAGTTATCAGTAAATACAAGACAAATCAGATCATCTACATATCTGCAAATTTTATAATCTGTTGAAGTAAAGAATTTTCAATATTGATATAGGTATAAATTAGCTAACATACTGCTACTACAGCCACCTTGAGGAACACCTGAGACTTGTAAGAATAATTTATTACCTTGAAAGATATAATTATTGAAAAGAACAAAATGGAGAAGCTTAGGAAAATTGTTAAATTTAGTAAGATGAGAATGATTAGTAATATAAGCATATATATATATATATATATATATAAGAAACCCGGTTAAAGTGACCACCCTTGGGACCGCGAAAGCTGGTCACTTTATAAAAATGACAGTGGTTACTATATGAAAATGGTATGGTCACCTTAGCCAGCTGGTCAATATACCAAGGTGGTCACTTTACCAGGTTTCACTGTATACATATATATATATATATATATATATAGTAATTATTTTTTTATATGTAAAGATAATAGTTAAAATTGCTATATATAATTATTTACTTATATAGTGTTTCATTCGCCTTCTCTGGCCAAAATGTCCTGAAAAAAACACCAGTCCTAAGTATCATTTCTTCTCACATGTAATATACTATCATCTTTGTTTGGGGATGTATCAAACTATTCCATAGAACACATTGCTATGGAAATTTTGAAATGTGAATCATGAGATTTACTATTAAATTATATCTAGCTTTCGCAAAAAGTACCTGCACATAAAATGTGATAGCGGTAAGTGCATTTGTTTGTACATGCAATCGGCCATCCATCTAAAAGTGTTCAAAATATGTTCTACACACCTTCAAATGTGCTTATTCGTCAAAATCTCAAAGTTTAAAGTTTTCAATAAACATTACTTTTGCTTATACAATAGCATGAGAAAGTAAATGATGGAGTCCCGGGATAGACCAGCGAATATGGCGAGAGGATCGCACAAGGAAGATCCGAGTTCGATACTTACCGCCTCCTGAGCTATTTGCGTGTCTACGTGGAGAATGGGAACTTTAAATCAGTAGATCTTAATGACCATCGAGAGATGATGATCAGGGGAAGAATGATACGATCCCTGTGGCTGCCATCTCTATTGTGTTCAATCTAAAATTAAGCGACAAAAAATGAAGTTGACTGACATCGTGTGTATTTTCGGATTATACCAACGCCAGATGTCTTCCTCACCTTTACTAGGATAAGTAAAAAAAATAATGTCTTTTGATTGTAAAAAATATGATGCGTCCAACACATCATTCGCCCTACATCTGAACTACGTTTGAATTTGATGCAAAATTATATCTTTATCAGATTCTCTGAAAATCGATGTGGTTATTTTTTCAATTTACCTCCTATGATTACCGATTGAAATAACATCAAATTTTGGCCAACGCTCCTTTTGCATCCCATTTCTCTGCTGGAGAAAATATGTTGGCCAGGTGTTACTGACCGTTTTTCTAATCCTCTTGCACTTTGCCTATAAACGTTGCGTTAGTTCATATAACCTTAGCTCAAGTGTAAATAAAATTAAAGTATCCTATTTGGTTTGCAGAGTTCACATCGATAATAAGAGCTTGAAATTTTGTCACAGTAGCTCAACGGTAGAGCGTCGGCTGGCCAGTTTGGAGACTCAGGGTTCGATTCCCGGTTGGGGCAGCAAGGTTCTTTACAATGGCGCCCGAACAAATCAACCCTGAGGACCCAGATCGTCCAGATCACTCGAGAGTATAGAGCAGTTGAGTGAACTAACGGGGAATAAATCAACCCTGTAGGTTAGTGCAAAAATGCTCGAGGTCTGAAAGTACCCTAGAACCCTAGTGAGGACCCTAGTGCGACTAGTACGGATTCAGTGGACTCTGGAAGATTGAACGTCGATCTTAAAATTGAGAAGATAAGGACAACGCAGGATACCAACCTGGGTGAAAAAACTAGTAGCACGATACTTATCTGTAGTAAAAAATAGCAGGAGGTGGTCAGTCAGATTGTCAGTTGCCAGCCAATCTGGCATTAGACGGTGGAGAATGCAGATTCCACTTCGACTATAAGAACTTGCAATTTCGGCCTGGTCAGAGATCAGGGGTTCGATTCCCCGTTGGGGCAGCAAGGCTTTTTACAGGTTGGATTCAATTTGTCAGTTCTTATAGAAGTTTGCAAAATTGCGCAACATATAAATGTTTTACCGTCATTGCAAGTGATGTTTATTGCATGATAATGAGCATAGAAAAAGTTGAAACCGGTCCATGAATGTTACTATCTGCATTGGAAGCGTAATTCTAACATGCAACGCCACCTAAAGACTATTAGTTCTAGAAATGTTTCAAGCAGAAGCAAAAACATTTATACAAATTATTGTTCAATTAATAATCCACACAAATTGACATTATTAAACGCAATTGCTCATTTTGCGTTGAAATTGACAAATATATCTTTTAGTCAGAATGGTAGCATAAAAAAGTAGGATAATATATAACCAGAGTAGCAAACAATCACGCCAATACGAATCTTACTCCCCGAAAAAAGTTTGTTTCTGTGTTTTCAGAACTTATCAATATTTTAGGACGCAGATTCTTTGGAGAAGTAAATATACGTCACGTGGCTGGAAAACTTGTGTTAGTGGTCTGAAAGTAATTTTCAAACTTCCAAATAAGGCGTGAATATTTTATATGCAGTTAGAGGATAACACGTAAATAACAGCGCAGGAGGTTATATATTAATTTTTCAATTTATTTAAACGCTTCAATTCAACAGCCAAGGGTTGATCCATAAATAATGAACACTATCAATTTTTTTACAACACTATCAATTTTGCAACTGAGTGTTAGTAATAAAAGGTAAATTTAGAATCTTTGAACTTCTAGAGACACTAAATGCTTTGATCCGACGTCTGTCGTATAATAGGGCTTTGCAAAATAGCAAGAGCGTGTCCAACATATCAGCACTTACCGCCTTTCTTTCTTTTCTTCGACCCAAAACGTCCGACCTACCCGAGGGTATAAGGTATATACTTCGACGGGCGGAGCAGTGCCACACCCAATTTAGACCAGTACCCAGTGATTAAGGCATCCACAGAGATCGAATATCCTTCCCCCTACCACCAACTTCTTTGAAGACACGCATATTCAACATGCTCGTATTCTACGTGAACACATGGAAAGATTGAGCAGAGTCAGGAATCGAACGTGGATCCTTCGAGAGCAATCCCTCACTCTAATCTCCGCTCAATGGGCTGCCCCGCCCCTTCCCCAAATTTCGTAGAAAAGCCATATTTTTATCTGGAAATATATATTGTTACGAAACGTATCCTTAGGAATCGTGGATGTACATGAAGGATACAAGAGCGAGTCCAACTTTCTCGATAACTGACGTTTATTCACAAGCACAAAGTAAAGAGGAACAGTATACAATCAAACATCACTTAAATACTCCAATAATTTCACAGAATAAGCGATATTATATTCTCAAAATGCTAACAAAAGTACTTTCACAAAACACCTGCTACTATTCTAAAAACATGAGCCAACGGCTCTACCGTGCTGAAAACACCGCTTTCCGTTAGATCACCGAAGTTAAGCAGCATCGGGCCCGGATAGTACTTGGGTGGGTGACCACCTGGGAACACCGTGTGTTGTTGACCCATTTATGTCGACGTGGTGGCCGAACGGTCAAGGCGAGAGCTTCCAGCGATCGATCGACCGCCACGTTGTGGGTTCGAGTCCCATGTAATACATGGATGTTGTGTGTTGTGGGCGCAGTGTGTTCCGCCCCCTCTGGTGCGCCTGGGGTAACGTCCTAGGATGGCAAAATAGTTCACGATTTCGGCCGTACATAGGGCAAACGACGTAAGTCGACGTAGAGTCTAGTGCCTGGCCATTGGAAAAAAAACAATTCTAAAAACATTGACAAAAATCAATGTAGCTCGTGTCACGTCCATTCGCCAACTCCACTTCAACGGAGGGGGCGAGTCCTTTTTATAGTCTTTCCATAGAAACTTCTGGAAATATCTATATCTCAAAAAATAATCGTTCCAACGAGACGTTTCTAGAAACCAAATGTCGCCAACTTGGCGATAAATTGTCATATCTGGAAACCCTTCTTGTAACTGGGAAATCCTTGAAACCCTGGGCTCAAGTCATGCTGACGCCATGTGCTGCATTTTCTTCGCCTGGTCTTCGAGACAGACGATAGAAGAGGCGCAAACGGAACATTGAGCGTTCGCAACATTATCCATACAAAATTGTCAGAACTCTCTAATTTTCCATACCCCCTGTGACCTAGGAAGCTGGATCTAAAACCACTTATAGTATATATCATGGGAAAGAACCTAATGGGGCCAAATTTAAGACATCCCCCTCCCCTCTGTAACGGGTAAAATGAGGTCGTAAAGTCTTTCTAGACGCACCAGAGAACTTCCCGGTGTCTGAAAAGAATAAATGTTTGTACACATATAGTATAGGCCATGGAACAGAAGCTAAGTGAGCCAGGTTTCATATTTCTCATCTGGTGGTTTGGCATAATGAGTGGCTAAAATGGAATTTGCAAAACCCTATACACTCGCCCTTCCTATTGGTCACCTAAAAGACAAGAACATATCACACTTAACCTGAGCCAATTGTCGATTAAGACGAAGCCTGTTTCTGGACGCTAAATGGCAAACAATATAAAACGTGTTAAGAAAATATTGCAACTTTATATTTTAAGATTGTTAGTTCTCCTGCCTTCGACAGGCTTAAACAAGTGTCATTATATAATTACAAATAATTTTCACAATTAATTCAAAAATTATTTATTTTATTTACAGCGACAGTAAACAGTTTCAAGTAAACAATAATGTTAAAGAGATAATTTTTACAATTGTATAGAAACATTTATAGCGCCAATGAATACTTTTGAAGATCCTGCAATAAACAGATTCCCAGAAAAAGAAAAATTAGTTGTTTATAAGATACTGAGAAGTTACTGCTGTAAAATCACGCTTTTAAGACAGATATTATGTGTTTTCTTAAAAAGAAAACAAATTACAAAATTGCCAATAATATTTTATTAGAAAATTATTTAGAAAATATTATTCCTACTTGTAAACACTAATTATTGCATGCTTTTATGTAGATTCTAATTTCCAAGCGGATTGTTCCCTTATTACTTTTATTATTGTATACAATAATGTATAAGGAAAGTAATGTGATAGGGTCGAAAATTCGAGTTTTGGACGGGAGAGCACATTTCAAGCATCCCTAATCCCGAATCGAACATTTTTGAAGGGATGTCTGTCTGTGTGTGTGTCTGTTAAGTGAGTCTGTGGAGACGATAACTGACGGACAAATGGGCCGATTCGAACGAAATTTAGTACAAAAATTACAATCCGTAAACACTGGAAGCCTGGTGTTTTCATACGCAATCGAATGTTCAGAACCCCCCCCCCCCCTAAATTTTCGAGTGAAATTTTGAAAAAATCGTCAAAAAATCAAAACCTCTAATGAAGTTACGCAAATAGACATTGCGTATGTAATTGTTCATTAGAAAACGATTGACATAAATTTTAGAACGCTAACATGAACCGCTCTCGAGATATTGCACTTTTTAATAAGATATCAAAAAATCATATAAAATAAAAAAAAATATGTCCTATTGAGAAACATGTTCACTTTCCATTCACTATATACACCGCCAACGGCCCTACCGTGCTGAAAACACAGGTTCTCGTTAGATCATCGAAGTCAAGCAGCATCGGGCGCGGTTAGTACTTAGGTGGGTGACCACCGGGGAACACCGCGTGCTGTTGGCACTTTTCGGGCACGATAGCCTGGTGGTTTGTGCACTGAATTTACACGCTGCCACAACAGCCGCCGTGTTCATGCGGAGTACGATCACGTTAAGCATGTGGGTCCGTAAGTCCTTCCGAGAGGTTGGTGGTAGGGGAGAAGGGTACGGTCCCTGTGGATGCCTCCCCCACTTGGTTCAGGTCTAAATTGGGTGGCACTTCCCGGCCGTCCAAACGGTTACCTTACACCTTTCTGGTAGGTCGGACGGTCTGGGTCTCAACAACAACAACTTTTCATATATAATACCATGCGATAAATTTGGTGACATCATTCTCGTGGATCTAGTTCGTTCCATTCATGGAAAAAGATACTTTAAGTAATACTTTTGTATTTGAACGCCAATAGTCATTTATCTGCTGCAAGATTCGAATTCGAGTTTTCGACGAGATACGATTATAAGTCGAATTCGAGTTTTCGACGAGAGAGCACGTTTCAAGCATCCCTGATCACGAATCAAACATTTTTGAAGTGATGCCTGTGTGTGTGTGTGTCAGTGAGTCTGTGGAGAAGATAACTGACGAACGAATGGACCAATTCGAACGAAATTTGGTACAAAAATCGCAATCCGTAAACACTGGAAGCCTATTGTTTTTATACGCAATCGAATGTTCAGAACCCCATTAAATTTTCGAGTGAAATTTTGAAAAAGTCGTCAAAAAATCAAAACCACTAATAAAGTTACGAAAATAGACATTTGTTATGTAATTTTTCATTTGAAAACGATTGACATAAATTTTAGAACGCTAACATGAACCGTTCTCGAGATATTGCACATTTTTAAAAAAAAAGTATCAAAAAGTTATATAAAATAAAAAAAAAATATTTCCTATTGAGAAACATGTTTACTTTTCATATGTAATACCATGCGATAAACATGATGACATCATTCTCGTGGACTAGCTCGTTCCAATCATGAAAAAAGATACTTTGAGTAATACTTTTGTATTTGAACGCCAATAGTCATTTATCTGCTGTAAGAATAACTTATTTCTCCGTCTATAAGGCTTGGCGAAATTTTGGCGACAAATTTGGCGGAATGTCGCCAACTTGTCGACATTTTTAATTGCTGCCAAATTAACAAAAATCTCGCCAAATGGATAAAAATGACGCTAAATCAATGAAAATCACGATTCATTGAAAAAAATTCAATATCTTAGAAAGAATATAAGTATCTACTATAAGAATAACATTTTTTTAACTGTAAAATTAGTAAATTCATTGCATTATATAAGGAAAGTCATGTGTTTGCCCACATTTAGTTATTTTGTGCATGCGATAGCTGCCACGATTGTTAATGAATTTTCACGAAACTTTATATCCGGCTTTGTTATTAAAAAATGTAGAAGTAGATAGAGTTTTTTTTTTTTTTTTAATTTGAGCGATGATTTCGAATTTTATTCGAAACATTATATTTGTTAATATGGCAGCACAGTAAACAATTTGGCATAATTATGCGTAAAAGGGTTTATTTCTGGCTCAATGATCACGAGATTTAATAGTTTCAATCGTTGAGAAAAATAGCCGAGATACATATCTTTTTGTTCGTGACGCCACCCTCACAGCAAAGATCGTCACATGTGTGACAATGACGTTGTTGTCACGTGACACCTGGGTCACAGTATGACATCATATTTGTGACTTCTATGCGACGTTACGTATTAGTAACGTTGTAACTTCATTGTGACTATATTCTGTGACGTTTGCGCAATTTAATTAACACGTAACAATGTGACGACATTACAAAGGCAATTACAATGTGACGTCACAAACAAGTTTATATGGGACGTCAGAAACGACCATGGAAATGACCAAAATGACTTCACTGTGACCTCAACATGACATTGCCGAGACGTACTGCGATGTCCTGTGACGTCCCAAAGTCACAGTGTGACGTAAATCTTACGTCATTGGGGAAAAAAATGCTGTTAGGGCATTAGCCCCCTTTAGGGAAAGGGAAGGATTCCTCCCCCGGGGGTGCATTCTCAAGATGGTATCAATCAAAAGATTTTCCCAGTCCTTTAAATTGAAGGGCAACACGCTGTAGCTGCAAACATTTGTACACACGATATCGATTTTTCAAAATTTTTCTTATAAAATTTGAGGAAAAAAAATGAATGGATTTTCATGAAACTTTATATCCGGCACTTTATAGAAAACTCCGAAAAGAATAGAAATTTCCGAAACTTTATAGAAATCTAGAATTTGATAGAATTTTTTTTTAATTCGAACAAAACTTCGAAATTTATTCAACATTTTATGTTCCCTTAACATGTCAGCACAGAATAAAATTTGACATAATTATGTATAAAAAAATTTATTTATGTCTTAATGATCACGGAACTTAACCATTTCTATCATTGTAGTGAAATATAGCCTCTATACAATTAAGTTCGTTATGTCAATAACCCCTCTCCCCCCCGGAGGGGATACAATGTCGAAATTAGTATCAATCAAAATATTTTTTTAAGTATTTTAAAATGAAGTGTAAAATACTATAATTGTAATCATTAGGAGAATTAATATAGATTTTTCAAACTTTGCTTGTAATGTTTGCAAAAATAATAATAATAATAATAAATAAGTAAATAAATAAAAATAAAAAATAGTCACAAAGTACTTAAATATGGATTCTGGTCTGAGAAAGTCGAGTTTAATAAAAATAATAATAAATAAATAAAAAAATAAAAATAAAAAAGTCAGAATGTACATAAAAATGGATTCTGGTATAAGAAAGTCGAATTTAATAATAATAATAATAATAATAATACATAAATAAATAAATAAACAAAGAAAGACAAAAGAAAAATGTAAAAGTCTCAAAGTACTTAATGGATTCTGGTATGAGAAAGTCGAGTTTAATTATAATAATAAATAAATAAATTAGTAAATAAATAAAAATAAAAAATAGTCACAAAGTACTTAAATATGGATTCTGGTATGAGAAAGTCGAGTATAATAATAATAATAATAATACATAAATAAATAAATAAACAAAGAAATAAAAATAAAAATACAAATGTCACAAAGTACTTAAAAATGGATTCTGGTATGAGAAAGTCGAGTTCAATAATAATAACAATAATATATAAATAAATAAATAAACAAAGAAAGAAAAAAAATATAAACTTCACAAAGTACTTAATGGATTCTGGTATGAGAAAGTAGAGTTTAATTATAGTAATGAATAAATAAATAAATAAAAATAAAAAAATCACAAAGTACTTAAAAATGGATTCTTGTATGCGGAAATCGAATTTAATAATAATAAAAATAAATAAATAAAGAGAGAAAGAAAAGTAAAAGTATAAAAGTCACAAAGTACTTAAAAATGGATTCTGGTATGAAAAAGTCCAGTTAAACCCCCACACCAGTTATTAGCAGGTAAATTTAGTTGAAATGTTAGTTGCATTTTGAATATAAAACTTGAGGATTCTATTTACACAAATATCAAAATGATATTGTTATAATGCACGTAAAAATATATAGCTAATATATTCAAATCATTTATACATTTTAATTTATACATTTTAAGTAGTACGTTATTATTCAAATACCTATATAAGTTATCAGTAAAAGATTCAAAAACAAGAGAAATTATTGCGTACTAGTATACAAGCAAATATTTAACGCGTATAACGTTAACGTTTATATAACTTTAACGTTTATATAATACAATGTTAACGTTCATATAATATAACGTTAACATTTATATTGTAATGGCGTAATCCCTGGAATCGTGTTTGTGCGCTTAGGATACCAGAATAAGTTCACATTTCTGGGTAACTAGCACGATTATTCACGAGCACAGCGTAAACATGAGCAATATACAGCAAATCAACATTAAAATGCTTCACTAGTTTTACAAAATAACCGATATGCCAACGGCCCTACCGTGCTGAAAACACCGGTTCTCGTTAGATCACCGAAGTCAAGCAGCATTGGGCGCGGTTAGTATTTGGGTGGGTGACCACCTGGGAACACCGCGTGCTGTTGGCACATTTCGGGTGCGGTAGCCCGGTGGTTTGCGCGCTGGATTTGCACGCTGCCACAACTGCCGCCGTGTTCATGCGGAGTATGATCACGTTAAACATGTGGGTCCGCAAGGCCTTCCGAGAGGTTGGTGGTAGGGGAAGGAGGGTACGGTCCCTGTGGATGCCGCCCCCACTGGGTTCCGGTCTAAATTGGGTGGCACTTCCCGGCCGCCAAACGGTTACCTTACACCTTTCTGGTAGGTCGGACGGTCTGGGTCTCAACAACAACAAAATAACCGATACAGTTATCAAAACGTTGTCGCAAGTAACAGTTCAATGTAGTTCGTATCTCGTCAACTGCTCTCCAAAGGAGTGCTGACTCATTTTAGACTCTCTATAGAAACTTCTTGAATTCTCTCCTATGTCGTAGAATATCGGTTCTTTCGAGGTGTTTCTCGAATTTTCGAAAAGGCACCAAATGTCGCCAAGTCGATGATAAATCGCCAAATCTGGAAACCCTTCTTTGAACATCTGTAAGTGGAAACCCTATACTCACGTCATGGGAAAAGATGCCTGCACGGGTGTTTGTTCAGTCTGGTCTTCGAAACAGATGAAAGTGAGAGGAAAAAAGAGACTCCACAGCATTTTGTAAGTTCGTAACAAGGTAATATAATGTTAACTCTCATATAATACAGGGTTAACGTTTATATAATATAACGTTTTCATTTATATAACGCCATTAGTAACTAAGCTTATTCATCCGACTCCTAAACTAAAACCTGCCAAGCACACGCGATAATATTTTAAATAGGAAAACTAAAAAGGAGAAAATATTAATATATTTTGAATCAAATTACAATAGTAGCCCTAAGAAAAATGAAATATATGTAAATGTATGATAAAGTTGAATGGATATCAACATTCCAAATATTTTAACTTTACAAGCGAAACTTCCAGGTCTAGTATAATTCTTAAAAATCTTATCTTTATTACAACATAACGAAAAATCCCGGAAATGAACGAAACTTATGCGTCAGTCACACGTCAACGAATCCCCCCCCCCCCTAGTTTAAAAAAAAAAAATAAAGAAACGCTTTTCGCCATTTCTTAAATCTGGGTACTTTAATTCAAAAAAAGTAATTGAGTGGAAATTCGAGAAAAGAAATAACTTTTTTACTCTCTTTTTCGCAGTTAGAAATATATCGGATTTAAGATTTGTGAAGTCTCAAAAATGGATTTGAAATGATTTACACCATTGTTGGGCAAAATTTTTGTTGGCACGACCCCACGGACGGATTATGTTATTTAAGAGACACCATGCCACCAAGCAAATAAAATAAGGGGTTAAAAATAATAGTGAAATATACATGTTTCAAAAGACATTTTTTTTTAGTCTAGAACGAATCACCCGCCGTTACCCTGGTCCTGAATAAGTGTGGGGTATTTATATAATATAGACACAGGTAACATCATACTGTTTCGACATATACTCTACAGATTCTAGGGAGTGCGCTCAGAATACAAGAATGAGTCCAAATTTGTTGATAACTAAAGTGTTTATTCACAAGCACAACGTAAACAGGAACAATATACAGTAAAACAACGCTTAAATGCTTCACTAATTTCACAAAATAACCAATACTATTCCCAAAACATTGACGTAAATCAGTTCACTGTTGTCCGTATCTCGTCAATTGCTCTCCAATGGAGTGATGACTCCTTTTATAGACTCTCTATAGAAACTTCTGGAATTCTCCTATATCTTGTAGAATATTGGTTATTTCGAGGTGTTTCTCGAACTTTCGAAAGTCGCCAAATCGGCAATAAATTGCTAAATTTGTAAAGTCACTTTTTATTCGACACATAGCAACCCTGGATGGCAACGTCATGGGAAAGGATGCCTGTACGTGTGTTTTCTCAGTCTGGTCTGTGAAAAAGCCGAAAGTGAGAGGGGCAAAGGAACTCTACAGCATTTATCAAGTTCGTAACAATATAATATAACGTTAACGCTTATATAATATAACGGTAACATTTATATAATATAACGTTAATATTTATATAACTCCACTAGTAACAATCAAACTCACTCATCCAACTCCTAAACTAAAACGCAGCTGCAAAGCATACGCAATAATATTACTTTACTTATATACATAATGTATAAGGAAAGTATTGTGACGGGGTCGAAAATTCGAACTCGACCCCGTCAAGGAGAGCACGTTTTAAGCATCCCTGATCACGAATCAAACATTTTTGAAGTGATGTCTGTGTGTGTGTGTGTGAAAGTATGTGTGTGCGTGTGAAAGTATGTGTGTGCGTGTGAAAGTATGTGTGTGCGTGTGAAAGTATGTGTGTGTATGTCAGTGAGACTGTGGAGACGATATCTGACGAACGAATGGACCGATTCGAACGAAATTTGGTACAAAAATCAGAATCCGTAAACACTGGAAGCCTATAGTTTTTATACTGAATCGAATGTTCAGAATCCCCTAAATTTTCGAGTGAAATTTTGAAAAAATCGTCAAAAAATCAAAACCGCTAATAAAGTTACGCAAATAAATATTTCTTATGTAATTTTTCATTAGAAAACGATTGACATAAATTTAAGAACGCTAACATGAACCGTTCCCGAGATATTGCACATTTTTCAAAAAAATTATCAAAAAGTTATAAAATAAAAAAAAATATTTCCTATTGAGAAACATGTTCACTTTTCATATGTAATACCATGCGATAAATTGGGTGACATCATTTTCGTGACATCATTTCTAGCTCGTTCCATTCATGAAAAAAGATACTTTGAGTAATACTTTTGTATTTGAACGCCAATAGTCATTTATCTGCTGTAAAAATAACTTATTTCTTCGTCCGTAACGCTTGGCGAGATTTTGGCGACGAATTTCGTGGAATGTCGCCAACTTGGAGACTTTTCAAAATGTTGCTAAATTAACGAAAAACTCGCCAAATGGATAAAAATGACGCTAAATCAATGACGACTCATTGATGATTTATCAATATCTTGGAAAGAATGTAAATAACTACTATAAAAATAATCTATTTTTTTTACTATAAAAGTAGTAAATTCATTGCATTATATAAGGAAAGTCATGTGCTGCTAACATCAAATTTTTTTAGATAGGAAAACTAAAAAGGAAAAATTATAATATATATTTAATCTAATTACAAAAGTAGTTCTAAATAAAATGAAATATATGAAGATGTATGATAAAGTTGAGTGGAAACCAACATTCCAGATATTTTAACCTTACCAGCAAAACTTCCATATCTAGTATAATTCTTAAAAATCTTATCTTCATTAAAATATAACGATATATCCCGGAAAAGAACGAACCTTATGCGTCAGTCACACGTCAACTAATTTTACACCCCCCCCCCCTCCCTTAAAAAAAAATAAAAATATAAGGAAACGTTTTTCGCCATTTCTTAAATCTGGGTACTTTAATTCAAAAGAAGTAATTGAGTGGAAATTCGAGAGCAAAAATACTTCTTTATTCTTTTTTTGCAGTTAGAAATTTATCGGATTTTAGATTTGTGAAGGCTCAAAAAAGGATTTGAAATGATTTACATTGTTGCTCAAACTTTTTGTTGATACGGCTCCACTGATGAATTATGTTATTTAAGAGACACCATGCAAATAAAATAAGGGGTAAAAAAAAATAGTAAACTGTACATGTTTAATAAGGCATTTATTTTACACTAGAGCGAATCACCCGCCGTTGTCCGAGTCCCGGATAAGTTCCCGGTACTTAAATAATAAAGACACTGGTGACATCATATCAAATCGTCTCTTTTGAACTAAAGTTATTCTCAGAATATAAATAAAATCTCAATCGCAAAATGAAAATAACAATTGCCCATACTTCCGAAAAAACCGTAGTTTTAATATTTCCAATACTTTTATAAAAACAGCTTTAAAAATGCGAAAGGAACTAAATGACATCATGACGTTTTCTATCTTCGCAAAGCAGAAGAAAAAAAAAATAATAATTAAAACCTCTCTAAGGATGTTCTCCCTGGCTGCCAAGCACCCACCTATCACAACCGCTTACTTCTCTTTAAAATGGATCTGATATAGAGAAGGGAGGGGAGCTTTGAATTGCAGACAGTTCATTGTGATGAGTGCATGAGATCAGTTAAAACTATTAGAATTAAAATTACTTATAAAATCGGAAATTTTTTTGATAGATATCTCATATATATGCGGATGTTTTAGCCAAATTATAGAATTATGCTAATCTTTCGGATGCGACCATATATACAGGTATCCAGTGCTATCGCCCAATAGCTATTTCCTCAACCGTTAGTCACAGAGATGTACTTCCAATTGCAAAAATGTTTTACATTTTAAAATCTATTATCTTAGAAACAGTTTAAATCAATAAATGTATTTCTGAAAGAAATACGAAATATAAATTTTTATACGGCCCCCCCGGTCCTACCAGTTATATTTAGGAAAATAACCCTCATACAATTTCATGCAAAATTAAAAAAAAATCATCCCTTTACGACCAAAATAGTTATATCTGCTTAAGAGTTATATCTGCTTAAAGTTCGAACCCTTTTTGTGCTGAGAAATGAGGTTTACACACAAAATAATTGGAGAGGCAAATATTTCGCAACAATTTCATTATTTTTTTTTAAGCAATAGATTACACAAACAATACTAAAGTTATAATTATTTGTAACACATAAAAAAATATCAATAATACAGCTTGTACTGACAATAGAAGTAAAAAAAAACACAACTTGTGTTAAATGACATAAGGAAAAATGAACAGCCTCGTTGAATTAGAAAAAAATCTGATGTGGGCAACATATGACTTTCCTTATATAATGTAATGAATTTACTACTTTTACAGTAAAAAAAATAGGTTTTTCTTATAGTAGATACTAATATTCTTTCCAAGATATTGAATTTTCGACAATTAGTCGTCATTTTCATTGATTTAGCGTCATGTTTATCCATTTGGCGAGATTTTCGTTAATGTGGCAACATTTCAAAAAGTCGCCAAGTTGGCGACATTCCGCCAAATTCGTCGCCAAAATATCGCCAAGCGTAATGGACGAAGAAATAAGTTGTTCTTACAGCAGATAAATGACTATTGGCTTTCAAATGCAAAAGTATTACTCAAAGTATTTTTTTTCATGAATGAAACGAGCTACATCCACGAGAATGATGTCATCCAATTTATCGCATGGTATTACATATGAAAAGTGAGCATGTTTCTCAATAGGAAATATATTTTTTTCATTTTATATGACTTTTTAATAATTTTTTTGAAAAATGTGCAATATCTCGAGAACGGTTCATGTTAGCGTTCTAAAATTTATGTCAATCGTTTTCTAATGAAAAATTACATAAGAAATGTCTATTTGTGCAACTTTATTAGTTATTTTGATTTTTTGACGATTTTTTCAAAATTTCATTCGAAAATTCGGGGGGTTCTGAATATTCGATTACGTATAAAAACAATAGGCTTCCAGTGTTTACGGATTGTGATTTTTGTACCAAATTTGGTTCAAATCGGTCCATTCGTTCGTCAGTTATCTTCTCCACAGACTCACTGACTCACACACACACACACATATACTTTCACACACACACACACACACACACAGACATCACTTCAAAAATGTTTGATTCGTGATCAGGGATGCTTGAAACGTGCTCTCCCGTCGAAAACTCGATTTCGAATTTTCGACAATATGTTTTATTACTTTCCTTATATACATAATGTATAAGGAAAGTATTGTAAAGGTCGAAAATTCGAAATCGAGTTTTCGACGGGAGAGCACGTTTCAACCATCCCTGATCACGAATCAACCATTTTTGAACTGATGTCTGTGTGTGGGTGTGCGTGTGTGTGAAAGTATGTGTGTGTGTGTGTGTCAGTGAGTCTTTGAAGATGATAACTGGCGAACGAATGGACCGATTCGAACGAAATTTGGTACAAAAATCACAATCCGTAAACACTGGAAGCCTATTGTTTTTAAACGTAATCGAATGTTCAGAACCCCCTAAATTTTTGAGTGAAATTTTGAAAAAATCGTCAAAAAATCCAAACCGCTAATAAAGTTACGCAAATAGACATTTCTTATGTAATTTTTCAGTAGAAAATTATTAACATAAATTTTAGAACGCTAACATTAACCGTTCTCGAGATATTGCACATTTTTCAAAAAAATTATCAAAAAGTCATATAAAATAAAAAAAAATATATTTCCTTTTGAGAAACATGTTCACTTTTCATATGTAATACCATGCGATAAATTGGGTGACATCATTCTCGTAGATCTAGCTCGTTCCATTCATGAGAAAAGATACTTCGAGTAATACTTTTGTATTTGAACGCCAATAGTCGTTTATCTGCTATACGAATAATCTATTTCTCCGTCAGTAAAGCTTGGCGAGATTTTGGCGACGAATTTGGCGAAATGTCGCCATTTTGGCGACTTTTTCAAATGTTGTCAAATTAACGAAAATCTCGCCAAATGGATTAAAATGACGCTAAATCAATGAAAATGACGACTAATTGTCGAAAATTCAATATCTTGGAAAGAATATAAGTATCTACTATAAAAAAAACCTATTTTTAGCACTTTACAACAAAGTTGAAAAGTGTTTATGACTTTGTTCATTCTGTCTGTCTGTCTGTCTGTCTGTCCGTTAGCACGATAACTGCCGTAAAAATGAGTTTATCAAAATGAAATTTTAGTATGTTGTTCAGACGGTCTGTAGGACCTATGGGAATATAAATAAATAATATCACCCAATTAGTTTTTTATTGAACCCGGGTTGAAAAAATGAAATACATTGAACCCTATGGGACCTAATTTTTCAAACATTTTTTAAGTAAATTTAAAATTCACGAATTGCTTCGAAATTTTTAGGAAATATTCACATTATCCCATAGAATATATAAAAAAAAATTCAGTAAAATATGTTAAGTAGTTTTTTAATTAAAAAAATTATTTAATATAGGGAAAAAAACAAATTCAATTAAATTCTGACTTTGGGATATCTTCCAGAAAGAAAAGAGAGAGATATTATATAATAAATATATCTCCATTTGTTTAAACGTTTTGCATATGGGAGTGGCTTCATGTTTAAAATAAATTTGGTAGATAACAATTTTTCATTTTTTTTAAATTTTATATAACTCTTCATGATAAATTTAATTGATGGCATTTTAATTGCACTTTCCTACGTCCTAGAGAGTTAAAATTTGGTACACAGCTTAAATTTGTTGAACATTTTATTCGACAAAAATTTGACGGATCTTTAAATATAGATCATACATTTTTTTTCGAAATGGCCTGAAAATAATCCCCGTTCACTTCTATAAATCATTGTTGTAATATTGTTAAAAATTCTGATGTGGACAGCACATGTCTTTCCCTGCAGACTCATATTCGTTCTCTTTATTTATTCAATGATAATTTGAGTTTATCTGCACAACATAAGTATTTTAAATGACATTGAATTTACACGTTAAACTTAAATTTGGTTCTCATTTGATAGCTGGACTTATTGTCAAAGGTGGCGTAGCGAAAACGCGAAAAAACTAGAATATCTCAAGAACGGCTAGTCCTAGAGTAATGGGGTTAGTCTTATTCTTTTTGTTGTCAAAAATCACATATAAAATAGGAATTTAATTGATATAATTGAGCACACGTAGTCTTTTATTTTTTTATATAACGATTTTTGCTGGCCATTTCGCAAAAATAGCCCGTTCCTTTTTCCCGAATCGTAGTAGAATAACCTACAAATGATTTATATGCAAAATTTTTTTAAATTTGGTATATAAATCACTTGTAGGTTATTGAAATATTATACACCAAATTTTGTTAAATTTGGTTCATTAGTTTTTAGCTAGAGTGGATAAAGGCAATTTCTGCGGCCATTTCGCAAAGAAGGCAGATTCTTTTATTACGAATCGTACTATAATCTAATGAACATCAGGATTTCCCACAAAAAACATACCTACCAAATTGTATGAAATTCGGTCCATTAGTTTTTCAATTATAGTGGATGTAATATCCACACAGACACACAGAAACATACACAGATACACCCTTACACACACAGACGTCTTCCTAAAACTAGTTTTTTCGTGTTCTAGAAGTCCCAAAACGTGTAGATCCTTTGAAAATTCGAGTTCCGATCTTCGGCACGATTCCAATACTTTGAGTACATACACATACACATATATATTATCTGTGTATCTAAATTCCGTGCCTATGCAATTACAATAGTTGTGATTTTAAATGATCCCTAAACTTTTATTATTTCTTCAAGGAAGCCTAATTTTAACATATGCAGAATGCAAATATCTCAAGCGATTGTAAGATGAATTACATAAGAATTGCTGAATTTTTTTCACACAAAATTATTTAGCTCTGGAGTCTGGAATACAAGTTATATGAATGAAATATTCATTGATTTTGCATAAAGAATCAGTTGATTTATATTTCGATACAGTTTTAAATATTTAAGTATAATAAATTACTGTAGTACTGTGATAATGTAAAAGATATTACCACTGAATGAATCACATTTTAGAAATTTTTAAATGAAATTACATTTCAGTTGGAAAGTGTTTCATAATCAATGCTTATGCATGATTGATCTTTCTTGTAATATTTTACTTTAGGTCTTACCGATTTTTAAGGGCCATTTTTCAATTTTCGACACGATTCCAATACTTTCCCTATATATTGCCATGTATGGCAGAGATAGTAAAATAAGGAATGAGATTTTTCTTCATTTCAGATCATTTTTTAACACTTTACAACAAAGTTGAAAGGTGTTTATGACTTTGTTCATTCAGTCTGTCCGTTAGCCCGATAACTGCCGTGAAAATGACTTAATCAAAATGAAATTTTAGTATGTTGTTCAGACGGTCTGTAGGACCTATAGGAATATAAATGAATAATATCACCCAATTAGTTTTGGATTGAACCCGGGTTGAAGAAATGAAATATATTGAGCCCTATGGGATCTAATTTTTCAAACATTTTTTAAGCGGATTTGAAATTCCCAAATTGCTTCGAAACTTTTAGGTAATAGTCAAATTGTTCCATAAAATATATAAAAAAAAATTCAGCGAAATATATTCAGTAGTTTTTTAAATAAAAATTAGAATAATAATTACACATCTTATATGAAACGATCACGTGACCATGATATGAAACGATCACATGACCCACTTCAAAATGATATATGGCATCCATCTTGTTTCAAAATCGTGATTTTTTAAAGTTCTTTTTAATTCATATTGAGTGTTGTATCCGTCCTAAATCTAATTTATTTTTGCTTAAATTCTGTGTATCTACATACTAAAACAACACAATGACAATATATTTGAGTTTAAATTCTCATTCAAATTTGATTATTTCTACAACTAAACCTATTTTTCACCTATGTAAAATGCAAACAGCAAAATATGTAAAAAGAGTTGTATTAGAATTACTGTATTTCTTTAACACAAAATAATTCAGTCCATGGAGTCTGCATGGCTGATATGAATGAAATATTAATTGATTTTATAAACAGAAGGACGATTTTTTTTCGATGAAGTTTTAAGCATAAAGTTTATGAATTGTAGCTCCATGATCTTAATTTTTAAATAAAATAAATTATTATAGTATTGTGATGAATGAAATGGAGAAAGTTGTGAATGAAATCCTGCTTTTATAGAGAGATCCAGGCGTGTTATTTTTTCTATGACGTCATTTGAATTTATTTCAGTTGTTTTCGATGTAGTTATCAAATATAATAAATTATCGTAGTATTATGATTGTTTTAAAAATATTACCGTGGAATGTATTGCATTTTAGAGATATTTAAACCAGGCAATTTATATTTCAATGCCGTCATTTGAATGAAGTTCATTTTTTTCAATGAAGGTTTAAGTTTTCAAATATAATAAATCAATGTAGTATTGTGATAAGTTTTAAAATATTACCAAGGAATGTATTGCATTTTCGACTTTTTTAAATAAAATTGCATTGAAGTTGGAAAGTGTTTCATAATCAATGCTTTAGGCATGATTGATCTTTCTTGTTTTACTGTAAAAATAGTAAATTCATTGCATTATATAAGGAAAGTCATGTGTTGCCCAGATCAGATATTTTTTTAAATGCGAATATACGCATCTCAGAAACTGAAAATCATATTACAAACCGAGTTATCGTAATATTTGCTCGAAGTGGCTTCCTTCGGCTGCAATACAAAAACGCACCCTTGAAGAAAATTCTTCCTGTACTTTATGCAGCATATTTGGTGTTACACATGTGCATGCTACGAAAATACGATTTAGCAAATCTGCCGGATTCGTTGATTATTTTTCATATGCTTTATTTTTCAAGAAAGAGAAACCCCAGAGAAAGTAATCTAAGGTGTTCAAGTCTGGTGATCGCGGGGGTCACTCAACAAGACCTCCGTACAAAATAATATTATTTCCAAATGTTGCAGCTAGAACAAACAGTGCGTGGTTTAAGTGATTTGTGTGCTGGCGCGCCGTCATGCTGAAATCACATCTGTGATAAATCTCGTAAGGAAATACATTCGTCCAAGAAGTCAGTTACTGGGCTATGTAAAATCTGTGCATACTTTTCCGATGTTAAAACGCCATTAAAATTGAATGACCCAATTAAAGTATTCTTCCATATGCCACACCAAACATTTCCCGACCAACGCACCAACGATGTCTGTTCGGTCTAATGATGTGCGAGTTTTGCAGAGACCAATAGTGAATATTCTGAGTATTTACAATACCCTGTCCTGTAAACTGACACTTGTCGGTCCACAGAATGTCACTAACAAACGACGGAATATCGTCTTGTCTGTTTAAAATGTAATTACAGAAGTCAAAGCGACGCGCTTTGTCTCCTGACAATAATTCATGTCCCAGCATCGGACGATACGGATATGCATCATATGTGTATAAAATGTTCCACACTTCAGATTTAGAATATCCACACGCCTCTTACACTACACTGTAGATGAGGGCCAACGGCCCTACCGTGCTGAAAACACCGGTTCTCGTTAGATCACCGAAGTCAAGCAGCATCGGGTGCGGTTAGTACTTGGGTGGGTGACCACCTGGGAACACCGCGTGCTGTTGGCACAATTCGAAGGCGGTAGCCCGCTGGATTTGCACACTGCCACAACTGCCGCCGTGTTCATGCGGAGTACGATCACGTTAAACATGTGGGTTCGTAAGTCCTTCCGAGAGGTTGGTGGTGGGGAAAGGAGGGCGCGGTCCATGTGGATGCCTCCCCCACTGGGTTCCGGTCTAAATTGGGTGGCACTTCCCGGTCATCCAAACAGTTACCTTATAACTTTCTGGTAGGTCGGACGGTCTGGGTCTCAACAACAACAGGTATGAGCATTTGTTGAGTCCGTGATTCTTGTTGATCTAGGACGATTTCGAACAGTACCCGTTTCTCTTAAACGCTTTACAACTTTTAAAATAGTACTAGCAGATGGATGATTTTTATTCGGAAATTTCACTTTGAATACTGAATTTCAATATTTATACTGTCCCTTAAAGGTTGCCTGAAATGGGGCCTTTTTTATGCGTGGAAAAGCGACTTAAGTCATAAAGTTTAATGCTTCCTAACTCGGTGAATTTTGGACGTAAAAGGATGATTTTTTTTTTTTATTTTGCATGAAATTGTATGTATATTATTTTCCTAAATATAACTGGTAGGACCGGGGTGGGCATATAAAAATTTATATTTCATATTTCTTTTAGAAATACATTGATTGATTTAAACTGTTTCTAAGATAATATATTTTAACATTTAAAACATTTTTGCAATTGGAAGTATATCTCTGTGACTAACGGTTGAGGAAATAGCTATTGGGCGATAGCACTGGATACCCTGTATATCAGATCACGTATAAAATGCAAATTTTGATATATATTCTACTTTTAAAAAAATATGAAAGACTTGTCCTATGGATTCGGTTCAAACATTACCGGAAATAACGGCATTTGATTTTCCCAATGGCGTCAAGTTAGGAACTCTGATTATACATCTTTTAGGTCGCTAAAGAATTAATTTGTGTAAATATCGGCTTAAATCAGAGTAAAACATAAAATAAGTAAAAAAAGTAATTTGAAATTAAAAAAAATAATAATAACGCCAAGGTGCAATTGTCTCTGAAATACCTATGTATCAAATTTCATGATCGTACGATATTTAGATTTTCTGTTACAGATTGCACACACATACGCGTATCTTCCTTTATTACGTAAGATTTGACATTCAGCAATCAAAAATGTTAAAATGTTTCATCTATATAAAATTAATATGTATGATATATTTTAAAACAAAAAATAATATATTATTATAAAACATTAAGCAAAATTCTTGAAAGTTTTAATGTTGTTGTTGTTGAGACCCAGACCGTCCGACCTACTAGAAAGGTGTAAGGTAACTGTTTGGACGGCCGGGAAGGAAAAGTTTTAATGTGAAAATTCAAGCTTAAATCTGTACTATACTATATTGAAAAATGGCCTGCCTGTAAATTTCACTTCTTATTATAATTTTGCAAAGACAGCATAACACTAAATATTAAAGTATATACTCAATACTTACAGATTGGAATAAACATATTAAAAGTAGAAAATAGCGTTTCACGTTTCCGATATATATCATATCACGCTCGATGTGATGGAAATATAATTTCTTTTCTTAAGAAAGAATTATGGAAACTTTTAATCAGCGCGTAAATATATACACGCAATATTATTTTGTTCAGCGAAGTGTGCTATTTTTTATGTTTTGTTTGGTTTTCATCTATCTTAGCCTCTACTGATCCAATTATAATGCAATTTTCACTGCTGCTTTTTTTTTGGCAGTTTTTATAGACCCTATTCGCGTGCTACTTACTCATAATTTTTTTTATTTCTTATTCCAGATTTATTTCGTTCCTTACTAAACAACAGCAGTCACTTATTCAGAGAGTATTCCCATTGTGCATTAGTACCCAGAATACATACACTTCTGCAATGGATAAATACATATTTTGGCATCTATTTAGGTGCATTATAGTTTAACAATGGGCGTGGCCACACCGACGCACTAGCTGGCTATACGGTCGACTGCTATTACAAGAAAACTATAGCTTAAAAGCTTTTTAAAAGCTTTTAAGGACTCTTAAAAAAAGCTACCAGATTGGTCGTCTAAGCTGGCTAGTATATAAAGAAAAATCAATATTAGTCTGTAGGCAAAGACATACACATGAAATTTTACCTTACAACCAAACCTTTCAAGCCCAGAATATTTCTTGAATATTTTATCGTCAAAACATAAGCGAGGTTTCGTTTGTAGGAAAAGAAACTGTAATGAAAGAGTACGTCCGTCACATTTCGCCGAATCCAAGCTCTTACATTTATGCCCCCCCCCCCCCCCCCACAATTTTTTTATGAAGAAATGTTTTCCGTCATTTCTTAAATCTGGGTACTTTAATTCAAAAGAAGTAATTGGGTGGAAATTTGAGAGCAGAAGTATTTCTTTAATCTTTCGCCGTCAAAAATTTATTGGGGTTCAGATTTGTGAAATTTCCAAAAGGATTTGCGAGGATACATATATGTATATATATATATATATATATATATATATATATATATTATATATATATATATATATTATATATATATATATATATATATATATATGTATATATATATATAATACATATATATATATATATATAATATATATAATAAAAAGGCTTGAATGTCCAATGAAAGAAAAGTAAAAGCTGTAACACGAAAAACCTAACTTTCTAACTGGCTTACAATGTAAAGGTATAAAACAGCAAATCTTCAAGCTAATGGAAAGAAATACAAATGTCGAATCATCAAGTCTAAGAAAAGTATCAAAAAACAAAGGTATGGAATCTATAAAAGAAAAACAGACGAAATCCAAGAACAAACGCTATACACGTGGACAAGGCTCTAGGCCTAAATCAGGTTTTGTTCACTTCTTCAAAACTCGTTTTCAAGCTCAAGTGTCTTGTAGAAGCAAACACAAATATGTTTGTTTCTGAAAAGATAGATAGATTATATCTATAATCTATTTCTATTTGGACTACATACATTAAGAAGAAAAATAATTGGAAAAATGTATACCTAGAATCTGATTGAAAATATACTCTAACCTAGTAAGCACGGGAACACAGAAAGAAGTGACAAGTGTTGCCATTATAGAAGCCAAGAAATTAGCCAAGAAATCAATAGCAGTAATGCGAAAAGACATGTACAAGAGAAAATACACAACCAAGAGGGGCAATAATAGAAATGTTGAAGTCTCAAATTATGCATATTCCATCTTATTGCATCTCATTATAGTTTATTTCATTTAATTTATTATGTGTGCATCATCAATCAAATTCTAGAAGTTAATGCATGTGGTTTGTGCAACACAGAAATCCTTATTTTCATTTGAAATCCATTGTTGATTTTATATTCTCTCTCTCTTTATTTGCAGTCCTGTACTTTACTTTTTATCTTTTTCCCTTTCAGTTCTTAATTGAGAAGTAATTGGCAAAAATAACTAAAAAACAAATTTAAATTTTAAGGAAAATCTCGCCGAGATGCATCGTCGCCTGACTTCGGGTACCTTTGTACCACATTTAGTGTCGTCGCGTCGCGTTGATTTTCCATTAAGCGAGGCACAAACATACTCTCATATAAACGCACAGAGAAATATAGTCTATTATTATTATATAGACATATTGAAAGTAAAATTGAGCCCAGCTTGAAAAAGGACAACGGAAGTAAAAGAACATTACTTCGTTTGCACTTCAAAGACCGTAAACTTCAGCTTATATTCCTTTTTTTTTTTTTTTTTTTTTGCAAATCTAGATATTTTATTTTGAAAGGAAGTAATGCAGGAGAGATTATTTAATTCAAATGCAGACATACTTAAGATAGTTAATAAATCTTTCTATTTCTGCAACTTTAAAATCTTAAGATAGTTTTCCAACTTTATCTCACATGAAAATGAAGGGACTGGTGGCAGTTAACTAAAAATGTACATGGCGTTTCTACACAGTTAAAGTCGGGATTAATTGAAGTCATTAATCTAACAGCAGACAGAATTCTTTAAATAAATTGGATTTTGAAGCCAAAACTAAGAATAAAATTTTATATGCTATTTTAAAATGTTTACTTTCCATTTACTTCGAAATTTCAGGACACACTTATGATATTGGAATGATTCTATAGTCCAAAAACTTAAAACATGAAGTTAGAAAATTTCAAATTTATTACCATTTAAGTTTAAAGTCATCGCTGGAAAAGTAAACAACTGCTAAAGAGCGTGCTCGCATTCAAGTAAAAATAATATCGTCTACTCAATAAAATAATCTGATGTGGGCAACACATGACTTTCCTTATATAATGTAAAGAATTTACTACTTTTATAGTAAAAAAAATAGGTTTTTCTTATAGTAGATACTAATATTCTTTCCAAGATATTGAATTTTCGACAATTGTCGTCATTTTCATTGATTTAGCGTCCGTTTTATCCATTTGGCGAGATTTTCGTTAATTTGGGAGCATTTTAAAAAGTCGCCAAGTTGGCGACATTCCGCCAAATTCATCGCTAAAATCTCGCCAAGCGTTATGGACGAAGAAATAAGTTATTCTTACAGCAGATAAATGACTATTGGCGTTCAAATACAAAAGTATTACTTAAAGTAGCTTTTTACATGAATGGAACGAGCTAGATCCATGAGAATGATGTCACCTAATTTATCGCATGGTATTACATATGAAAAGTGAGCATGTTTCTCAATAGGAAATATTTTTTTTTATTTTATATGACTTTTTGATAATTTTTTTGAAAAATGTACAATATCTCGAGAACGATTCATGTTAGCGTTCTAAAATTTGTGTCAATCATTTTCTAATGAAAAATTACATAAGAAATGTCTATTTGCGTAACTTTATTAGCGGTTTTGATTTTTTGACGATTTTTTCAAAATTTCATTCGAAAATTTAGGGGGGTTCTGAACATTTGATTGCGTATAAAAACAATAGGCTTCCAGTGTTTGCGAATTGTGATTTTTGTACCGAATTTTGTTCGAATCGGTATATTCATTCGTCAGTTATCGTCTCCACAGCCTCATTGACACACATACACACATACACACACATACACACACACACACACACACACACACACACTCACTCACACACACACACACAGACATCACTTCAAAAATGTTTGATTCGTGATCAGGGATGCTTGAAACGTGCTCTCCCGTCGAAAACTTGAATTCGAATTTTCAACCCCGTCACAATACTTTCCTTATACATTATGTATATAAGGAAAGTAATAATTAGAAATGCAGAGTTTTAGGACCTCAAAAAATTCTATAATTTGTAAACTGATTCGAATTTAATAAAAACATGCCGACACATATTATCCGGCGACCTGTAGAACCGAATAATACCGAATTCGCCCAAACCAATACCAATGCCCAAAGCTTCGATTTTCCGCTACAAATGACATACACTCACAGACATATACTGTTATGAAACGTATCGTCTAGAATAGTGGGTATATACGAAGGATAAAAGAACGATTCCAAGTTTCTGGATAACTGACGTTTATTCACAAGCACAAAGTAAAAAATCTGATGTGGGTAACACATGACTTTCCTTATATAACGTAATGACGTTACTACTTTTACAGTAAAAAAAGGTTTTCTTATAGTAGATACTTATATTCTTTCCAATATATTAAATTTTTCGACAAGTTGGCGACATTCCGCCGAATTCGTCGCCAAAATCACGCCAAACGTTATGGACCCAGAAATAAGTTATTCTTATAGCAGATAAATGATTATTGGCGTTCAAATACGAAAGTATTATTCAAAGTACGCATATTTTCTCATGAACGGAACGAGCTAGATTCACAAGAATGATGCCACCAAATTTATCGCATAATATTACATATGAAAAGTGAACATGTTTCTCAACAGTTAATATTTTTTTTTTAGTTTATGGAATTTTTTGATAAATTTATTTGAAAAATGTGCAATATCTCGAGAACGGTTCAGGCTAGCGTTCTAAAGTTTATGTCAATCGTTCTCTAAGAAAAAATTACATTAAAAATGTCTATTGGCGTAACTTCATTAAAGTTTTCTTATTTTTGCATGATTTTTTCAAAATTTCACTCAAAAATTTAGGGGAGTTCTGAAAATTCGATTGTGTTTAAAAGGAATAGTTTTCAAGTATTCACGGATTGTGATTTTTGTACCAAATTTCATTCGAATCGCTCCATTCGTTCGTGAGATATCGTCTCCACAGACTCACTGACACACACATCACCTGAAAAATGTTCGATTCGTGATCAGGGATGCTTGAAACGTGATCTCCCGTCGAAAACTCGAATTCGAATTTTCGACCCCGTCACAGTACCTTCCTTATACATTATGTGTATAAGGAAAGTAAAAGGAACAATATGCAATCAAACATTACTTAAATGCTCCATTTATTTCATAGAATAAGCGATATTATTTTCAGAATTTTGGCAAAAGTAATTTCACTAAACAGCTGCTACTATTCTCAAAATATTGACAAAAATCACAGTCCAATGTAACTCGTGTCACGTTCATTCGTTAACTCCATCACAACTGAGGGATGATTCCTTTTAATAGTCTCTCCATAGAAACTTCTGGAAATGTCTCTGTAGAAATCTTCAGAATTATCTAATATCTCCTAGACTAATCGTTATTTCGTGAAGTTTCTAGAACATTCCGTAAGTCACCAAATGTCGCCAAAATGGCGATAAATAGCCATATATGGTAATCCTTCTGACTCAAAATACTAGCAACCATAGTGTGACGTCAGAGAAAGAATGCCCGTACCGCTGTCTTCTGGAGAAAGCACTCTGATGGAACCGTTTGGTCTGCGATAGAGACGAACGACAAGACGGGGGACGCCAGTGAGATAATTTCATACGTTCGTAACAATACATACTGACAGATGACATACATTGAGAGATAACATACATTAATGACATGCACTGACAGACACACAGATAGACATATTACTTTCCTTATATACATAATGTATAAGGAAAGTATTGTGACGGGGTCGAAAATTCTAATTCGAGTTTTCGACGGGAGAGCACATTTCAAGCATCCCTGATCACGAATCAAGCATTTTTGAAGTGATGTCTGTGTGTGTGTGTGTGTCAGTGAGTCTGTGGAGACAATAACTGACGAACGAATGGACCGATTCGAACGAAATTTGGTACAAAAATCGTAATTCGTAAATACTGGAAGCCTATTGTTTTTATACGCAATCGAATATTCAGAATCTCCCTAAATTTTCGCGTGAAATTTTGAAAAAATCGTTAAAAAATCAAAACCGCTAATAAAGTTACGCAAATTGACATTTCTTATGTAATTTTTCATTAGAAAACGATTAACATAAATTTTAGAACGTTAACATGAATCGTTCTCGAGATATTGCACACGTTTCAAAAAATTATCAAAAAGTCATATAAATTAAAAAAATATATATTTCCTATTGAGAAACATGTTCACTTTTCATATGTAATACCATGCAATACATTGGGTGACATCATTCTCGTGGATCTAGCTCGTTCTATTTATGAAAAAAGATACTTTGAGTAATACTTTTGTATTTGAACGCCAATAGTCATTTATCTGCTTTAGGAATAACTTATTTCTTCGTTCATAACGCTTGGCGATATTTTGGCGACGAATTTGGCGGAATGTCGCCAACTTGGCGACATTTTTAAATGTTGCCAAATTAACGAAAATCTTGCCAAATGGATCAAATTGATGCTAAATCAATGAAAATGTCGACTAATTGCTGAAAATTCAATATCTCGGAAAGAATATAAGTATCTACAATAAGAAAAACCTAATTTTTTGCATTAAAAGTAGTAAATTTATTACATTATATAAGGAAAGTCATGTGTTGCCCACATCAGATTTTTTTTAACTGTAGAAGTAGTAAATTCTTTGCGTTATATAAGGAAAGTCATGTTGCCCACATCAGTTTTTTTATTATGTAACATATTCCCGAAACAACCCTATTTGGTGTCTGGTGAATATCATTTTGATTGCTTCTCTTTTCCTATATGACGTATGGAGAGAGAACCTGGGGAGCCATCATTACAATACGGCGCCTGC
This sequence comes from Amaurobius ferox, assembly GCA_951213105.1. Taxonomy (NCBI): domain Eukaryota; kingdom Metazoa; phylum Arthropoda; class Arachnida; order Araneae; family Amaurobiidae; genus Amaurobius; species Amaurobius ferox. The sequence continues at coordinate 19,320,919 of OX578154.1, read as the reverse complement.
TGCGAAGGCTCCAATGGCACTACTCTTGCTCCACCACTGTAAGAAGATGATTAATATAAACCTACAGATTTCATGAAATTTGCTTAATTTTATCCTGTGCTCTGTCTGGAAGAATAAAATTTCCACCACAGTTAAAAGTACTTACAAGGAAGTTTGCCGCCCAGACGGTGAAGTGGATAGCGTTTTCGGCTGCTGTCTTGTGGGCTCGGGTTCGAATCCCGAATAAGGCATGGATGTTTCTTGAGGATAAAGTCAGTCTTCCGCCTTCTGGGTCCTCGTCAAAACGTGAAGCTGCACCCCCTCTGATCTTCGTCAGTGATGCTTTCTTGTAATAAACTTTGTTTTCCCGTCTTGTGTCTTTCTTCGTTCTTTCCTGCGTCACTGGTCCTGAATTGGTTTTTTCCGAAACAGGAGGTCATTCAGTCGACAACAACAAAGGAGTTTACTCATTTGATAATAATAAATTGGTTTATAACGTAAAATGCACCGCAAATCCAGATAAATAAGCGTACGTACGTTATGGAAATCAACTGGGTTACCTTCACCAGTCCATAAAGTCTGGACCTAAACACCCACAATGTGTAGCATACTAGATGTAACATACAAAAATATAAAATTTGGTGCATTTGTAGAAAAATTATAGAGAAATACGCTGAAATAAAGAGTTTTTCGATTTAAAAATTATTTTGGCTTCAAGCAACTCGTGAAGCGATCTCACTGAACTCCAGCGAGTACGAGTCTAAGCATTCCGACTCACCAAGCGAGTTACGGGGATTTTCGAGCGCAGCGCGAAGGAAGCAGAGCCTGTTGACCACATACCACAGAAGCTCTCACCCAATTTCAAAATATCCACTCCCCTAAAGAAAGTGAGTCGGGGCCGGCGGGATTTCTTCTTCTTATCGGGCCTAGATGCAGGTTTCGTGACGTCACAACTTACATCCCATCCACGGCTTTTACACTTTGCTCTAGTTCTTAATCAGCGTCGATTATGGGGTCGATATTTTAGAGTGATAGAAGTTGGTTGAAGTAAAAATGCTTTAATTGAATAAATATAACGAAAACAAATTATATATATAAAAAAGGAATATAAATAAGATTGTAAAGTAAAATAATACTGAATATTTCCGTAGTTACGAGTTTTTTTTTTTCTTTTCTTCTAAAAGATTTAATGCCCGGTTTCAACCTTTTGAATTTTATTTTTTCATAAAATTCATTTACTTGAGAAATCTGGCTTTTGTTCTTAAATAACCTAATGCACAGAAACACATTATGACCTCTTATATATATATATATATATATATATATATATATATATAATAATGCTTTTGGGCAGAGTTAATTAAATTTCTAATTACATAGTTCTCCTAAAACATTTTTGTAATAAGGTCTTTCAAAAGTTTTAACTGTCAGATTTACATAACATATATCCTAATATACATACATACTTAATAATAATATTTAATAATTAATATACTATTAATAATTATTCAATACTATTAATTAATATAATATGAATACTTATTTAATAGTAATATACATACATACTTAATAATATATATATATACTTAATAATAGTGCATACTTAATAATATATATATACTTAATAATATGCATACATAATAATAATATGCATACATACTTAAGAATAATATACATACATAATAATACAGACATTAGATTTATATTTTAAGCGTCAATAAGTGATCACGCACATTATGAGCGACTATTTCGGAAGTTACATTTGTAATTGATAGCAGGGTTGTGATATAAACATATTTATTTTTTGTTATTGTGCACTTTCAGTTTAAATGGAAATCCCTGGTTTGGTAAAATGAAATGTAGAGATTAGCGTGAATGACAGGAAAAGGCAGTAGTCTCAAATAGTAATAATTTTTAAAAAAACTAAAAAATCTCTTTCGGGTGATACGCGTTTTTACAACAGAAATAATTTAATAAATTGAATAAATCGGTTAAATATCAAATATAATACTGTATTACAATGACAAACTATTTTACCAAACTTATGTTAATAGCTTAAATCTTACCTGTTTTTTTTTTCAACGAAAATAATTTTAGACGTTACTTATTGACAGACAATTTGCACCTGTGATGTGAAGTTTTGAAAATTCTACTTTTAACACTTTAAGGTTGCTGAGTGTTGTCATCTGCATTTTAATGAAACAATAATAAGCTAAATAATCCACGAAAAGTTTTCGTAGCCAATATGAATTTCAGTTTTTCCAAAAAAAAATTATGAAATTCAGATTTTTTTTTTTTTTGTAATTACAAAAATGCATGTAAAAAAAAAAAAAAAAACACCAATGATTTGTGTATTTCACATTTTTATATTTAATACACATGTGCATAAAATAAATAAAACCATTGGTTTCCAGTCTCTTTGGAGGTCAGATGATTGAAAGAATAAAGTTACATTATTCATTAATAGATAGTACTGTAGCAAATTCTCAATTTTAATCTTGCCTTTTGCTACGACAATATGACAATTGCCCATAGACCATTTACAAATTGCAGATCAATGATTCCTTTTTGACTCACTAATAAAAAATCAAAACACGTACATAAAAAGAACAAGATAACGTAAAAATTTTATTTACATGAAATTTTCTGCACATTTACTTTTTTAATTACTTACACCAAAAAATTTGAGGGTGTATAATCCATGAATTTTTTTTGGAGAGGTGGGGGGGGGGGGGATACCAAAAATTTTAGTTCTACTTATTCCATTAAGGTATGTTTATTTATACCCGATTTCCAGCAGCTTCGTTCGTTAAAATACTCGTTCAACGGACGAATTTGACGTTGGATTTGAAAAAAAATACGCTACCTAAAATCTTGGCATCCATGAATCTAGTTCTAAATCAATTCTAATCATGTTCTAGATTTTAAAAATACACTTAAAAGAAAACCCCTTTCGGTGATATCTGTATCTTCTTCAATATTTACACGATCATACTTTCAAACACATGATGTAAGTTGCGAATTGTGGGATGTACTTTATGACGTCACGAGCTACAGCAGCGCCGCAGGCATAGGCCCGATAAAGAGCAGAACTAATCCCGCCGGCCCCGGTCTGGTCCATTTCCCTCGAACGTGTTGTTTAAAACGTGCTAGATTCGTTCAAAGAAATCAAAAGATATGCCTCGTATAAAAAAAATATTATTTATCAACGGATGGATTTATGAAATTAATTTTTCATCTGAAGTGGTTTATGACATTTAAAGCAGCTATTGAAAAAAAGATGGCGCTTTCGATGGAGTGTCAATTTTCAGATATCGCAATATATAAATCAGAGGGTCTAAAATGCACGGAAAGTATATATTTTTAAAAATTCATTAAAATTTTTCTTTTTCTCCTATGGGATCCATTTAAAGTTAGTTTGAAAGAGAATTTTTCGATTTTTACGTTGATATCAGAATGGAGACTCTGATAATATTTTTGTTCGCTAAGGAATCGATTTGTGCAAATATCGGCCGAAATCGGACTAAAATATAAAATAACTATAATCCTATTTCGATATAAAAATATAACTCTTATATGCAGCTATTAGGGCCCTGAAGAATCTGTGTACCAAATGCCAAAATGTCGTATGACGTTTAGATTTCCCGCTGCAGACTGTTTGTTTGCTCTCCATCACGTTTATACTATCTCCCAAAATCTAATGTTAAATATAAAGTGCAGTAATATTTATTTCTTTATTTACTTTTGTTACCTTTAAGACATTGTTTACCTTTACCTTTGTTAAGACAGTGTTTACCTTTACCTTTGTTAAGACAGTGTTTACCTTTAAAATAATGAATTCAAACTTTTTAGAGAAAATAAGATATTTATATATATATATATATATATATATATATAGTAAGAAAAATTATCATATTCCACGACTTTTAAATGCTACAAAACTTTTTACCTCACTAGGGACAATGATATACTGAATAAAACAAAATCTTTAATAATAAATGCAAATATTGAATTGAAATTAATTCATAATTTAACAAGTTTTTTAATAATCATAGCTACCACTTTTGCATAAAGAAAAGATAATTCAAATAAAATTTTTAACCAGAATAAAAGTCGTATCTTTAAGAAACTTTGCAAGCTAATTAAGACTAACTTACTTTACTCCTTAAGCAACTCAATATTTTTTTGCAAAATTTCTATCAAAAGTTAGTTTTATTAACATAATCATGTACGTATTCATTAAAATTTCTCTTATTATTGCTCATTTAATTTCTTCAATTATAGTTTCGAAAACTATTTTAAGTAATTAGAATAATATCGTAAGATATTCATGTCGTAGAGAAATGAATTTAATCAATAATATATGTAGTTTCTGAGTGCTGCTAATTAGTTATGCCTATTAGCATAAATTTATTTTCAGAAGTAGTCTTAATATTTTCTATTCCATATTAGCGCAAAGATTTAGCTCAAGACTGCAAAAGTTTCCAATATTTTTGAATAAAATATGTAAAACGTGTTCACATCTTTCCTGACTCTGCAATTCGTAACAATTAAAATATAACTCACAATTTTTAGCAAGATACATTTTTTTAATCATATTACCGTGATAAATGCAGAAAGTTTAATAAATAAAATTGAATTACAATAACTTTATTAAATGTATTCGAAATGTTTCTAGGAGAGGAGAATAAATAAAATTATAAGCGAAAGTTTGGAATTGAAATTAATAGACGGGAAAGTTTTAATGAAAAAATTATGTCTAAATTAATGTGCTATTAGAAAAGTGTATGACTCAGAATAAGATTTTAAGTATCTGTAAATCAATTACAATGATTTTCAATATATAAGATATGCTGACTCGAACATTTAATCGTCCAAGAGAAAGCATTTCATACCCTTCAACTTCGGCTCATCATATCGATAAGGGGGAAAAATCTGTCCTACATTTTAGAGAAAAATGTGTGTGTGTATGTGCATCTCATTGTCAATTTCTTTTAATTTCGAATTAGTTTTTAGTTATTTTATGTTTTAGACCGATTTACAACGATTTGGAGTGATATTCATACGAATCCATTCTTTAGAGAAGAAAATATTATTAGAGAGGTTTTATTTTCACATCATCGGCAATTTTCTTTCAAACAAACTTTAAACGGAATTCATGCGACTAATAGACGAATTTTCGTGATTTTTATTTAAATATATACTTTTTATGCATTCGATTCTTGATTATTCCCGACTAGTGCGACCAGAGGGTATTCAGCCCTATACATAATGTTTATAAGTAATAAATAGAAACATGAAAGAAAGTTTCATACTGTGAGACCAGATTTGAGAAAGATTTAGTGGGATAGTTTTATGTTTGTATTCATGATGTCTGCAATGTGTAACAATATCATCAGACTTAAGGACGTCAGTTTATGGCACCCTGACCCGAAAGGTCAAAGTAGGCAATAAACCTTGGAGGCCAAGATGAACCCACGAGAGTGGTTAAAGGTGTTAACCAATTATGGAAGATGTCTGGTCGCGTTGCGCCTGAGGTCGACCAATCGTAGCGTAAAGGGCGTTACAGACCACAGGCAAAAGAGACGGCAACCAAGAGATGATATTCAGATCTTCTACGAGAGATTTAACAATGACTTCGACGAGAATTGAGATGTAATGAGACAATGTAGATATTCAATAAGTAGATAATTTCTACGACAGAATTCAGGACGACTGGTACGTAAGATACGGAGGTAATGGAGAACGCCAATGTCCTGATACACAGTTGTTCCAGAAGTGTTCGAAATTAACACACGTACAGTACGATATGATCGACGAGTACGAGTGGACGTACCATACCACGAGTTGGTTCCAGTACAAATGTGATCGACATTAAGTACGAGCTGGTGACAAAAGTCCAAAGACAGACTTGAAGGTATGTGTTCATATCAATAATTGTTGAAGGTCATTAATGCATTTTAGACATTTTTAATTAACTGGTCTCACATTTGCTCTCTCCGCCGGAATTAATATGAATAATTGTTGTAATTAATCGTAATAAGTAATATATGTTGTTAATAAATTATTTTATTTTAAAGTTAAAATGGTGCAATTCATTATGGTAGTAAGTTAATGTTTTCTATTCCAGGAACTCGCACTGAGGATTAATATGGTGGGTTTTAATAGCGGCACACAACTCAATGTGTTTAATATTTAATTGTTTCACGATTTACGATATTCTGCCATAATTATGAACAATTCAATAAGTAGAAAAGCCAACATAAAGTTTCGTATTTTGTTGAGTTTGTTTACCGAGTTGAGTCGTATATTTCAAATAAAAATTTATAAAATGATAAGAAGTAAAAGAAGATCACAGTCTCACTTTTAGTATCTGATGCCATACGCTACGTAAAGCTCCATGGTTATATCGCAGTTCTTCGCCGTGAAAGAAATATAGTCATTGCATTATGTAGAGAACGGGCCGCCCACATCATGGACTCACTTTCAGTATTTGATGTCATACGCTCGGAAAGTTCCAGAGTTCATGAAATTTTTACCTGTGATTAAAACACGTTTGGCAATATTTTGTAACAGAGTTACCAAGAGATAGATAGATAGACAGAAAAATCGAGGTGTTTATATTATTAATTATTGCGATGTAAAAGAAATTGGCGGCCATTCCACTGTTTATAAATTCAACACCAGCTACTTTAAATATAGCACACTCCTCCAAAGCGACAATTGTTTTTTTAACCGCCCGATTGAAGTACTGGCTTATTGAAGCTACGCCTGCATTAGTGGAGCTACGCCTGCATGCGCATAAGGAGGAGGGTAACAACTCTTTTGCGTTTATATGAGCGGTGTGCTGAATGTACGGTCAATTGTGATCTCATTTTGGGATTTGGAGATTTCATTTGTATCATGAGAATGATTTTGGTTTTAAACAGATATTGTGGAGAATAAGTATGATGTTATCTGCATTATTTAAGTAGCAGGCACATATTGTATTTATAACCACTAGGGGCTTATTTACGACCCGAACAATCGTTTTATCATAATAATAAAAAAGTTCTAGTATAATAATAAAAAATATATAGTACAACAGAGGTATATAGTATAAAGAGGTATATAGTATTATAATGAATTCGTTATACACAGTATAATAATATAAGGGGATTTCTATTCGTTTGCTTGTCTGTTGCTAAGAAAGAACTTCCTCAAGCTGTTATTTCCTGGCGATTGTTAAGCGTACGCTATTTTTGACATAACGAAAATGCCTTAAATCACCGTTTAAACAATTGTAATTGGCGAATTTTACTATGTCTGCTTTTTTCAAGAATAGAATTGAAAGTTATATTTCGAACCAACTTAGGAAAGTTATTTAAATTCTGTGAATTTTTTCAGTATATCAGTTTTGTTATATTTTATAGTATATTTAACATGATTTCAGATAATATTGATTAATTTTGTCACAATTATTTTTTAGCAAATACAGCAGAAATCATTCAGCAGCATAATTTTATTGACCTAAATTTTACCTTCTCTTTATATAAAGAAATAATATATTATTTTTAAAAGAAATAATATATTATATTTCTTTTAAGAAATTTATTATATTTCTTTATATTATTATATTTCTTTTCTTAAAAGAAATAATATATTATATTTAAATTCTGTGAATTTTTTCAGTATATCAGTTTTGTTATATTTCATAGCATATTTAACATGATTTCAGATAATATTGATTAATTTTTGTCACAATTATTTTTTAGCAAATACAGCAGAAAACATTCAGCAGCATAATTTTATTGACCTAAATTTTACCTTCTCTTTAGATAAAGAAATAATATATTATTTTTACGAAAATGTTTGAATTCAAAATTTGGTGAATAAGCACACTTTTAAGACATCCTGAATCTAATTATAACACTGTTTAAAAGATCTATATTTGGAAATGGTATTGTAATTTTATATAGTGAGAACAGATAATAATATATCTTTATTTCCATAGGTAGACTATATTAAGTACTTTAATAAAATTTTTGAAGAACAATATTAATTCTAAGTCATTGTTCAACTTCGACTTCAACAATACGGTATAGAAGTTGCTTATAGTTTTAAAAAATCTGATGTGGACAGCACATGACTTTCCTTATATAATGCTATCAATATACTACTTTTGCAGTAAAAAAATAGGTTATTCTTATTAGATACTTGTATTATTTCCAAGATATGGAATTTTCAATTCAATAAATCGTCTTTTTCATTGATTTAGCGTCATTTTTATCCATTTGGCTATATTTTCGATAATTTGGCAACATTTAAAAGATTCGCCAAGTTGGCGACAATCCGCCAAATTCGTTGCCAAAATCTCGCCAGGCGTTATGGACAGAGAAATAAGTTATTCTTATAGTAGATAAATGGCTATTGGCGTTCAAATACAAAGATATTACTCAACGTATTTTTTCTCGTGAATGGAACGAGCTAGATCCACGAGAATGATATCACCAAATGTATCGCATGATATTACATATGAGAAGTGAACATGTTTCTCAACAGTTAATATTTTTTAATTTATGGGAATTTTTGATAAATTTATTGGGAAAATGTGCAATATCTCGAGAACGGTTCATGCTAGCGAAAGTTTATGTCAATCGTTTTCTACGGAAAAATTACATAAGAAATGTCTATTTGCGTAACTTTATTCAAGGTATTGATTTTTTGATGAATTCTTCAAAATTTCACTCGAAAATTTAGTGGGGTTCTGAACATTTGGTTGCGTTTAAAAACAATAGATTTCCAGAATTCACGAATTGCAATATTTGTACTGAATTTCAATCAAATCGCTTCATTCGTTCGTGAGATATCGTCTCCACAGACTCACTGACACACACACACATCCATATTTTCCCACACACAAACAAACATCACCTAAAAAATGTTCGATTCGTGATCAGATATGCTTGAAACGTGCTCTCCTGTCGAAAACACGAATTCGAATTTTCGACCCCATCACAATACATTATGTATTGGGAAAGTAACAACCGACAACAGCGTGTATATCTTCTAAATATTTTTATAAAAGTAAAACTCATTTTTCAAACATGGATCCTTACAATTCCATAGGACTTTACAAAATGCCAGATTCCTCAAATAGCAGATATTCTCTTATCAAACGGAAATTTTTATTTAAGTCAAAACTGATGTTATATAAAAAATAAATACACACCTACAAACCATATTTCACACTTTGTACGCGACCCCTTAGTATTGCCATTGGTCCAACAAGTAACTAATGATGTGAAAGCAGGAAAAAAAAAAGAGGGTGGGGTGGGGGGGGGTAGGAAAAATGACGTAAAACGTTCCTGTAATGCATTTAGCGGAAATTATGAGCAACTGGTTGTTCTACTGGAGAGGGAGAGGATTGATGCTGCTTGTCACGTGATGATAAATTATCCTCCATGGCAATAAAGAGGCGTCCACACTTACTGTATTCGACATGTCAAGACAGCTGTGAATGCAATGAGAACGTGGGAACAATGATGAAAAGAAGATGAATATGTAATAATGGAATAGAACAAATAATGGCGTTTTTTGTTGTTTCCATAGAAGAAAGATAAAAATAAAATGTGTATATTCGTGACTATTTATCGTCGTAAGCGTGTTTATTGTTGTTTCAAAGCATTTGTCTGACAGAAAAAAAGGTGATGTCTGTATGTATGTCTCTCTTTCTCAATGCGTATGTTTCTGTATATTGCATGTAGAGCGAAATCAAAATTTCGGACGGCTGCAAAATTCAGTTAAGAGGTAGCTGAACTCTCGGGAGGGTGCTGCTTGACAAAATTTCTTTCAAAATGTTAATTTGTATTTTATTTATTTTATGTTGAAACGCCATTTTGAACGATTTTCACATAAATTGGCTGCTTCAAAATCGGAAATATTGTCATACTTTCGCTCAAGACATCATTGAAATTAACTGGAGTGCAGCTCAACTTGACTTTCCAGAATTCATTTTATTTTTCAGATTTCGAAAAATTGGTATCGTGAGTCAAATGATTACAGTTATAACGCGTTACCCTTCACTTTAAAGGGCTTCAAAAATTCTTCGATTGATACCATACTTGACAATGTACCCCCGGGGAGAGGGGGAAATTGGTCCCAAGGGGGACGAATGACGTCACGACAAAAATCATATCGCGGCTATTTTTCACGATAATGATTGAAACCATGCAGTCTCGTGATCTTTAAGCCTTAAATAAACCCTTTTATGCATGATGGTGCCAAATTTTGCCCTATGCTACCATGTTTTAATCAATATAAAATTCCAGCTACCGATACATCAGAGGAGGTCCGAAGCCCGAAGTCGTACCCTTCCGTCAACTCATTGCTGGAGCTGTATTTCAACAGGACAACGGCCGTCCACATGTTGCTAGGAATATTAAAGACATATTTTGAGCACAACAGATACAGTATCTTTTTTGGCTTGTCTATTCATTGGATATATCGCCTATTGAACATGACTGCGAATTTGTAGGTCGGCGTTTCGCTCGTGATGCTTGTCCCGTAACTGATACAGCTGAACTAGATAGAAGTAATCTGGAATGCTCTTCCTCAGGTACAAATTCGAAATATGTTTGATTCGATGTCATGTCGTATAGAAGCACTTATTGCAGCGCGTGGTGGCTTCACCAAATACGGATTTTCGACATGTAATATTGTTTTTTAACTTTGTAAATTTACTCATATATTTGTATCAATACAGGTCGTCTGTTGATTATATTTCATTCAATTCTGATGATTCCTTCATGGTGTAGCAATTTTTACAAATAGGAGTATGCAGGATGTCCCAAAAGCATTGACTTCGGCTTTTATTCCTTAAATATTGATCTTCCCAAAATCTGGAAATCGAAAATTTTCGTGAAAATAATACTTTCTTAATTCCACGTGTGAGGAAGTAATAATTTAAGTACGTTCTTCCTAAAGATCTTTGAATTTGCGGCAGCAAATCCATCTGATCAAAGATGCTTGGAACATGTTCCCGAATTATAAGAACGGAGCTGAAACTAGCTTTTGCTCTATGATTATAATGTCGGGCTTGTAAGCACATGGTCCCGAGTTCGGTCCTGGCTCGGGACAGGCGACTCCTTACCACCACAATGATGACTGGACATTTGAAACACACAACCTTCTTACGCCAACGGTCTCACCTCTCAACACGAGATGGCAGAACCACACGGAGTCAGAGGCCTGGCCACTCCCTTCCTGGTTGACCACGACTGACGTCACGCCCGAGGAAACACGCCTTCCGGCCTTTGAGCTCCTCAACTGAGTCTCAGATGGGGACACCCGGGGAGTTTCTGGAATGGCCCCCCTCCTCGCCGAAATTCGACCCGGGCTCCCCATCAGGTGGGGGAGTGTGCAGCAGCAAAGACATCTGATCAAAGATGCTTGGAACCTGTACCCGAATCATAAGAACGGAGACGAACGTAGCTTTTGCTCTATGATTATAATGTTGGTTTTGTAAGCAAAGGGTCCCTGGTTCGGGGGCCGGCGACTCCTAACCGCCTCACATGTAATCAGCATGATGATCCCGTCGTATTTAATTATTTATTTTTAAATACATCGAAATATCAATATTATAGATTATTCCATTTATAATTATGCGATGAAATAAATAATATTACGGCCACGCGTTTTTCGTGTGATGTCTGTCAGTCGTCGATTTCTTGGGGATACGATAATTCCCACAAATATTAATGGATATTCACAAAACTTCATATCCGGCTTTGATATTGAAAAACCCAGAACTGGATAGAATTGTTTGAAATTCGATTGAAAAATTTTGAGATTTTTTATTTGCTTAACATGGCAGCATAAGACACGATTTGGCATAATTATGAATAAAGGAGTTAATGTATGGCCCAAAGATCGCGAAATTTAACATTAAAATCATTATAATTAAAAGTAGCCACGCCAGAATTTTTCTGTTCGTGACGTCTTTAGTCCCCATTGGGGAGCAAGTTACCCCCGGGAGGGGTTACATTGTCAAGTATGGTATCTATCGAAAGGTTTCTTTAAGCTCTTTCAAGTTGAGGGTAACAAGCTATTGTTGTAACCATTATATCTAGAATCCCGATTTTCAAAATCTTTCTTGTAAAATTTGAAAAACAAACAAACAAAACACAAATGGATTATGGTATTAGAGAGTTGATTTGAGTCACGCTCCAGTTAATTTTCAAATGAGAAAAATTTCTTTGAAGTGAACTGTCACATGACCTGCGTGACCGATTAGTATCCCTCGGAAAGGGGGAGGAGACAAGCCTCCCCCACACATACACACACTGTCAAACTTGGTATCCATCCAAAGACTTTGATAAGTCCCTGAAAATGAAGGGTACCATGCTATAATTGTGACCGCTTGAACCAACAATATAGATTTTTCAAATATATATTTATAAAATTTTCGAAAAAAAAAAAAAAAATCACACGCCATTTAAAAAAAGGATTCTGGTATGCGAAAGTTGAGTTGAATCACACGTTAGTTAATTTTTAAATGAGAAAATTTTCTTTGAAGTGAACTGTCACATGACCTGCGTGACCGATTAGTATCCCTCGGAAAGGGGGGGGAAACAAGCCTCCCCCACACATACACACGCTGTCAAACTTGGTATCCATCCTAAAGACTTTGATAAGTCCCTTAAAATGAAGGGTACCATGCTATAATTGTGACCGCTTGAACCAACAATATAGATTTTTCAAATATATATTTATAAAATTTTCAAAAAAAGAAAAAAAAAATCACACGCCATTTAAAAAAAAGGATTCTGGTATGAGAAAGTTGAGTTGAATCACACTTTAGTTAATTTTTAAATGAGAAAAGTTTCTTTGAAGTGAGCTGTCACATGACCTGCGTGACCGATTAGTTTCACCCGGGAAGGGGGAGAGACAAGTCCCCCCCCCACAAACACACTGTTTAACTTAGTATAAATCGAACGACTTTGACTCGTCCCTTAAAATAAAGGGTATCATGCTATAATTGTGACCGCTTGGACCAACAATACAATTTTTTTCAAATATATCTTTATAAAATTTGCAAAAAAAGAGAAAAAAAATTCACACGGCATTTAAAAAGGGGTTTCTGGTATGAAAAAGTCGAGTTGAACCACATTTCAGTTAAATAAATTCCTTTCGGACCTTTTCGAACTAGGTGCAGAAAATTTCCACCGATGCGAAGACCAGAAATATTTGAAACTCTGCTATATCGCATCATATGGAAAATTATGGGTAAGTGGTTTACTTCATAGGTAGTGTAAGGAGGGGGGGGGGGGTAGATGCTTCCAGACATGCTATGATAAATCATCGTCTGCAGCAATAAAGAGTTGCACTCACATACAACATTTGACATGTCAAGGCAGCGGTGAAAGCAACAAGAATGCCCAGACAATAAACACAGAAAGAGGCAATAATGGAATCGGTGGAAAAGCTTTCCTTTTTTCAACACATACAAATGGAGAAATAGGTAGAAAGTTAATGCATTCATTTGTTTTATTAGGCTGAACAAATTCACCTTTGTATGTTAAAATCATAAAAAAAGAAAACCAAATATACGCAATATAATATCAAAATTAGCTGTGGTACATAGAATCATTTATGGTAATAATTAAATTAACTGGAGCTTGCCTCAACTCGACTTCTCATACCAGAATTCATTTATTTTTTTCAAATTTTACAAGAAAAATTTTGAAAAGTTGGTATCATAGGCTCAAATGATTATAATTATAGAGTGTTACCATTCACTTTAAAGGGCTTAAAAATATTTCCACTGATACCATACTTGATAATGTACCTCCCCGGAGGACTGATGACGTCAGGAAAAAAATTGCATCGCTGCTATTCTTCACAGAAATCATTGAAACTATAAATTATGGTGATAATTGAGCCATAAATAAACCCTTTTATGCATGATTATGTCAAATTTTGCCCTATGCTGCTATGTTAACAAAATCTAAAATTTCAAATAAATTTTGAAACTTTCGCTCGAATTTGAAAAAAAATTCTATCTAGTTCTAGATTTTTTTATAACAAAGCTGGATATGTTGTTTAAAATAACGGTCGTTGGGCCGCTAGGCCATAAGACAGCGCTATCTCCAGTAGTTTTCATTGATTCAATTAAAAGGCACTAGTGCAGGGCACTCGTTCAAATGTTTTCCAGGCATAGGCTGGCCTAGGTCCAACAAAAACAAGCCAGATATAAAGTTTCGTGAAAATCCATTAATATTTGTGTCCTTTAGCTTGTGCATAAGAAATCGACCACAGACATACGGTTAGACTGACATCACTCCAAAAATATTGACGTCACTCCAAAAATATTGACGTCACTCCAAAAATATTGACGTCACTCCAAAAATATTGACGTTACTCCAAAAATATTGACGTCACTCAAAAAATATTGACGTCACTCAAAAATGTGTTCAGAAGGTCTTAAAATATATATTGGCATCATCTCGAAAATTTTCGTGAAAATAATATTTCTCTATACCATATATGAGAAAGTAAAAATAGTGAGTAACTCTGTTACTCGTTATAGATTGATGTGAATCACATTTCTCTCTTCGCATATTTCGAGATAGAAAATGTTGATATGTATTGTATGTGACGATGGTGCAAGGTATCTAGGGAAAGATTTCGATACTCGTTTTTTGCTTTTGATTTTCGTTTTATAGTATTCTTAAGTTTTTAACACTTTCCAACATAGTTGAAAAGTGTTTATGACTTCGATCATATATTCATTCATTCATTCATTCACGGTCTGTGGGACATATGGGAATGTAAATTAATAATATCACCCAATAATTTTGGATTGAACCCGGGTTAAGACATTGAAATACATTGACCCTATGGGACCTAATTTTTGAAACATTTTTATGCGAAGTTAAAATTTAAACATTGCTTCAAAAATTTTAGAAAATATTCAAATTATCCCATAAAATATATAAAAAAAAATTCAGTAAAATATGTTCGGTAGTTTTTTAAATAAAAATTAAAATAATAATTACACCCATATTACACCAATAGATCACGTGACGCACTTCAAAATAAAATATGGTAACCATAATTTTTCCCAGTGTAATAATGGCGATTTTTAAAGTTCTTTTAAATTTATATTTAGTGTTGCATCCGTCCTAAAACCCTTTTATTTTTGCATATTTTCTGTGCATCTATATTCTGCGCCAACGCAATTACAATATTTTTGAGTTTAAATGATCATCAAACTTTGATTATTTCTACAACGAAGCCTAATTTTAATGAATGCAGAATGTGCACAAGTGATTGTAAGGTGAGTTGTATAAGAATTGCTGAAATTTTTCACGCAAAATTAATTAGCTCTGAAGTCTGGAATAAAAGTGCATGAATGAAATATTCACTACTTTTACATATAGAGCTGCTTTTATATTTCGATGCCGTCATTTGAATAAAGTTCATTTTTCTCGACGATGTTTTAAGTTTTCAAATATAATAAATTATTGTAGTACTGTGACATAGTATGTGGAATGCATTTTAGGGATGTTTAAATAAAATTGCATTTCAGTTGGAATCAATGCTTTATACATGATCAATGCTTTATACATGATTGATCTTCCTTGTTTTTATTATAGAGTATTAATAGATTAATGGAATGTAATTTATTTCGCACGAATAGGACCACAATTGATGGAGTTATCGGCAATGAAACATGCCAATTGAACTTACTCGATTATGAATGGGAGTATGGAGGGAAAGTCATGTGCAGGCTACAACATATTTTATTTTCTGCTGTTCCATACGTCATTGGAAATCCAATACTGCGATAAAATAGTCGGAAATGAAGGATATAAATTTTCTCTGTACCTTGAACTACCGCCCTTGGACAAAATAGAAAAAAATCTGTTGTGGGCAACACATGACTTTCCTTATATAATGTAAGGAATTTACTACTTTTACAGTAAAAAAATAGGTTTTTCTTATAGTAGATACTTATATTATTTCCAAGATATTGAATTTTCGACAATTAGTCATCATTTTCATTGATTTAGCGCCATTTTAATCCATTTGGCGGGATTTTCGTTAATTTGACAACATTTCAAAAAGTCGCCAAGTTGGCGACAATCCGCCAAATTCGTCGTCAAAATCTCGCCAAGCTTTACTGCCGGAGAAAGTGAGTTATTCTTATAGCAGATAAATGACTATTGGCGTTCAAATACAAAATTATTACTCGAAGTATCTTTTCTCATGAATGGAACGAGCTAGATCCATGAGACTGATGTCACCAAATTTATCGCATGGTATTACATATGAAAAGTGAACATGTTTCTCAATAGGAAATATATTTTTTTTAATTTTATATGACTTTTTGATAATTTTTTTTTTTTAAATGTGCAATACTTCGAGAACGGTTCATGTTAGCGTTCTAAAATTTATGTTAATCGTTTTCTAATAAAAAGTTACATAAGAAATGTCTATTTGCGTAACGTTATTAGCGGTTTTGATTTTTTGACGTTTTTTTAAAATTTCACTCGAAAATTTAGGGGGGGGTTTGAACATTCGATTACGTTTAAAAACAATAGGCTTCCAGTGTTTACGGATTGTGATTTTAGAACCAAATTTCGTGCGAATCGGTCCATTCGTCAGTTATCGTCTCCACAGACTCACTGACACACACACACGCACACATACTCTCACACACACACACACACACACACACACATACTTTCACACACACACACACACAGACATCACTTCAAAAATGTTTGATTCGTAATCAGGGATGCTTGAAACGTGCTCTCCCGTCGAAAACTCGAATTCGAATTTTCGACCCCGTCACAATACTTTCCTTATACATTATGTATATAAGGAAAGTAATATAATATAATTTATTAAATTTTTGGAGAATTTGGAGAGGATGATGACGTTCTAAACTGCATTAAGTTGCCCAATGAGAAAGGAGTTGCATTAAAACTGTAAATTGAATATAATATCAAGTAATTATCCGTGTCAATTAGAGCGATTAAACTCAATCGAATATAAGTGTCTGTAGAAAATCATGTGCAGGCTAATTGAACTTAATCAATTACGAATTGGAGTCTGGGGATTAAGTCATCCCACAACAGAATTTTTTTTCTGCTGTTCCACACGTCTTAGGAAATCCAATACTGCACTACAATAGTCGAGAATGAAGGATATAAATTTTCTCCGTATCTTGAACTACCGCCCTTGGACTAAATAGAAAATATAGTACTTGAAAAGAAGACCGATAGATTCTTTTCTTTCTTATCCATCACTCAGACTGCTGGGAACCGAATACGGAAGGGGGTTGCTAGCATTACATAATACTTTGTTCTATTTATGTATATTTAAGCTTCATAAGCCGTTTTTGTTCTCTCTGCACATACACAGCATAAATTATTCGAGTTTCTGACGAATTGGCACAGTTTGAGCATCCTTGATTTCACTTTGAACGCTTTTGAGATGGTGTCTCTGTGTATGAATGTAATTATTAAAAATATGATGTAGAAAGTACATGACTTTTCCGATAGACTTAAAATCATTTATTTTTATTTCTTTCACAGTAAGTGCACAAAATGATACTTAATAATGTGAAATTACGCTGAATTTGCGTGTTTTTCGGGGCGATGTTGCAAAACTGCAAAATACAAAAATGCGGTTAGTCCTGAAGTTATGGGGTTGGTCTTACTCTTTTTGCCGTCAAAAATAACGTATGAAAGCATGTATTTAACTCAATTCAGAATATATGGTCTTTTGTTATGGTCTTTAACGTTTTTACGGGCTACTTTGGGAAAGAAGGGCCAATTTCTTTTTTCGAATCATACCGAAATCGAATCAACCCTAGGCTCGCTCTTAAGTAACTTATCTATCAAATTTTGTGAAATTTGGTCATTTTGCTTTTCAGTTAGAATAGATACATACATTACATAGGCAGATACATTACACACATGCCTCACGCTAAAAATAGATTTTTCGGGTTATAGACTGCTTGAAACGCGTAGATTTATTAAAAACACGTGTTGTGATTTTTGTCACGATTTGAATACTTCCACTATACATCATCATGTATTGTAGGGAAAGTAAATATTATATATAGTTCTAGTTCTTTATATAATGCATTCACACATACAATTTTATATAAGTACGAAAATTCGTCCTTCAGTTATCGTGTTCATAAACACCCACACGTGCATATGCATGTATAAACGTACACACATACTATATACACATGTACGTACATAAACACATACACATACATGCATACACACAAAGAGATATACACATACTATATACACACATACATACATAAACACACACATATGCACACATGCATACACATAACATATACATATACACCTACACATGTCCTCGGACGAGTCGGTGGGTCTGGGTTTTCGATATACTATATACACATACATGTATAAACACACATACACATAAATACATATACACATATGCACACACATACATCATTTTAAAGACATATACACACATACATACATACACATAAAGACATACACATATATGCATACACATAAATACACACGCGTATACAAAACCGCACACACATACACACATACATACATACATATATACATGCACACACACATACACAGAGAGAGAGACTGCTTTTCAAAACTGATTGAAAAGGTTTCATTAAGTCTTAAAACATGCTAATGCATTAAAATATCGAATATTTTTGCCGAAACAATAATAATTTCTATATTAATAGTATAAGAAAGTAAATATCAGCACACATTTATGATGAAGGAACAATTATTTTTACGCAAATTATCATTAAAAATCAAATGGCACATATTTTTAAAAAGTTGGCGTGAACCGTTCGTACGTGTTGAATATATTTATCAATAATGATGCATAAAAGTAAAGTATTATATTTTTTAACAAAAAAATTACAACAAAAAATTTAAAATAATCATTTTATATGTAACTTTTAATGTAGAATTGAATAAAGCTCTGTCTAAAACAATACATACATTTTATTACTTTCCAACAAATTTATCAAAAATGTTACATAGAATTAACGAAAAGTATCAAGTATTATTCTGTGCTAAAACTATTAACACCATTCTCATGGATCTAGCACGATCTGAGAAAAAAAGATACATTCACGGAAAAACACGCTTTTTACATTTTGATGAAAACAAATCTGTCGACTCTCGACGCTTGCATTTTCGAAATACAACGTACAATGAATGTCTACCAATGCTTGTCAATAAAATATCTGATGTGGGCAGCACATGACGTTCCCTACAGACTAAAATTCATTTCCTTTCTTTCTGTCATAATTCATTAATGTGCATTTAATTAATCAAAAATATAAAAAAGATAGTTATTTAAAATTGCCCGAGTTTGCAGATTTACATAAATTTTTTGTTTTACTTGCCGACAAAAAACAGGCGGCATTGCAAAATTGCAACAAAATTAAAACTCCAAAAGTCTGGTTAGTTCTAGAGTAAGAGGGTTGGTCTTATTTTTTTTTATCGTCAAAAATTACCAACTAAAGTCTTACCAAATTTTGCAAAATGTTGTTAAATAGTTGGATTAATAGATATAGACTGGATACATACATTGCACAGACATACGAACAAACAAACCAACCTACATACAAACACACAGACAGACTAATGGGCTGAAAAACACACACGCACACAGACCAACGAACTGACAAACACACAGAATAACGGGATGACACACACACACACACACCAACGGACAGTTAAACACATACACAGACGTCACGCTTAAAATATGTTCTTGTGTTTTAGAATGCTCGAAATTTTTAGATCCGTCGAAAACTCGAGTTTCGATTCGACACGATTCCAATACTTTTCCTAGACATAACAATGTATTGTAGGAAAAGTAAAAGGAAAAACTTATTCTTACGAAGACACACGAGGAATCATCCAGAAGGTTTATTGTGAAAGTAATTAAGCCCCCCTTCACTGTATAAAATATTGTTCGCCCGAAAATTTCCAAATTCCAGATTTGGTAATCTAAAAGTCCACTAATAAAAAAATGTATTTTTACAGTTTTATAAAATGAACATTAGGCAATCTAGGTACTTGAGGTTACAAAATCAATCGAAAAGCATAAAAAATTGAATGATGAAATATAAAAAAAAATATCTGCTATAAATATACATTAAAATATCCCGAGAATGGCTGAATGTATATTAATAGAGTTCTTTAAAACTTTACGATATTTTTTTCTCTACACAGGATGTTATAAAAACGAATTTTGTGCATCCAGCTGTTTTCAAGTGATAGCTAACAAAAAATAAAAACATTTAAAGAAAAATTATACAAAATCTCAAGGTTTTAGATTTTTCTTATTACTTTTAGATCAAGTACCGCGTTTTTTTAAAATTTATTTCTACCTTCAGCAGTTTGGACTCTCTGTGTAATTTATCCCTTTGCCAGTTAATCTGACTCAGATGTATGATATAGATTAAAAATTCACACTCAATTATTTTTCTGATACTCATAATGATACAAATAGACCTAACAAATAAGTAATACGATAAAATGATAACATCAAGTAGGCCCTCAAACTTTCTATCCTTGAAACAACCATTCACGAGGAATGATCATGAAGGCCTCCCACCATTAATGACCTATAATTAGCCTTCAGAATTTTTGTGGAAACCCTTCATCCAGCATCGGCATGCATGACAGGGCATTTCAGAGATGACCAGTGTTGTCTGCTTTGATGGATTCAATCCCTTTCATGCTCTAACGATCACCGATGACGGAGCACAGAGATCAGGATCTAAGTATAGCTAATAATAGGTAAGCATTTAAAGGTATGCCCTAATAAAACATATATGAGAAGGTAAATTTTGTGGACTTTCAAATATAGTATCGTGTGTAGTAATGGGCAAATGGAGTTAGCAATTTATTGTATAATAATTAATAAAACATCTATGAGAAGGTAAATTCTGAAGGAAATTCAAATATGGTATCGTATGTAGTAATGGGCAAATGGAGTTAGTAATAAAACATCTATGAGAAGGTAAATTCTGAGGACTTTCAAGTATGATATCGTATGCAGTAATGGAACAAATGGAATTAGCAATTTATTGTATAATAATTAATAAAACATCTATGAGAAGGTAAATTCTGAGGACTTTCAAATATAGTATCGTATGTAGTAATGGGCAAATGGAGTTAGCAATTTATTGTATAATAATTAACAAAACATCTATGAGAAGGTAAATTCTGAGGAAATTCAAATTTAGTATCGTATGCAGTAATGGGCAAATGGAATTAGCAATTTATTGTATAATAATTAATAAAACATCTATGAGAAGGTAAATTCTGAGGACTTTCAAATATGGTATCGTATGTAGTAATGGGCAAATTGAGTTAGCAATTTATTGTATAATAATTAATAAAACATCTATGAGAAGGTAAATTCTGAGGACTTTCAAATATGGTATCGTATGTAGTAATGGGCAAATGGAGTTAGCAATTTATTGTATAATAATTAATAAAACATCTATGAGAAGGAAACTTCTGAGGACTTTCAAATATAGTATCGTATGTAGTAATGGGCAAATGGAGTTAGTAATTTATTGTATAGTAATTAATAAAACATCTATAAGAAGGTAAATTTTGAGGACTTTCAAATATGGTATCGTATGTAGTAATGGGCAAATGGGGTTAGCAATTTACTATAAAATAATTATCTAACTGATTTTAGTCTGTCCAGAAGCCGTCGGTGGCTTAGCTAAATCCTTTCGCACTTGACAGAATCTAATGGAGACGTATTTTTGAATTGCCTTCCCGATGGCAGAAAGAATGGTTTGGAGGGGGGGGGGATCTGAAAATATTTTCCTGATCGTCCAGAGGTTCTCCCTTCTGATTTTGAAGGCCGAATCTTTGGGCACTTAGAGTATGGATCACAGAACGGGCGGATTTACAATGTTTACCCTGGGGCAAACAAAAATGTGGCTGGATATAAAACTATTTTCAGACGCTCTAGAAACCTCCGGTGAGAGAGATAAGACTGACATTTTTACAACATCAACCATGGAACATAGACAATTTTTAATTAAGACGAATATATTTCACGCTAAGCCCCCTACATTGTAAAACACATACAAATTTATTAAAAAAATATTGGAACTTAACTTTTTAGGTGGTAGTTTCAGACAGCCTTAATTACTTGTTGACGGGCTTAATTACTAGTTCTGTATACAAGGTTAAATTATTAAAATTTTGATCACACTACCGTTGAAATTAATCTGCATTTAAAACGTTCTGTTTATCATAGAATAAAAATTTGATAAAATGCAGACAATAACTTTCTTCATCGAGATACGGGCATAAAAATGTAGGTTATTTGGATTGCACAAGGATATATTTAAGGAATAAGAAATACAATAGTATAAGAAAAACTAATAGATCAACACTATTGAGATATTTTAAGTTTAAAACCAACTCTATCCTTGAAACAACTATTCATGCATACTGGCCAAGAAGATCACCTACCATTAATGACCTATAATTATATCTTCATATTTTTATAGAAACATCTTCATCAAACATTGACATGCATGGCAGGGCTTTTCAGAGATGACCAGTGTTGTTCTATCTGATGGATTGGGTTTCCACCAAAGAGGACGACATCATCCTTTCCATTCTCTAATGATCACATATAACAAAGTACAAGAATCTGAATCTGACTGTAGATAATAACAATATGGGCAATATGTCCTAAACAAACATCTCCATGAGAACGTACATTCAGGGGAGCCTTAAATTTGGAATGCTTGTAAGTATTAATGATGAACTGAAGTTAGTAATAACTATATATAATTGTCTAACGAGTTTTGGATTTTCCAGACTTTCAGAAGCACCCGTGCCTTAGAAAGCTGATGTTTTACGTACTTATATAGTATAGACTACGCGGCAGAATCTAACTGCACCGAATTCTTTGCACACATATAGCATAGGCAACAGAACAGAGCTTAATGCAGCCGCATTTTCGATTTCTGTTCAGGAGTGTAAAAAAGGGGGAGGGCTTTAAAAGTTTTTCCACATCATCTAAAAGTCTTTGGTCTCTTAAAAAGCTGAAACTTTGCACAATTTTAGTATCAACCACGATGCATACACTAACTAAGCCAATTTTGAATTAAAACAAATATTTTCCATGCTGAACGAATATTTTCTACATTGTTCTTTAAAATAAAATTTGTAAAAACAGAATTGAACTTGACAGTTTAGATTATTAATTTTCCTGTCTTTATTAGGCTTCATGAATAGTTGTGTTGTTGAGACCCAGACCGTCCGACCTACCAGAAAGGTGTAAGGTAACTGTTTGGACGGCCGGGAAGTGCCACCCAATGCAGACCGGAGCCCAGTGGGAGAGGCATCCACAGGGACAGTACCCTCCTTCCCCCACCAACCTCTCGGAAGCACTTACGGACCAACATGTTTAACGTGATCGTACTCCGCGTGAACACGGCGGCAGTTTTCGCAGTGGCTGGAATCGAACCCGGGTCTACCGAGTGCAAAGCCAGCACGCAAACCAATGAGCTACCGCGCGGAAGCCCATTGGTTAGCGGTAGCCAAATGGGCGCGGTAGCCCATTGGTTAGCGTGCTGGCGTTGCCCTCGGTAGACCCGGGTTCGATTCCAGCCACTGCCAAAACTGCCGCCGTGTTCACGCGGAATACAATCACGTTAAACATGTGGGTTCGTAAGTGCTTCCGAGAGGTTGGTGGTAGGGGAAGGAGGGTACGGAAATTACCGTATGGAATTTCACTCAACTGTATCTAAAATTAATATGCATTAAAATTGTTCTTTAATAACAGAAGGAAAAATTGATAAAACGTGTCAACCAGTTTCGGAGGTAAAATGCAGCCTTCTTCATCAAGATAGAGATAGAGCAACTATTCTAGATTGTTTGGATTTCGCAAGGACTTGTTCAACCAATACGTAACAGGATGGGGGTATAACGAAGATAAAACGCTGAGAATATGTAATGCGATAAATTAAGTAATACGAGAATGAGGAATGTAATATAAGAAATGTAATATCAGAATGAAATGTGAGAAAAATTAATGTGAGACAACACTTCAGATGCTTTAAGTTTAAAACCTCAAAACTCTATACTTAAAACAACCAGTCACGAATAATGGCCAAGAAATTCACCTATCATTAATGACCTATAATTTTACCTCCGTATTTTTGTTTAAACCACCCCTTCATCGAGCATCGGCATGCATGTTAGAGCTTGCAGAGATGACCAGTCACGTCTTCTTTGATGGATTAGGTCTCCATCAAAGAGGACAACATCATCATTTCCATGCTCTAACGATCATCGATGACGAAGTGCAGGGATCAGCATCTGAGCTTAGCTAATAACAATGGGTAAGTACTTAATGATATGTCCTAATCAAACATGTGAGAAGGTAAATTCAAAAGAGTCTTAAATTCGGTATGTTAGTATGTATTAATGGTGAAATAAAGTTAACAATAACTATATATGACTATCGGACGTGATTTTGATTTCCCTGAACTTTCAAAAATCCCTGCAACTTATAAGGCTGAATGTTTTCGCACTTATAGTATAGACTATGGGACAGAAACTAAATGCGCCGAATTTTTTATTCTCCCATTGGGGTTGCGAAGAAAATTAGGGAGGTTTCGAAATTATTTCTAGACCCTCCAGAAGCCATCCAGAATGGGAAGTTAAAAGTCTTCACATACCCTCCAGAAGCCTCCACTAACTTGGAATTATCGACAACAGAACAGAGACTAATACAGCCGTATTTTCAATTTCTGTCCGGAGATGTAAAAAAGGGTGTGGGCTTTTCAGATCAGTTAAAAGCCTTTGGTGACTTAGACAGCTGAAACTTTGAACACTTATAGTGTCAACACCGAGGCATACACTCAACAAATTTTAAATAATGAAAAGTTTTCTTGCTCAGCGTATAACAGTATTCAGCAAAATAAAATTTATTAGAAAAGGTTTGAACTTTATCGTATTTAGAATATTGATTTACCTGTCTTTGACAATCTTCATTATTAGTAGTGAATGAAAAGTTTATTGTACGAAATTTCTCTCAAACAGTGACTAAAAGTAATCTGCATTAAAAGTTATTCTTTAATAAGAGAGATAAAATGTTGATAAAAGGTGTCAATCAATTTCAAAGTCAAAATAATAGACTTTTTCGGTAGGGCAAAAGTGAAGCAACTGCTCTGATTTACTTAAATTGCACATGGAAAGATTCAATCAATAAGCAATACGATGAGATCATAACCGTGAGAATACAATGAGAATATATAATACAATAAATATGAGAAAATCTAGTAGATCAGCGCATTTCTGATACTTTTAAATAAAAACCTCCAAACTCTATCCTTAAAACAACCATTCACGAATCTTATCCAAGAAGATCACCTTCAATTTATGACATATAATTATATCTCATAATTTTTATAGAAACCCCTTCATCCAGCATTGACATGCATGACAGGGCTTTTCAGAGATGACCAGTGTCGCCTTCTTTGATGGATTGGGTTTCCACCAAAGAGAACGACATCATCCTTTCCATGTTCTAACGATCACCTATGACGGAGTACACGGATCAGCATCTGAGTGCAGCTAATAACAGTATGGGTAAGCACTTAATGCTATGCCCAAATAAAACATCTATAAGAAGGTAAATTCGGAGATGCCTTAAATAAAGTATGCTTAGTATGTATTAAAGGAAACAAGAAAGATCAATCATGCATAAAGCATTGTTTATGAAACACTTTCCAACTTCAATGCAATTTCATTTAAACATCTCTAAAATGCGATACATTCCTCGGTAATATTTTAAAAATTATCACAATACTACATTAATTTATTATATTTGAAAACTTAAAAGTTCATCGAAAAAAATGAACTTCATTCAAATGACGTCAATTAAATATGAATCGCCTGGCTCCTCGGTAATGTTTTTAACATTATCATAATACTACAATAATTTATTATATTTGAAAACTTCATCAAAAACAACTGAAATTTATTCAAATGACGCCATCGAAATATCACACGCCTGGCTCTCTCTATAAAAGCAGCATTTCTTGCATAAACATTTTCCCATTCATTTCATTCATCACAATACTATAAGAATTTGTTTTATTTAAAAACTGAAGACCATGGAGTTACAAGTAATTTAACTCTATGCTTAAAACTTCATCGAAAAAAATCGTCCTTCTCTCTGTAAAATCAATGAATATTTAATTTATATCAGCTATGCAGACTCCATGAGCTAAATAATTTTGCGTTAAAAAAATGCAGCAATTCTTATACAACTCATTCTACATATTTTGCTGTTTACATTTTACATAAGTGAAAAATAGGCTTCGTTGTAGAACTAATCAAATTTGGATGATCATTTAAACTCAAATATATCGTAATTGCATTGTTTCAGCATGTAGATGCACGGAATTTAAGCAAAAATAAAGCGGTTTCAGGAAGGATACAACACTTAATATGAATTAAAATGAACTTCAAAAATCACGATTTTGAGACAAGATGGATGCCATATTTCATTTTGAAGTGGGTCACGTGATCTCTTCATATAATGGTCACGTGATCGCTTCATATAAGAGGTTTAATTATTATTTTAATTTTTATTTAAAAAACTAATGAATATATTTTGCTGAAATTTTTTTTATATATTTTATGGGATAATTTGAATATTACCTAACATTTTTGAAGCAATTTGTGAATTTTAAATCCGCTTAAAAAATGTTTGAAAAATTAGGTCCCCTAGGGTTCAATGTATTTCATCTTTTCAACCCGGGTTCAATCCAAAACTAATTGGGTGATATTATTAATTTATATTCCCATAGGTCCCACAGACCGTCTGAACAACATACTAAAATTTCATTTTGATTAAGTCATTTTTACGGCAGTTATCGGGCGAACGGACAGACAGACAGATAGACAGACTGAATGAACAAAGTCATAAACACTCTTCAACTTTGTTGTAAAGTGTTAAAAATGAAGTTAGAAATTTATTTTCTGTATGTGGTATCTATGTAATAATTGGCTAACATGTTTTTGCCTTTCCAGACCCTACAGAACCCCCTGTTAACATATAAGGCTGAATCTTTGCGTGCCTATACAATCGACTAAGGGACAGAACCTAACGGAGTTGGATATTCAATGTGCAGGCTCGAGGTTCGAGAATAATAGTTTAATTTAAAGATCCTATAATGATCCACTCCTTCCAAAAAGTTGAATATTTGAGCCCCCTATTGGCGCCCCTTATAGGCGGGTTTTGTGTTTATGAAGCATAAACTGTTTACTTTTTTATCTATTAGTCTCGGAGATATAAGCTTCCGATGTGTTTACATTTATTGTAACACTCCGATTTCAGATGTTACGATTCCGACTATAAATGTTATTGTCGTCAATAAGGGCGTTTTCATGAGGATTGAGATCTCATGAGAATTGAGACCTGGATGTTTGGATTGAACAAGGATTGCGAACTTTGTGAAAACCTTCGCTGTCCGGTTACAACTGATGGCCAGATTTAGAGCATGCGAGTAGGAATATTTCAAGCTGCAAAAAATACCTTTCTACGAAAAATGCGAAAAAAACTATTTTTGCATCCGGAAAGTGAGAAATAGGCCTGAAGTAGACCGCATAGAAAACAAAAATATTATTTTAAGAATTGCCTCATTTATTTATGTTTACATCTTGTAAAAACTGAATGGAAAGCCTGACTCGACTGTGATTGGTGGTTTTGTTTTGTTTTTGAGAATAAACATGTGTTGTTTTTTAGAGTCATTTTTACTCTAAAAATACATTCGGACTGAACGGGAAATGGTAACCGCTGTCATCTGCATGTTAGAATTGTTTTTGAAAGCATGGTGTTACAGGATAGAACGGGAATATTGAATTGGGAATATTGAAGAGAATATGATCACTAAATATGACACCTGCACGCTAACTAAATATTCTGAACATGGAGGTAAAAGTAAGAAGTTAAAACGTCATATTAAGAAATCGGAAATATCGTTTGAGACAATGATTTAGGTGGCGTTGGTGTGGGATAAGTAGTCCCCACATTAAATGCGTTTCTAGGGCGAATGGCCTAAAATATTTATTTAAAACTGTTAGCAAAAGCAAAAAAAAAAAAAAACATCCAAAGCAGAACTAAAACAATAAAGAATATTCTTACGCATTTAAAATTATTTTACCTACCAATTTATTTTTATCTCCATGTTTTCTATAGTGCATCCTAGAACTATGAAAAAATACTGGTTATATATACTTATAATTAAGGAACCTTCATTTAAAAATAATTAAAAATACATATACTAAATACAATATTTTTCTACTGTGTCAACCAACTAAAGCAGCTACTTTACTGACACTAGTGACACTTAGATATAATTATCAAAGAATTATGGTATTTTCGAGGGGAGTTTTATCTTCTTCTTTCTAACCCCATGGTTCTGAATATCAAAAACCATTTCAACCTTAAGAACAATAACTGCGCACATTTTACGGTTCTGTTACCATAGTGATTGCTTTATGGAAAACAATATTTCATTTCCGATCACTGTTAGTTTATTTTCTAATATTTCAGACATTTTTACCTCAAATTTATTTCATTATAACATTAATTTTGAAAAGTTCAATTTGAAGAACAGCCAATCAACAATTTCGGTATTTGAAATATAACTCGGTAACCATAGTTACCTCAATGGAATCAAGAACTATAAATAAATTCATCCATAAAACGTAATTAAAAATAATCGTCTGCTGTAATTAAATAAAATATCTCAGAACGATTGATTGGGCAGCAATTGTGTTAAATCCAAGTTAGAAAGAAGGAGATAAAACTCCTATGGATGAAATGTTTGAAAATGCCATAATGATTTGAGAATTATATCTAGATGTCGCTAGTGTTAGTAAAGTAGTAAAGTAACTGTTATTGTTAGTTGACACAACAGAAAGGCGTAGTATTTAGTATATGTATTTTTGATTATTTTGAAATTAAAGATTCTATTATTATGAGCATAATTAACCAGCAGTTTTCATGTAAGATAGTATACAGAATATATGAAGATAACAAGAAAGATCAATCATGCTTAAAGCATTGATTATGAAACACATTCCAACTTCAATGCAATTTTATTTAAACATCTTTAAAATGCAATACATTCCTAGATAATATTTTAAAACTTATCACAATACTACATTAATTTAGTATATTTGAAAGCTTAAACCTTCGTAAAAAAAAAATGAACTTCATTCAAATGACGGCATTGAAATATAAATTGCCTGGTTTAAACATCTCTAAAATGCGATACATTCCTTGGTAATATTTTTAAAACTATCATAATACTACAATAATTTATTATATTTGAAAACTTCATCGAAAACAACTGAAATTCATTCAAATGACGTCATAGAAAAAAAATAACACGCCTGGCTCTCTCTATAAAAGCAGCATTTCATTCATAAATATTTTCCCAATCATTTCATTCATCACAGTACTAAACTTAAGACCATGGAGTAAAACTTAAGACCATGGAGCTACAAGTAATTAAACTCAGTTTGCAAATATAATAAATTAATGTAGTATTGTGATAAGTTTTAAAATATTACCGAGGAATGTATTGCATTTTAGAGATGTTTAAATAAAATTGCATTGAAGTTGGAAAGTTTTTCATAATAAATGCTTTAAGCATGATTGATCTTTCTTGTTTAATGATCTTGTTGCATTAAAAATAAAAATTTTCTGATTGACCAAAGTTGTCTAAGGGGGTCATATGAAAATTTAAAAAATGCAACTTTTTGAAAATTAATGGGAAGACTATTTTATTAACGTAGTCTTATTTCCTACCTCACTTTCAACATTTTTTCAATTTACATTACCCACTTATCACCAACAGGTAAAGAATTAAAGCGTGTTTCAATCTTTTTGGGACACCCTGTATATGGTAATAATGAATAGGAAAAACATTGAAAATAAGTTAAATAATTATAATGTGAGCTTTCAATATTCATATTTCAAGCACTACAGAACATGATTCAACTTTTTTTTAGTGTCGTCCGTGTGTCTGTCTGTCTGTCTGTGCAATATGTATATCCGCTCTAGCTTTAAAACTATTGGACCAAATTTCATACAAATTGAGAATAAAATGCCTTATGCATTATCCTGCTGCTAATTGCATTACGATTAATAAAAATATAACTCACTCTTTTCTGAAAATGTTTGAAAATTGATAAAACTGAAATAAATGCAATAACTTTAATGTATGTCCTTTTAAATTTCGAAATTTCGCCAAATAAAAAAATTAAACTACAAATTCCATGAAGTTTTTAAAAAGTATATTATTTTGTACGACGAAACTTAATTTTTTAAAAAGGAAAAGAAAACTGTAACATCGGATAATTTTTTTTTCCATAATAATGTCTTGTATATAAATATCCCATTCTGTCAAAGATTTTCAACAATCAAACCACACAATTTAAATTTTCCGATTAATAAACCTAGGTAATTATGGGCCTAAAAAACGTCACGTTTTTTGATGAATTTAAATAAATGAAAAAATGCATCAGCATTTTTTTATATAATAAAGTCAAGCAGAATATTGGCATTTTACTTACTATTTAATAAAAAATTGTTTTCCTTAAAATTTTCGAATTCCAGATTTTTATGTAAAAGTAAATTCAAGGGCTAATTGGATACATTTTTCGAACACGTTCGAAGATATTTATATAATTTTACCTAGCATAATCATAGTGGTAGGTACGTATATTTATTGACATCATTTTTATATTCTTATGGATTAAAAAAGGTTCGGAGATAAGTCGTATGATACTGCATGTTAAGTTATGTCAGTGCAAAGTCATATCAGTGTTGAGCTGTATTATGTATTAAGTTACTAGGTATGTCTTTTAAATTATAAACTGCTTAGAAATTTATTAATAATCTTTGCACTTCATATTATATTTTGTCAACTAATACATCAGCATTTCCAATTTTTTTCGTTTACTTCTCTATACATTTGTGAATTTTCTATCAAATATTATTAATTAAATACTATTCATCAATATTCTTCATTAAGACAATAAAAATTTATAACCTATTAAAGGGAGGGCTATAGTTACTGTTAAACTTTAAAAATTGTGACTTTGTCAAAAAAATATATATGAAAATATAAATTTTTTTGAATATTTAAAAGTACTTTGCATGGAAAAAAATCGTATAATTACTGCAGTTCAAGCTCAAAATGTCTTAGAACAAATACGCACTATTGGAAAATGTATTAAGAAAAAATTTACAAAATAAGAATTTATCTATAAATGTGAATTTTGGACATTTTGTGTAAGATAACTGAAAACGATGGAATTTTCCAAATATTTAATGTATGTTAGTTTCTGTAAAATAAATCTATTTTTTTTTCATTATTTATAAGTGCAAAAATATTTTAGAAATTTGTGTTTCATGAATTTCATAAAAACAAATTGATTTAGGTTCAAAACGAGCAGTTGTCTCCGAAGTATAACTGATTACCAAAGATTTTGGTTTGGATACAAAATCGCAAAAGCTCTCATACCAATTTTTTATTTGACAAATGGCTCATATCTTTCAACTCACTATAAAAATATTTATGTGTATTTTATTTTAAATATTATATTAAAAGAAAATATATATTTATCACTAGGTAAAAATGTGCGTTTTAAAAATATATTCTTTAAGATATAAAGTATTTATAATGAATAATTTTCCCCCATTTGAACATTTTAAGGATTCTGTGATCTCTTAATTCCACGATTATTTATTTTCAATTCAGATTGTCATTAAGATGTTGTAACTTCAGTATCCCATTTGCATTTTCATTATTGATTTCTTAAATACAACAATTCCTCCAATAATTGTTATGTTATGAGGACACCATCTATACAAGTCTAGGCGTTTGATATACAGGGTATCCAGTGCTATCGGTGCCCAATGGCTATTTCCTTAACCGTTAGTCACAGAGATATACTTCCAATTGCAAATTGTTTTACATTTTAAAATCTATTATCTTAGAAACAGTTTAAATCAATAAATACATTTTTGAAAGAAATACGAAATATACATTTTTATACGGTCCCCCGGTCCTACCATTTATATTGAAGAAAATCATCTTCATACAATTTCATGCAAAATAAAAAAATAATCTTCCTTTTACGACCAAATTTCACCAAGTTATGAAGCATTAAACTTTATGACTTAAGTCGCTTCACGCATAAAAATGTCTCGTTTATGTCAATCAACCAATCAGGGATCGTATTGACCACTTCTCCAGGCTACCAACCAATCAGGGACAGTATTGAGCATTTCTCAGCACAAAAAGTTCTCTAACTTTAAACAGCTATACGGCGGTCAATTTTGGTCCTAAAAGGATGATTTTCTTTTTCTTTTGCATAAAATTGTATAAGGATGATTTTCCTAAATATAATTGGTAGGATCGGGGGACTGTATAAAAATTTATATTTCGTATTTCTTTCAGAAATGCATTTATTGATTTAAACTGTCTCTAAGATAATAGATTTTAAAATTTAAAACATTTTTGCAATTGGAAGTGTATCTCTGTGACTAACGATTGAGGAAATAGCCATTGGACACCGATAGCACTGGACACCCTGTATAGACGAATATAGTATGTCTTGGTATACGACCAAGTGAAACTCATGTTAAGGTCTGAAATTAGATTCAAATACGAACAACGGCGTTTATCATAAAGAGTGGTACAAACAATATAAACAATCCTACGAAAGGGTATTTCTGTGGACCTTTCTTATATTTTCAATTTCATTTATATATATTATACGTCTGTTTATGTGTGTGTGTGTGTGTGTGTCTGTGTACGCATGCGTGTGTTTGTCTCATAAACAGAAGAGAACCGCTGCACTAATTTTCTTGAAATTTTACGAGTAGCTTTGAAATACCCCCACTTAAAATTGAGTTCATGTTTCGAGTTTCTAGGAGTAGGGGGCTATCGAGATATAAATAAAAACACACAATTAAATCTTTCATAGAAATAGCATTATGCAGACGTTTTTTAGCAAATTTATTTGAGAAAAACAATATCATGTTCCTTAACAATCCCTAATCAAACGTGTTTAGGCAGTAGACACATTTTGCTATTTTTTTTAAATTTAAATAATACAGAAATTGATATAATAATAACTTTTATAAATGAACGGTATTGCATTTTAAACTGAATTATATTAATTACGGTCTTTGGGTTTAAAGATTAATAGAAGTATTAAAGATTAATGAAGTACTGCTATTTTTAGTTTTTAACGTCATCTGTTTTATTTTGGCAAAGATTTTTCAGACTCATATATTATGTTTAGCTAATTAATTCATATATATTGTGTTTAGACACTTGTTGAAGCAGATTAAAAGTAGTACGGTTATATCTTCTAACACCATTTTAGCGCTTTCATTTTGGCATATATTGGTCCAATTTAATATTTTTTTGTACATTTGTTTACAAAACGGGACCAAGATGTTTTACTCTTTAGATCTTCCTGTGAAGATAAATTTGTACATAGGGAACATAGATTCTTATACCTCTGTTTAGGCGAATTAAGTTCAATATTTTAATAGAATGTTTTGAAAAACAATTCCATTTAGAATATAATAGAAATATGCACATAATTATGAATTTAAAATTTATATTCTATATGTTGTTTACAAATGCCGGTCATTTGGCCGCTAGGCCATTAGACAGCGGGCTCTCAGGTATTTCTCAATGGTTGAATTAAAAGTCACTAGTACAGGGCACTCGTTTAAATGTTTTCTAGACGTAGACTATCCTAGATCGCATAAAATACAATCCGGGGAATCAGCAAGAAAAATTTGATGGACTTATATTCTATATTGCGTACGAAGAATAGGTATACTGTGTTAGTTTACCTATATATACATATTATAATCATGTATATTGAGAAGTTCAATCAGACATCTTCAATGAACAACACCTTTGATGAACAGAAATAAACTGCACCGGCATTGGAATTAAATTCATAAGAGATAAATTTCATAAGAGAACAGAGTTCATAAGAGATTTTTTACCTCGGTTCAAGGCCTCAGACATGCAGTGGCAAATATCCAAACGCGTCACATCTCATTGTTGAATATATTGAATATCAAGAACAACACACACACACACACACACGTCAGTGATGGTTGCAGCTACGACACAGACTCTCGTGTGTATCTCGTGCTCAGGATGAGACTTCACAAACCTTGAAGCAACCACCACTACTGGACCGATTTCAAAAATAGAGGGCCGAACTCATCGGGGTAAACACGGAAATAATACAACCTTGGATCGGGTTCAAAACCACAAATTGTGTGCCGTGGGGAAGATGGGGTTTTGTTCGAGCTGTCAATTGTTAGCCGATGGATACGATGAATAACACGATGCGATGTAACTCTATAAATTGACAGAGATCCGCCTGGAGGGAGCGTTCCCCAAAAATTAGAAATCTCGCTCTCAGTGCAGCATCCGGGTTTCGTGGATCGGTTTTGCGGTTTGAAGTTCTTTTCAAAGTGGGACAGCCTATATCTGCAGTAGTAGCAAGAAGATTTGCTGTATGCTACATTTTTTTCCGAACTTCTGCCTTATTAGCTTTTTTACAGGAACGTCTATGGGGGAGTGGATCCGGCTGAAATCAGAGTTTATCTGGCTATAACGGGGAATCCGGCTGAATTAGAAGTATTACGAAAAATGCCAACATTTTAGACGCTTGTATCTCCAAAACTAGTAGATGAAATTGTAAACTATTTATATCTGCTTTGTCGTTAAATAAGGCGCCATTTATATACAATAACTATTTCAATATTTTATTATTTCGATTATTATTTCATGTTTTTATCTAAACGAATTTTAATTTAAATTTGCTTACTTTCATTCGAAATATTCAAAAGAATATATATATCAAGTGACATACATGGGCCCTACCTCCCGTATTATGGTGTTGGATTATTAGACATGCCGGAGTGTCGGATTACTGATGATGTACTGTATTTCGAATGATTTTTTTTTTTGCATTTTATTATAATGTTTCGAAAATAATTCAATAAGTAACATTAAGTTAATTATTGAATTATTAATTTTTGTGTTGTCGGCTGCTGTGTAACATATTAAGCTATTTTACCTTTATTTTCAAAATATCTTCCAGAAAAGTCTTAATACATTTTTTCTATAATAAATTTCTGTAATATTTTCTATATACCAGTGATTCGTTAAACATGCTTAAAACCAGTTTGTATTAAAAGTATCGAGGGGTTGTACCAGTGGTACATCCGCAAAGTGGAATACATTTTGTCACACGGGTGTAATCATGCAAATAAAACAACGGTTTTCATAAAAAAATTCATTTTTTCCTACAAACTGCCAATACTTGTTTATGATACGAGAAATAAGTTAAAATTTATTTTTACAAAATTAATTTTACAAAATTAATTTTTGTAAAAATAATCCACTTTTTTTATTGCTGGGTAATATTTACCTTATTTCGCGTTCGGTTGCATCCCTCAGATGAGTCACATCGATGAGTCACATGACTAACACCCGATGAGTCACATCGATAACACGTGTATATCATAGGCCCAACACTTGATATACTGCAGTCCCTCTCCTACTCATTTTTTTGGAAATAATTATGAGCTGCAATCCTTAGAAGACAATGACGAGCTACAGTTTTTTAAGCCCCTTTAAAAAATAAAAAATGATGTCGTTTTACTGTGGGGCAGCGATTGTTTCAACTGCAGTGGCAACTCGGGGCTGTTTTTCACCATAGGTAAAAAACGAACATGTTGGGAGGCAACGAAATATAGGGTTCCACTTTACATGGCGATTATATTGTTTCTTCTTTAATATATCTTATAATAATTTGAAAGCCCCCCCCCCCCATCACTTTTGCTTAACCCTTTCTCGACGGCGGAAATAGTCATTAGTACGCCACTAATGGATGGGTCGTCGTGCCATTAGTGCACATCGTTCACGTTAATTTCTTTATTTTTAACTATAATACTCTACAGAAAGGTTTAAATCAAATACACTTTACTCGTGTCAAGAACTGTTTCTTGTTCGCTAGTTAATTGCGTGATGTCCAATTCGCTTATCGTTACTGCAAAATGTCGGTAGTCAATGCGACGTATTTAGTGGATGTCGGATATAGCCGGCGCTATCAAGGCTGAAGCATTAAGTGGATGCCGGATATATCCAGCGCTATTCAGGGTGAAGCATTTAATGGATGCTGGATATAGCCTGCGCTATCCATTGTGAAGCATTTAACGGATGCCGGATATAACCGGCGCTATCCAGGGTGAAGCATTTAGTGGATGCCGAATATAGCCGGCGCTATCCAAGGTGGAGCATTTAGTGGATGCCGGATATAGCCGGCGCTATCCAGGATGAAACATTTAGTGGATGCCGGATATAGCTGGTTCTATCCAGGGTAAAGCATTTAGTGGATACCGGATATAGCCGGCACTAGTCAATGCGACACATTTAGTGGATGCCGGATATAACCTGCGCAAGTCGTGAAAGGGTTAAAGGCCCAAGTATGGTTAAATAAGAAACGCTCCTAAAGTTGCGGTCTGTTATGGAACTTTTAAGTGTGAAAAATTTGTCGGTGTACTATATGCCGTGTAGATCTCAAGTCCACGCTCGGCAATCTTGTTCAGTATAAAATCTTTGTTGTTTGAGGAATGATGAATGATATTGTTCAAATATCCAACACACTCATACCCAGACAGACAAACATCACCTCCAAAAAGGTTTCATTCGAGGTCAGGGTTGCTTGAAACGTGCTCTCCGGTCAAAAACGCGATTTTGAATTTTCGATCCCGTCATAAAACTTTACCTGTATATATTATATATGTAGCGAATATAAAGATGCTGATAATAAAGTATTGACAAACTATGAAAAAAATTTGCACTGCAGCAATGCTACATTAAAAGGACAAAGTATTGAATGGGAGTTTCAATAATAAACTTTGCTAAGATGGAATATATTTCTACGTCCACCATATATTTATGCGTCAAACATGTAAATAAAAATAATGTGTAAATAAATCTATGTGTCCAACATGAAAATAGAAACGATGTGTAAATATATTTGTGTCCAGCATGTAAATAAAAATAATGTGTAAATATAGCTGTGTCCAACACGCAAATAAAAATGATGTGTAAATATATTTATGTGTCCAAAATGAAAATAAAAATGAGGTGTAAATATATTTGTGTGTCCAACATATAAATAAAAATAATGTGTAAATATACCTATGTGTCCAACATGTAAATAAAAATAATCTGTAAGTATATTTATGTGTCCAACATGCAAATAAAAATAATGTGCAAATATATTTATGTGTCCAACATGTAAATAAAAATAATGTCTGAATATATTTATGTGTCCAACATGAAAATAAAAATAATGTCTAAATATATTTATGTGTCCAACATGAAAATAAAAATGTGTAAATATATTTACGTCAAAATCAAAAATAAATTAAAGGAAAAAAAACTTCCAATATTTATAGAATAGAGTAAAACTCTATTCTAGAGCTTTATTCTATCATAGAGATAAAAAAAATTAAAAAATAAATAAAATAAATCTGATAAAATATGCTACTTAACCGTCGTTAAAAGTTATAAACTCTATAATAGAAACGGAGTTCGACTGTAGTGCACATAACGGTAGAAAAAAAGGATTTCAACATAGCAGAACCTTCATATCTCAAAAATAGTGAATCTCTAATTCTTCTAAATTTGAGAAATTGCTATTAACACTTGTAGAAAACAGCATAGCATTAACACTAATAACAATAATATCACTAGTAAAAATTCGGTATTAGAATCGGAGATCTCTTTTAGTGGAAATAACTGCAAAATGAAATTCCGTAAGTATTTCCAAAAAAGAAAACATATATAATATAAGCATGATATTTATTGGCAATAGATGCATTTGAGTATTTGGGTTTTCACACACTGTATAAGGAACCTTGCTGCCCCAACCTGGATTCGAACCCTGGATCTCCCAACTGACAAGCCGACGCTCTACCGTTGAGCTATTGGGACGATATTGCAAGCTTTTATCTTCGAAGTGGATACTGCAACTTTTCCAAAGGCGTTGATGATATGTCATGAAAGATAGTTTCACGGAGCTATTAAAATTTCGAAACATCAATATTTTCTTTTTGCAATAAGCATGTGAGGTACAAATGATTTTCATTTCATTTTGACAATAATTTTAACGAACTATTTTGACAATTTATGAATTTTTATGATATTTTGAGAGTTGAGAGATGCCAGTTATGTAATGGATATATTTCTAATAAACCATATGTAACAATATGATGTTTTGAGAATAATGGAATAAATAAATCATTTTAATTTTATATTTGTTTTTTAAATATCCTTCAGAAAAATCTAATAATAATTTTTTATAGAAAACCTAATAGATTTTTTCTATGTAGAATTAAATCAAATTGCATTTTATTTAAAAAACATGATAACGCTTTCAGAATGTCATGTAATGAGTAATAAATTGAAATAGCGTTCCTCAACCTAGATAATTATATGCGTAACCCTTGAAGACTATTCAATTCCATCAATTATACACGCTTTACGGTCCATTCATTTTTAATTGTTCCTCCTTTATCCTATTTGTTCCTCCTTAATCCTATATTCCTAGTGTAAATCTAACTATTTGACAAATAACTTGCATTTTTTTAAAAAAGTGTAATACGGGGATGTAATTTGGGAGCCCCTTTGAATCTTTTGAAGGGAAGCACGTGCTTACCCTGCATTTTCGGTAATCAGGCCTTGGATATATTTTCCTTTCAGTCTGCGGAGCACTCAGGGAATGTTTGACTATACAGAGTATAGACAGAAAATAACGAGCTCAACGCAATAGAGAATATATTTCACTTTATGTTTAGTATGTTTCAATAAAATACACTAAAGAAGTGTAAGTATATTTTTATATTATATAAATTATAATTGTCTAAGTGTATTTTTAATGCTATATAAATTAAGTGTTGTAAGTGTGTTTTTTATGTTTTATAAATGAAGTTTATTTATCAGATTCGATACAGTTTTTCCACAGAATCCGACGGCGGCGGAAAGCAAAATTTCGATGTCAGCCCCTAGGGACTGACACCGTCTTTAACGTGTCGGTCGCTGGTTAATAGTATTTCCATGTTAATATTTTTCTTAAATGTTAGTTGAATATCGCTATTTTTACAGCAGAAATAAAGCTGTAAATTATGGAAGCTTTGATGGAAACACAATAAGGGTATGATTTAATAGTCATGGAGGTAAAAGTAAGGAACTAAAACGTTATATTAAGAAAACGCCAATATCGTTTAAAACAATCATTTAGATGGCGTTGCTGTGAGATGTAGTCCCTGCATTATATGTATTTCTGTGACAAAAGGCCTAAAATATTTATTTGAACTGGTCATTTTGATAAACAAAAAACAATAAAGTCTATTCCTACTTCTTTAAAATTATTTTAGCTTTCAATTTATTTTTAACTCCATATATTTTTACTTTCCTTATATGCATAATGTATAAGAAAAGTATTGTGACGGGGTCGAAAATTCGAATTCGAGTTTTCGACGAGAGAGCACGTTTCAAGCAGCCCTGATCACGAATCGAACATTTTTAAAGTGATGTCTGTGTGTGTCAGTGAGTATGTGGAGACGATGACTGACGAACGAATGAACCGATTCGAACGAAATTTGGTACAAAAATTACAATCTGTAAACACTGGAAGCCTGTTGTTTTTATAAGCAATCGAATGTTCAGAACCCTCCTAAATTTTCGAGTGAAATTTTGAAAAAATCGTCAAAAAATCAAAACGTCTAATAAAGTTATGCAAATAAACATTTCCTACGTAAATTTTCATTAGAAAACGATTGACATAAATTTTAGAACGCTAACATGAACCGTTCTCGAGATATTGTACATTTTTCAAAAAAATTATCAAAAAGTCATATAAAATAAAAAACAATATTTCCTATTGAGAAACATGATAACTTTTCATATGTAATACCATGTAATAAATTTGATGACATCATTCTCGTGGATCTACCTTGTTTCATTAATGAAAAAATATGCTTTGAGTAATACTTTTGTATTTGAACGCCAATAGTTATTTATCTGCTATAAGAATAACTTATTTCTCCATCCATAACGCTTGGCGAGATTTTTGCGACGAATTTGGCGGAATGTCGCCAACTTACGAAAATATCGCCAAATTACCAATTAACGAAAGTATCGCCAAATGAATAAAAATGACGCTAAATCAATGAAATGACGTCTAATTGTCGAAAATTCAATATCGTGGAAAAAATATAAGTATCTACTATAAGAAAAACCAATTTTTTTACTGTAAAAGTAGTAAATTCATTGCATTATATAAGGAAAGTCACGTGTTGCCCACATCATATTTTTTACTCTATCCTACAACTATGAAAAATACTGGTTAATTATATTCATCAATTGAAAGCCCTTAATTTAAAAATAATCAAAAATACATATACTAAATACGACGCCTTTATGTTGCGTCAACTAACAATACCGAATACTTTTCTAACATTAGCAACACCTATATATAATTCTCAAACCATTAAGGCATTTTCAAACGTTTCATCCATAGGAGTTTTATGTTTCTAACACCAAGCCGCAGGCAATATTAAAAGAAGAAAAGCTAAGTTCCTTTCATTTTTTAATTTTTTTTTATCGTCTATCATATATTATTATAATACATTTGCATGTATATCTATTTTAATTCCTTCTTCCTAACTCCATGTTAATAGGTCTTCCAAAATTTTAGTTGAATAGCGCAACTTTTAGAGCAGACTAAAACAGCGAATCATAGAAGCATTGGAAACTTTGATGAAAGAGGCTAATTTCAGAGTTTTAAGCATACTCCTGATAATTAGGCTGTTATGTAACTGAAACATTTATAACTTGAAAATATATTCATATAACCATTTATAATACGAAATATATTCTAAAAAAACGATGTTTTTACTTTTCTTATATACATAATGTATTAGGAAAATATTGTGACGGGATCGAAAACTCGAATTCCAGTTTTCATTTCAAACCTCCCTGATCACGAATCAAACATTTTTGAGGTGATTTCTGTGTGTGTGTATGTCAGTGAGTCTGTGGAGACGATATCTCACGAACAAATAAAGCGATTCGAATGAAATTTGGTACAGAAATCACAATCCGTGAATACTGGAAGCCTATTGTTTTTAAACGTAATCGAATGTTCAGAACCCCCCTAAATTTTCGAGTGAAATTTTGAAAAAATCATCAAAAAATCAAAACCTTTAATAAAGTTACGCAAATAGCCATTTCTTATGTAAATTTTCCTTAGGAAACGATTGACATAAACTTTAGAACGCTAGTTAAACTTTAGAACCGTTCTCGAGATATTGCACATTTTTAAAATAAATTTATCAAAGAATTCCATAAATTAAAAATAAATATGAACTGTTGAGAAACATGTTCATTTTTCATATGTAGTGTCATGCGATAAATTTATGACACCATTCTCGTGGATCTAGCTCGTTTCATTCATGAGAAAATATACTTTGAGTAAACATTTTGTATTTGAAAGCCAATAGTCATTTATCTACTATAAGAATAACCGTTTCTCCGTTCATAACGCTTGACGAGATTTTGGCGCCGAATTTGGCGGAATGACGCCAACTTGGCGACTTTTTCAATGTTGCCAAATTAAAGAAAATCTCGCCAAATGGATAAAAATGATACTAAATCAATGAAAATGACGACTAATTGACTAAATGTCTTGGAAAGAATATAAATATCTACTATA
Organism: Amaurobius ferox; assembly: GCA_951213105.1. Lineage (NCBI taxonomy): Eukaryota > Metazoa > Arthropoda > Arachnida > Araneae > Amaurobiidae > Amaurobius > Amaurobius ferox. The sequence continues at coordinate 19,278,995 of OX578154.1, read as the reverse complement.
CGAAAACCCTTTTTTTTCATTGTAAAAGTAGTAAATTCATTGCATTATATAAGGAAAGTCATGTGTTGCCTACATTAGATTTTTTATATTTATATTTTTAGTTTGTACTTTGAACCTGTTAAAATAAAAAGTTCGAAAATTTGAAATTAGTATAAATTTTAGAAGAACATTTTCGATTCAGTTATAGTGTACGTAATGAAACTTTTGTAATCAATATAAATTATTTATTAATGCTTAAATTATAACTGATTCACTATGAAACACATTTTTGTTAAGATTATTTTTCTTTCATTTATAATGTATTTACAAATTAACTTAAATGTATTTTCTTGAGTCATTTCTCATTTTATATTAAGAAAGTCTTATAATATAAATGTGTTTTCCCGGGAAATATACCTAAATATACAATGCTGAAGCTAACTGATTTACAATTCAGAATACGAAGTAAATTTATTTCTTTATGAAGCGCACTTATTTTATATTCCGAAACGTAAGATATTTTTGAGTAACAAATGACGAAAATTCTCACGTTTGGAACTTTTAAAATTTCCATATTTTTCATAATTCTCTTTGCAAAAAAAACCCAGTTTATTCCCGGACAAAAACCGGGTCTTTTCAACTCTCTGCAGCCCCGACATATTCTACATAATATATGTAAAATAAAAAATAACCTTTCACACTAATTAGGGATGGAACAAATTTATAATCTTGTACTCGAGACATTACAAGAATCTCTGCAGTGAAACATTTAACTACAATGATAGACGGCTGTACTTCACGTTTTACGGAATTCCGTCGTACACCCTAATCCAAGATTGCTAACAATAGATTTTTCTCACGTTGAACCGAAGCTCCGAGACGCAAGACAACATTTGTCGCCACCAGGTCTATTTTTGTAGTGCGCTTGAATCTGTGCCAGTGGAGCGACTGTCACTGGGGGACAATCATCCAGTGGAATGTACTGTGTTAGGCATCTACAATCAATACCATCTCTCTTTGTCTTGTTGAATGTTCTCAAAGAATGCACACTTGTTGGAGAAAATAAATAGAATAGGTAAAAATCAAGGGGATTTTTTTTTTTTTTTTTTGTAAATTGCCTATACCACTATTTTGTGATTCATATTTGATATAAAATATTTGCTTTGTTAAATGTTCTTGAAATGTATACCTGTTGAAAAAAACAAAATAAGTAAAGTTCAACTTTTAATTAAGCTTAACCTTTTCTACAAATTATCCACCGCTATTTTTCTGTTAAGTTTTTGTATTAAAAATTTTGTTCATTTAATTACAGAGAAATGTATAAACAAAGGAAATTTAATATTACGTTCGGTTTTATAAAATATTTTTTTTTATTTTTATGAAAAATATAAACATAATAAAATACCCAATTTTAAAGTAAAATGCATATTGGACTTGTGTGAAAATATAAAAGGATTATTTATTCTGTTTTTTTTATTTCATTTAAAATACGAAAATTTGAAGTTTAGAATTTTTGATGCCTATGATACCTGCGACCTCCAAACTTTTTTTTTTATTACCCAAGTCGTTTTTTATTACCCAAAGGGTGTAGAGCAGGCAGTTAAAAGGGGTGGTCGGGGAAATTCAAACCTTATGCAAAAAGTTTGCATATAAGTCCGTATAACTGTAACGATCAACCTTTAGATAAACTAATTATTTTTATTTTTTAAACTCATCACTAAAATAATGTTTTTAAATGAAAAATTTCCGTAAAAATATTCCTTCATAATAAAAAAAAAAAAATCCCGCCAAGTAATATTAAATGGTGTTAAATTGCCAGCTAATTCTATAATTGGAAAGGCTGGCTCAACAGCAATTACACAGCATAATGCAATATATAGAAGGTTGATATACCTGTCTGTCAGTGCACTTGGCTTCAAATTCTGTGCAATATAGCCAAGTTGGCGGCTTTTGGGAAATGGCGCAAAGTTTGAGATAATTCAACATCTCTGCCAATTATATTTAATGTCTCTATTAAAGACTACGGATTTTGATAAAATTCCGTTTTATGGCTATTGTTATATGTATACTTTTCGGAATTTTCTTTTCTGCGTGCACTTCTAGACAATGCACCACTGTATACCGCTCAAATTTGGTTAAAATCACTTAATATCGATGCTTGAGATTACAAAAAGCCAGCGATATTTACAAAATACCTTTTTGCCCCTAAACACACACACACACACACATATATATTATATATATATATATATATATATATATATATATAATGTGTTTCCTGTTTGTACATTTAGACAATAAACACAGGGTACCACCCAGATTTAATATTTTAGAGTTTTTCAAAATTAAGACAAGTCAAAGACTTTGGCAAAATCTCGTTTTATAGCCAAACTATATATGAATATATATTCCAAATTATTTTTTCTGCATTCGTATGTATTTAATATATTAATCTTGACACCCAAATGTGGTTCAAATTGAGTTGCTTATGTGATTACGAAGGGCCCAGAATATGAGAAAGACACCCACACCCACATGTATCCACAGACCGATAAAAGTCATTTCTGGTATCTAAAGACCCCACAAGTGTATTTATTGTGAAATATCAAATTATGATTAAATCACGATCACTATACTTTTCTTAGGTTACATCGGTTAAAATAAAAAGCTTATTCAATTTATTGCTAAAAGCATATCTGTCAAGAAAAGTGGCACAACTCACAATCACTATCACAATGATTTTTTTTTTTTAACTCAGCGCAAGGGAAGTAAAAATCTTTCTTTTATATAAGTACCGCATTAATTTAAACAAGAAAGATCAATCGTGCATAAACGATCAATCGTGCATAAACGATCAAGAAAGATCAATCGTGCACTTTCCAACTTTAAAATGCAATTTTATATAAACATCTCTAAAATGCGATACATTCCTCGGTAATATTTTTAAAATTATCACAATACTACAATAATTTATTATATTCGAAAACTTGATCGAAGAAAATGAACTTCATTCAAATGACGACATTGAAATATAAATTGCCTGGTTTAAACATCTCTAAAGTGCGATACATTCCTCGGTAATATTTTTAAAATTATCATAATACTACAATAATTTATTACATTTGAAAATTTTAACGAAAACAAATGAAATTTATTCAAATGACGTCATCTAAATATAAATCGCTTCTATATAAAAAGCAGCATTTCATTCATAAAGATTTTTCTAATCGTTTCATTCATCACAATACTATAATAATTTATTTTATTTAAAAATTTAAAAAATTGTTATCTACCATATTTATTTTAAAATGTGAAACCTCTCTTATATATAAAATAATTAAACTCTTGGAGATAGATATTTACTATATAATATATCCCTTTTTTCTTTCTGGAGGATATGACAAGAGTCAGAATTTAATTGAATTTATTTTTCTCTCTATATTAAATAATTTTTATTTAAAAAACTACCTAGCATATTTTACTGAAAAATATTTCACATATTTTATGAGATAATTTGAATATTTCCTAAAATTTTCGAAGCAATTTGTGAATTTTAAATTCGCTTAAAAATGTTTGACAAATTAGGCCCCATATAGGGTTCAATGTATTTCATTTTTTCAACCCGGGTTCAATCCAAAACTAATTGGGTGATATTATTCATTTATATCCCCATAGGTCCTACAGACTGTCTGAAAAACGTACTAAAATTTCATTTTGATAAAGCCATTTTTACGGCAGTTATCGTGCTAACAGACAGAATGAACAAAGTCATAAACACTTTTCAACTATATTGTAAAGTGTTAAAAACAGAAATTATATTTAAAATTATTTGAGCATTACGTAGTAAAAACCTCGTATGAGAATCACTTAATTATTCATAATATCAATAAAAACCAGAAGTTAACTCATAATCTCTCATTATTCCCTTAGAGATACAAAAATAACGTCATTAACTGATTTAATTATCGTCTAACAAATCTCCTCTTACAGTCAGAAAAAAATAACTAAAAAAATACCACTTCTGAAAAATATACAGTCACTTGATCCCACCTCACAAAAGTGAAGCCTCTCCAAGGTCCAACGGAAACCCAATAAATCATGCCATAGAAGTGACCCGACGACAGGACGACAAAGGCAAGCGCGAAATAAAAAAAGAAAAAAAAAAGAAAAATGGCGTTCAAGTGAGGAAACCATTTTTGGCCTGAAAGCACATTGAACTGTCAACGCTCCGCCGCCAATATGTATGTATATATCTATACATGCAGCCCTTTCATTTTTTTTAAATTTATTCCTCTACGTTATGTTACGAATCCTTCCGCAGAGGTTATATATGTATTTTAAAGTACTTTTTTACTCCTGAATGGCGGTTTTCGGGTTGTCACAGACTTGAGTGATAGGGGTGAAAAATAAGTACTTGGACGATGAAAATGTAGTAGAATAGTTTTTCAGAGAATTTTTTTTTAGCTCTAAGAGGGGATGCTTTTTATTTCTTTAATGGTTGTGTGTGAAATTTGAAACTTTACTTTTTATGGCGATTTACATTGTTAGTATTATGTTTTATTTTATACAAGATTATTCGATTCAGGAAACAATGGAATAGAATAATTTTTTTTATTGAAAAATTATGTAGGTACGGTATTAAAAAAAGTTATTTGCTGAATTACAGATTTTTGTGTACATACAATGATGCTGTATAAAAGTTATCCAAGAATTTGAATATGATGCTATATAAGAGTGAATTTATGCAAGTATGTTATGCTATATTGTATCGTGAAATGCATACCTGAATGGGGTTATTACGTCTTTGCTATTAAATTATAAGAAATTTAAATTCTCTTGGAAATTTTAATTTTGCTTGGAAAAGACGTGAACTTGATAAATACATGGTTATTAATTTTCATACTTTCATGGGTATTCAACTGTAATACCCATTTCTGCTTGTCGGCTGCTCATATGAAGTTCATAAAAATAAACTATATCGCCTTATTCAGAAACAAGTACTTGTTTTTGCTTAATTTAGTTTAATACCATGACAATCTTGAAAACGAGTTCAATTCTTAATTAACCTCAATAGCATGCCTTGCGATCTCCATTACATTTGGTATAATTGCTTTTTTTTCTATTTAAAACATCTAATTGTGTTTTATCATTCATCTTGAACATGAAATCCAGTTGTTAATTCATTTTAAGTGGTTCTCTCTCAGCTATTTAAAGAGATGTCTTACACTTTCGGGAAGGTCGGAAAATGGAGGAGGCAAAAGTAAGGAGTTAAAATTTCATATTAAGGAAATGCCAGTACAGTTTGAGACAATCATTGAGGTGGCGCTGGGATGAGTTAAGTAGATCTGCATTGCATGCATTTCTATGGCGCAAGGCCCGATATATTTATTTAAACTGTTCATTTTGTGAAAATAAATTATTTGCGCAATACAAAATAGAACTGAAACCATAAAAAGTATCCTTATGCAGTCAAAACTATTTCACCTCTCAATTTATTTTACCTCCATATATACTATCCTACAACTATGAAAAAATACTGGTTAATTATACTCATTGGGGAATCCTCAATTTAAAAAATCTGATGTGGGCAGCATATGACTTTTCTTATATAATGCAATGAGTTTACTACTTTTATAGTAAAAAAAAATAAATTATTTTTATAGTAGATATTTATATTCTTTCCAAGATATTGAATTTTCGTCAATGAGTCGTCATTTTCATTGATTTAGCGTCATTTTTATCCATTTGGCGAGTTTTCCGTTAATTTAGCAACATATAAAAAGCCGCCACGTTGGCGACATTCCACCATATTTGTCGCCAAAATCTCGCCAAGCGTTATGGACGGAGAAATAATTTATGCTTACAGCAGATAAATGACTATTGGCGTTCAAATAAAAAAGTATTACTCAAAGTATATTTTTTAATGAATGGAATGAGCTAAATCCACGAGAATGATGTCACCAAATTTATCGCATGGTATTATAGTACATATGAAAAGTGAACATGTTTCTCAATAGAATATATTCCTTTAATATTTTATAAGATATTTTGATATATATATTTTTTTAAATGTGCAATATATCGTGAACAGTTCATGTTAGCGTTCTAAAATTTATTTCAACCGTTTTCTAATGAAAAATTACATAAGAAATGTCTATTTGCGTAACTTTATTAGAGGTTCTGATTTTTTGACGATTTTTTCAATATTTCACTCGAAAATTTAGGTGGGTTCTGAACATTCGATTGCGTATAAAAACAATAGGCTTCCAGTGTTTACGGATTGGAATTTTTGTACCAAATTTCGTTCGAATCGATCCATTTGTCCGTCAGTTATCGTCTCCACAGTCTCACTGACACACACACACACCTTTCACACACACACACATACACACAGACAGACATCACTTCAAAAATGTTTGATTCGTGATCAGGGATGCTTCAAACGTGCTCTCCCGTCGAAAACTTGAATTCGAATTTACGACCCCGTCATAATATTTTCCTTATACATTATTGTATACAAGAAAGATCAATCATGCTTAAAGCATTGATTATGAAATACTTTCCAACTTCAATGCAATTTTATCTAAACATGTCTAAAATGCAATACATTCCTCGGTAATATTTTAAAACTTATCACAATACTACATTAATATATTATATTTGAAAACTTAAACCTTCATCGAAAAAAAGAACTTCATTCAAATGACGGCATTGAAATATAAATTGCCTGGTTTAAACATCTCTAAAATGTGATACATTCCTCGGTAATAGCTTTAGAATTATCATAATACTACGATAATGTATTATATTTGAAAACTTCATCGAAAACAACTGAAATTCATTTAAATGATGTCATAGAAAAAATAACACGCCTGGATCTCTCTATAAAAGCAGCATTTCATTCATAAATAATTTCCCATTCATGTCATTCATCGCAATACTATAATAATTTATTTTATTTAAAAATTAAGATCATGGAGCTACAATTCATAAACTTTATGCTTAAAACTTCATCGAAAAAAATCGTCCTTCTCTTTGTAAAATCAATGAATATTTCATTCATATCAGCTATGCAGACTCCATGAACTAAATGATTTTGTGTTAAAGAAATGCAGCAATTCTAATACAACTCATTCTACATATTTTGCTGTTTACATTTTGCATAGGTGAAAAATAGGCTTCGTGGTAGAAATAATCAAATTTGGATGAGCATTTAAACTCAAATATATTGTAATTGCGTTGTTTCAGTATGTAGATTCACAGAATTTGAGCAAAAATAAAGCGGTTTTAGGACGGATAAAACACTCAATATGAATTAAAAAGAACTTTAAAAAATCACGATTTTGAAACAAGATGGATGCCATATATCATTTTGATGTGGGTCACGTGATATTTTCATATCATGGTCACGTGATCGCTTCATATAAGAGGTGTTATTATTATTTTAATTTTTATTTAAAGAACTACTGAATATATTTCGTTGAATTTTTTTTTTATATATTTTATGGAGCAGTTTGAATATTACCTAACATTTTCGAAGCCATTTGTGAATTCTAAATCCGCTTAAAAAATGTTTGAAAAATTAGGTCCCATAGGGCTCAATGTATTTCATTTTTTCAACCCGGGTTCAAGCCAAAACTAATTGGGTGATATTATTCATTTATATTCCCATAGGTCCTACAGACCGTCTGAACAACATACTAAAATTTCATTTTGATTAAGTCATTTTTACGGCAGTTGTCGTGCTAACGGGCAGATAGACAGACAGACAAACAGACGGAATGAACAAATTCATAAACACTTTTCAACTTTGTTGTAAAGTGTTAATAAGGAAAGTAAAAATAATCAACGATACATATACTAAAGATACATGTAATATCATTTCTGTTGTATTAATTAGCAATAGCAACTATTTTACTAACACTAGTGACACTTAGATATGATCCTTAAAACATGGCATTTTCAAGAATTTCATCCATAGGAGTTTTATTTTCTTTTTAACACTTTACAACAAAGTTGAAAAGTGTTAAAAAGGAAATAGTTTTAAAATATTACCGAGGAAAGTATTGCATTTTAGACATGTTTAAATAAAATTGCATTGAAGTTGGAAAGTGTTTCATAATCAATGCTTTAAGCATGATTGATATTTCTTGTTTCAAACTCCATGGTTTGAACGGTCTGTTTGGTACGGCTGATTTGCATTTGGCGTATGAGGTTTGCAATCAAAACACAGCTGTAAGGTTTATCGAGGAAGTAACAGCAGATCTTCTCTTTCCATTGCCAGATCCATAAACCAGATGCACTTCCACAACCATAGATTTCGGATAATGCTTCTTGCCGTAAGTACAGCATCAGCAGTACGAATGATGGTGCAAAAAAAACCAATTACTGCACTGTCTAACGGCGACCTATAGCATCAAAGATTTACGTCTGCGGTGATACATTTATAAGCGATAAACGTTTATTTTATTGTTCCTTATCTCTCATTAAAGTTTGTACAGATAGTTTCGTATCCCAAACAAAGATTATAATTTCAATATTTTAATATGTTAAACTATTACTTTCCTTATATACATAATGTATAAGGAAAGTATTGTGACGGGGTCGAAAATTCGAATTCGAGTTTTTGACGGGAGAGCACGTTTCAAGCATCCCTGATCAAGAATCAAACATTTTTGAAGTGATGTCTGTGTGCCTGTGTGTGTGTGTGTGTGTGTGTGTCAGTGAGTCCGTGAAAACGATAACTGACGAATAAATGGACAGATTTGAACCAAATTTGGTACAAAAATCACAATCCGTAAACACTGGAAACCTATTGTTTTTATACACAATCCAATGTTAAGAACCCCCTAAATTTTCGAATGAAATTTTGAAAAAATCGTCAAAAAATCAAAACCACTAATAAAGTTACGCACATAGACATTTCTTATGTAATTTTTCATTAGAAAACGTTTGACATAAATTTTAGAACGCTAACATGAACCGTTCTCGAGGTATTGTACATTTTTCAAAAAAATTATAAAAAAGTCATATAAAATAAAAATAAAATATTTTCTATTGAGAAACATGATAAATTTTCATATGTAATACCATGCGATAAATTGGGTGACATCATTCCCGTGGATCTAGCTCGTTCCGTTCCTGAAAAAAGATACTTTGACTAATACTTTTGTATTTGAACGCCAATAGTCATTTATCTGCTGTAAGAATAACTTATTTCTTAGTGCATAACGCTTGGCGAGAGTTTGGCGACGAATTTGGCGGAATGTCGCCGACTTGGCAACTTTTTGAAGTGTTGCCAATTTAACGAAAATCTCGACAAATGGATAAAAATGACGCTAAATCAATGAAAATGACGACTAATTGTCGAAAATTCAATATATTGGAAAGAATATTAGAATCTACTTTAAGAAAAACCTATTTTTTTACAGTAAATGTAGTAAAATGTATTAAATTCATTACATTATATAAGGAAAGTGTTGTGACACGTCACAGGTTGTATCACAACAGAAAGTCATGTGTTGCCCACATCAGATTTTTTTTAAAATGCAGTACAAATTTTGAATTTTCTATGAAGTGAGTAATATGTAACCTTTTGAAAGCCCAATAAGAATATAATAAACTGAATCACAACGTAAAATGCCGCGTAAATAAACACATAAAAATCATACCTGCATCAATCAAAATCACACGCTAGGACCCGTTTTGGCTTGTTGCTCTGATGAAGAAAATTCATTTGTTTTCCGAAACAAACGTATTTTTTTTTCATCTTATTACTTTCCTTATATACATAATGTATAAGGAAAGTATTGTGACGGGGTCGAAAATTCGAATTCGAGTTTTCGAGGGAGAGCACGTTTCAAGCATCCCTGATCATGAATCAAACATTTTTGAGGTGGTGTGTGTGTGTGTGTGTGTGTGTCAGTGAGTCTGTTGAAGACCCAGACCGTCCGACTCGTCCAAAGGACTAAGAGCAACTATTTGGACGGCCGGGTCAGTGAGTCTGTGGAGATCTGTGGATATCTCACAAACAAATGGAGCGATTCGAATGAAATTTGGTACAAAAATCACAATCCGTAAATACTGGAAGCCTACTGTTTTTAAATGCAATCAAATGTTCAACCCCCCCCCCCCGCCCTAAATTTTCGAGTGAAATTTTGAAAAAAATCATCAAACAAGCAAAACCTTTAATATAGTTACGCAAATAGACATTTCTTATGTAATTTTTCCTTAGAAAACGATTGACATAAACTTTAGAACACTATCATGAGCCGAGATATTGCACATTTTTCAAATAAATTTATCAAAAAATCCCATAAATTAAGAAATATATATTAACTGTTGAGAAACATGTTCACTTTTCATTTGTAATATCATGCGATAAATTTGGTGACATCGCATTCTCGTGGATCTAGCTCGTTCCATTCAGGAGAAAAGATGCTTTGAGTAATACTTTTGTATTTGAACGCCAATAATCATTTATCTGCTATAAAAATAACTTATTTATTCGTCCATAACGCTTGGCGAGATTTTAGCTACGAATTTGGCGGATTGTCGCCAACTTGGCGACTTTTTAAATGTTTCCAAATTAACGAAAATCTCGCCAAATGGATAAAAATGACGCTAAATCAATGAAAATGACGACTAATTGAAGAAATCTCAATATCTTGGAAAGAATACAAAGTATCTACTGTAAGAATAACCTATTTTTTTACTGTAAAAGTTGTAAATTCATTGCATTATATAAGGAAAGTCATGTGCTGCCTACATCAGATTTTATTTTACTTTACATTTTACTTTATGATCCAATATATTGTTGATTGTGCGTAAAATTACGTTTTTATTATTAAGGTTATATTGCTAGAGTTCTTTTTGGTTACAAGACATTTTTCATGAAAACACATTTTGACTAGAACTATCTCAAATATTTTTAGCATGGATATGATAGTAAAAATATGTTTTCTAAATACATTGAAATTATTTATCACGTTATATAAGAAAAGTCATATGCTTCCTTCATGTTTTTTTAACTCCATTTTCTCCATGAACTTTAACTGAGCTCAATTGAATAATGAAACACTTACATGTACATTAATGCAAGGATGACATATTGTATTCCTGATTCTAGAAAGTAGGATTAAGTAATTGTTTCCAGAGCTACGGTTATGGCGTAAACCGAACGTTAGCCGTACGAGAATACTTTTAAGTGCTTACTTAATCTGTTCGTTCTGTTTGCTTACTTCCGGACATTGCTTTTAGTTTAAAATGCCTTTGATAATTCAAAAATTACACAATTGTATATCCACTCGTTTGCTAGTTACTTTTCTTATATACAATAATCTATAAGGAAAGTATTGTAACAGGGTCGAAAATTTGAATTCGAGTTTTCGACGGGAGAGCGCGTTTCAAGCATTCCTGATCATGAATCGAACATTTTTGAGGTGATGGCTATGTGTGTGCGGGTGTGTGTGTGTGTGTGTGTGTGTCAGTGAGTCTGTGGAGATGATATCTCACGAATGAATGGAGCGATTCGAATGAAATTTGGTACAAAAATCACAATCCGTGAATGCTGGAAGCCTATTGTTTTTAAACGTAATCGAATGTTCAGAACCCTTCTAAATTTTCGAGTGAACTTTTGAAAAATCTCCAAAAAATCAAAATCTTTAATAAAGTTACGCAAATACACATTTCTTATGTAATTTTCCCTTAGGAAACGATTGCCATAAACTTTAAAATGCTAGCATAAACCGTTTTCGAGATATTGCACATTTTTCAAATAAATTTATCAAAATATACCACAAATTAAAAAAAATATTAACTGTTGAGAAACATGTTTACTTTTCATATGTAATATCATGCGATAAATTTGGTGATATCATTATCGTTGATCTAGCTCGTTCCATTCATGATAGAAGATACTTTGAGTAATACTTTTGTATTTGAACGGCAATAGTCATTTATCTGCTATAAGAATAACCTATTTCTCCATCCATAACGTTTGGCGAGATTTTGGTGACGTGTTTGGCGGAATATCGCCAAGGTGGCGACTTTTTGAAATGTTGCTAAATTAATGAGAATTATTAATGAGAATAAATTAATGAGCATCCTTATATAATGCAATGAATTTCCTGCTTTTACAGTTAAAAAAATGTTATTCTTATAGTAGATACTTATATTCTTCCCAAGATATTGAACTTTCGTCAATTAGTCGTCATTTTCATTGATTTAGCGTCATTTTCTTCCATTATCCATTTGGCGAAATTTTCGTTAATTTGGCAACATTCCGATAAATTCGTCGCCAAAATCTCGCCAAACGTTATGGACGGAGAAATAATTTATTCTTACAGTGGATAAATGACTATTGGTGTTCAAATACAAAATTATTACTTAAAGTATCTTTTCTAGTGAATGGAACGAGTTAGATCCACGAGAATGATGTCACCCAATTTATCGCATGATATTACATATGAAAAGTGAACATGTTTCTTAACATTTAAAATCCCATAAATTAAAAAAATATATTTTGATAAATTTATTTAAAAAAATATGCAATATCTCAAGAACAGTTCATACTAGCGTTCTAAAGTTTATGTCAATCGTTTTCTAAGAAAAAATTACATAAGTCATGTCTATTTGCGTAACTTAAATTAAAGGTTTTGATTTTTTGATGACTTTTTCAAAATTTCACTCGAAAATTTAGAGGGGTTCTGAACCGTCGATTGTGTTTTAAAACAATAGGCTTCCAGTATTGACGGATTGTGATTTTTGTACTAAATTTCATTCGAATCGCTCCATTCGTTCGTGAGATATCGTCTCCACAGAGTCACTGACATACACACACACATACACAGACATAACTTCACAAATGTTCGATACGTGATCAGGGATGCTTGTGACGTGCTCTCCCGTCAAAAACTCGAATTCGAATTTTCGACCCCGTCACAATACTTTCCTTATACCTTATGTATATAAAGAAAGTAAAAATTGTATCGCGGTTATTTTTCACAACACTTATTGAAAGTTTGAAGTCCGGAGGTCATTGAACCATAAGTATACACTTTTATGCGTGTTTGTCAAATTTTATCCTATGCTGCCATGTTAAAAATATAACTTTCCGTGTATACAAGATATTGAACACATACTTAGAGATAGAAGACGAACATAGCTCCAAAAATAATCAAAACGTGTCCAGGAAGTCCTAAAGCATATATTGGCATCAAAATCTCGAATTCGAAAATTTTAGTGAATAGAATACTTTCTCTATACTATTACTTCTCCTATCCTTCTCTATACTATACCCCTGAAATCTATGTTTTTGGGGTTTCGGGGCTTGCTTTGATCGTTTAAAAGTGTTATAAATTTGTCATTTTTTCACGGCCAATTTTACAGCTTAGGGAATCAACTTCGTTTTCTCAGAAGATCTTTACTTACATAGTATGAGGATGTAAAATGAAAATCCCACTGTGATACGCTCAAAATTCATCACGATATTATTAACTCTAGTTTTCGAAAAAAAATGAAGACTGCATTAAACGTTTGCTAAAGATGGGTGCATGTTCAAGGAATAAAAACTGTATCAAATTGTATAATTTCGAATAAAAATTGTATCTAAACAATTTTATACGACTCCTGAAATCTATGTTTTCGGGTTTTCGGGGTAGTAAAATTTGGCATTTTTACACGACCAATTTTACAGGGCCAATAGCGATACCGTGCTGATAACACCGGTTCTCGTTAGATCACCGAAGTCAAACAGCATCGGGCGCGGTTAGTACTTGGGTGGGTGACCACCTGGGAGCACCGCGTGCTGTTGGCACATTTCGGGCGCGGTAGCCCGGTGGTTTGCGCGCTGAATTTGCACGCTGCCACAACTACCGCCGTGTTCATGCGGAGTACTATCACGTTAAACATGTGGGTCCGTAAGTCCTTCCGAGAGGTTGGTGGTAGGGGAAGGAAGGAACGGTCCTTGTGGATGCCTCCCCCACTGGGTTCCGGTCTAAATTGAGTGGCACTTCCCGGCCGTTCAAACAGTTACCTTACACCTTTCTGGTAGGTCAGACGGTCTGGGTCTCAACAACAACAACAACGACCAATTTTACAGCTTAGGGAACCAGGTTTGTTTTCTCAAAAGATCTTTAAATGCCAAAGAAACACGTTGCCAATTGAAACTTTCTTTGTAGAGGTCCGTAGTAAAAAGATAAATTTGTACTTTTTTTCATGTCATGTGAATCAAACTGCCAAAGATTGAATGTCCATCTTACGCAATTCTTTAACTTCGAACCATGTAATCTGCGACCAATAATTCAAGAGTTATTTAGTTGTGCAGTATCTAGACCCTTCAGAAACCCCCGGGAACCCCCAAGTGACATAGCAAGCTGCCTCTTTACTTATCGTATCATAAATATAACAGAAGGTAATGGAGTCAAATTTTCGGTTTCTCTTTCGAGGGTGGTGAAAGTTTTTGAAATCTTTCGAGACCCTTAAAAAGCCCCCTGGAAAAATGAAACTTTGCATATCTACAGTGCAGACCACAGACGGAACTTACTTGTGCCACTTTTCTCTTAAAATGATACTTTCATAGCTAAGCATCAAAGCTTTGTTGAACAAAATAAAACGCATGGAAAAAATATGTCTCCCTGTTAAAAATTCACTACTTTCCCAATATACATAGTATAATATATAGGAAAAGTATTGTGACGGGGGCCGAAAATTCGAATTCGAGATTTCAATGGAAGAGCGCGTTTCAAGCATCCCTGAACTCGAATTTAACATTGTTAGCGTATGTGTGTGTGTGTGAAATTTAGTACAAAAATTACAACAGTGAATACTGGAAGCCTATTGATGGAACACCCCAATATATCGAACGAAACTTTGAAAAGCTCTTTCAAGAATCAAAACGTTCAATAATGCTATGCAAATAATCATTATTATACAATTTTTCAGGAGAAAATGATTGCCAAAAATATTAGAACACTAGCACAAGCAGCTCTCGAGATATTGCCCTTTTTCAAACAAATTTAACAAAAAATCACAAATAAAAAAAAATTAAATGTTGTGAAATATATTCAGTTTTGATGCGTAATATTATGTAATGCATTTTATTACATAATTTCCGTGGATGTGGTTCGTCCCATTCACGAGTTCGTAGTTTTGTATTTTGACGCCTAACAATTCGCCAACACTCAATTATACAGAAGAAAAGCTCTTTTCGCCTTTTGTCTGTAACATTTAACTATAAATTTGGCGAACTTAGCGACACATTTACAAAAATATAGCCTACTTGGTAATATTTTGCCCCAGATTAACGAAATATCGTTAAAATTTCAAAAATAACGCTAAGTTAACGATAATGACATCAAATTGATGAATTAATTACTAGTATATTCAAGTAGACTATATTGCTTATTGAGGATGCTATCAATATTGATAATTGTTATTTTAGAGTTACGTGAAATATAAGTTAATTGAGCACTTCGAATTAGTTTTACATGTCGTCATCCGAAAAAGTGATAATGTATAATTCAAATTGCATTGTACAAAAGCATTGTACATAGATTTTATAATCATTACTTTCCTTATATACATAATGTATAAGGAAAGTATTGTGACGGGGTCGAAAATTCGAATTCGAGTTTTCGACGGGAGAGCACGTTTCAAGCATCCCTGATCACGAATCAAACATTTTTGAAGTGATGTCTGTGTGTGTGTGTGTGTGTGTGTCAGTGGGACTGTGGAGACGATAACTGACGAAACCGAATTCGAACGAAATATGGTACAAAAATCACAATCCGTAAACATTGGAAGCCTATTGTTTTTATACGCAATCGAATGTTCAGAACCACCCTCTAAATTTTCGAGTGAAATTTTTAAAAAATCGTCAAAAAATCAAAACCGCTAATAAAGTTACACAAATAGACATTTCTTATGTAATTTTTCATTAGAAAACGATTGGCGTAAATTTTAAAACGCTAACACGAGCCGTTCTTGAGATATTGCACATTTTTCAAAAACATTATCAAAAAGTCATATAAAATAAAATAAAAAATATTTCCTATTGCGAAACATGTTCACTTTTCATATGTAATATCATGCGATAAATTTGGTGACATCATTCTCGTGAATCTAGCTCGTTCCATTCATGAGAAAAAATTCTTTGAGTACTACTTTTGTATTTGAACACCAATAGTCATTTATCTACTGTAAGAATAACTTATTTCTCCTTCCATAGCACTTGGCGAGATTTTGGCGACAAATTTGGCGGAATATCGCCAATTTGGCGACTTTTAAAAATGTTGCCAAATTAACGAAAATCACGCCAAATGGATGAAATTGGCGCAAAATCAATGAAAATGACGACTAATTTGCGAAAATTCAATATCTTGGAAAGAATATAAGTATCTACTATAAGAAAAACCTATTTTTTTACTGTAAAAGTAGTAAATTCACTGCATTATATAAGGAAAGTCATGTGTTGCCCACATCAGATTTTTTTTTTGACTGTGAAAGAAGTAAAATTATTACATTATATAGTGAAAGTCATGTGCTGTTCACATCAAATTTTTGTTTTCCTGTATTTGAGAGGCTTAAAGGTATATTCTTTCAATATCCCTTGATATTCTTTCAATTTTTTTTTCGACAAAATAAATCAACCTTTATTCATATAATTTAAATAAATGGACACCATCTGTAATTCTAGTTAAAATCGAAAATCATGCAAAATCCCCGTAAGACTAAATTCATCAATATTATATTTAAGGGCATATTTTTTTTTTTTTTTGACTTGATAAAATGTCAAATAAAAATTGTTTTATGTCCTATCCTGTTTTCTTGCTACTTTCGATTTTATTAATTACCATAATTAGAATTTCTTATTTCTAGATTTAGCCCAAGGGCAGTCAGAAACTGACATTACAAAGTAGCCTTTCTAATTGAACTCAAAAATTGGCTTAATTACGATCGTTGGAATTCTAAGTCATTGAAGAGCTCTTTTGATATTTTCTTACCGATAAAGAACCCGGATAACTTTTTTTTATCATTGGAACATATTATTTCGTAAAAATGGCAGTTATCTTTGAACGTGTTTTGCTTATTAAGGAGAAATACTCAAATTCAAGCAACTTTATTTTAAAAATTGAAATCATTTGTTTGATTGTATTGATTGAAATAATAGTAGTTATGTAAAACTTCTTATAGGTATAATGAGCAGTATCTTCCACATATTTGTGCATATGTAATGATAAGGAATGCACCCCCATTGTAGATAACAGTATCTATGGGGTGGTTTCGCTTTTATTATACTCTTACCAGCATATAATAACCAGCATAGAATAACCTATAATGACAGTAAGAAAACCTTCTAGTTGCCGTAATTTTGCGAACATTAGTGTCTGCAATCAGGGTTTTCCTTATTTTGGGGAACGCCCCTTTCTGACGTGCTTTTATAAATTGCAGTTAACGTTTATCCCATATTGATGAAGAGCATAATAAGCGCGAAACCGGTTCAAAGGTACTGTTATCTGTAATGGGGATGTTTTCTTTATTTGGTGTAACGACCCTTTCTGGTTGGTCCTTGCAATTAACGTTTAATAACTCCGAGCTTAATAACTTATTAATTTAATAACTCTTACTAACTCTTAATAGCTCCTATAATAATGAGCACATAGTAAATGCGAAACCGCTCCAGAGATACTGCTATATGCACTGAGGGTGTTCGTATTTTTTCTTTTTTGAAGCACCCCATTTTGGCGGGTTCTTGTGATTTTGATATGTGAGGATACCTAAATATTACATACTAGAACAAGAATCGGCATTTAATATGGGTCGTATAAAGTTATAAAAAGAAATATTTTTCATAAACCGATACAGCACTTTCGCTCCTAAAATTCCAGGACAAACGCAAATCTACCGATCGATATTATTAACTTACCATTTCGCCCGTATTAAGAGTAGTCATTAAATATGACCACCTATAGTTCATAAAAGTTTTGAATAGCACAAACTGTTTCTAAATCAAAATAAAAAAAAATAGTATTTTGAAAATGTGAATTAGATGTCACGGTGAAATGAAATCCACAACCACTTTTCGACATGAAGGAGGACTTCCAATCAGGGAAGATTTTCGGTTTTGGTATCATTCGATCAGTCTCAGCTTCCAGATCAATAAAAAAAAAATCGATATTTCGAATTAGGGGTGACGATATAACAATATTTGCATATAATAATAATAATTATTATTATTATTGTATTAGTAATACGTATTTATTTATTTATTTACATCTCAACAAGGACAACAAGCCTAATTACTAAGAAAGGTAAAAACCAACACATATATATACCTACAAACACTTACACAAGATGTACACAAATACAAAACTTATACATTAAAACACAATTAAAATTTACATCAAACAAGATCTAAAAATTTTTAGCGGATCGCTGAAAATGTCAGGAATATAAAACTAACCCAATAGGCGCTCAGACAAACTGCGTTATAGTTTGATTTTTCAAACAATTTTTATCATGAAACCCCTCAAAGAGTACAGACCTAATTCTTGTCCTATAAGCAGGTACATAGGTATTAATTTCACTTAGCAAGTCCGGTCAGTCACTATTATTATGTATTTACTTATACATAAAAGACCAAAAAGACAAAATACAACCGTCTACATTCCAGAGACCAAATACCATTGTTGATCCGGAGTAAAGTATTAGCCATACAAATATAATAATAAAAATCTGATGGGGGCAGCACTTGACTTTCCTTATATAATGCAATGAATTTACTACTTTTACAGTTAAAAAAATGATATTCCTATAGTAGGTACTCATATTCTTTCAAAGATATTGCATTTTCTGTAATTAGTCGTTATTTTCATTGATTTAGCGTCATTTTTATCCATTTGGCGAGATTTTAGTTAATTTGGCAACATTTAAAAATGTCGCCAAGTTGGCGACATCCCGCTAAATTCGTAGCCAAAATCTCGTCAAACGTTATGGATGGAGACATAAGTTATTCTTACAGCGGATAGATTCTTACAGCGGATTCTTACAGACTGTTAGCGTTCAAATACAAAAGTATTACTCAAGTATCTTTTCTTGTGAATGGAACGAGTTAGATCCACTTGAATGATGTCACCAAATTTATCGCATGATATTATATATGAAAAGTGAATATGTTTCTTAAGAGTTAATATTTTTTTTAATTTATGAGATTTTTGATAAATGTATTTGAAAAATGTGTAATATCTCGAGCACGGTTGATGCTAGCGTTCTAAAGTTTATTTTAATCGTTTTCTAACGAAAAATTACATAAGAAATGTCTAATTGCGTCACTTTATTACAAGTTTTGATTTTTTGATGATTTTTTCAAAATTTCACTCGAAAATTTAGAGGGGTTCTGAACATTCTGTTACGTTTAAAAACAATAGGCTTCCAGTATTCAGGGATTGTGATTTTTGAACCAAATTTCATTCGAATCGCTCCATTCGTTCGTGAGATATCGTCTCCACAGTCTCATTGACACACACACACTTTCACACATACACACACACACAGACATCACCTCAAAAATGTTCGATTCGTGATCAGGGATGCTTGGAACGTGCTCTCCCGTCGAAAACTCGAATTCGAATTTTCGACCCCGTTACAATACTTTCCTTATACATTTTGTATATCAGGAAAGTAATAATAATAATAAATACACCACTTTGCCTCTCAAAAATATGTGACATTCCAATTTGATTTTATACTTTTTATATAATTTTCAAAATACACTTATTTTCAGATAGAGAATGGCTGACCAAACTAGCTAAATTTCCACAGAAACTTAATCGAAAAATTCCTTAGCTGGGGAGTTTTCGCGGAAATGACAGGACTCTATTAAAAACCGATGCTGACGTTTCCTTATTTCTCAGGCCATCATTCATGGTTTTGACAAAGAATCGCTCAATTTGGCGCCAGTACACTTCATCTTTAGACTATTTGTGAGATAGAAATGGAATTGAACCTACTTCTCCCGGTTTTATAGAAGAAAACTTCAGTAAACGATTTAATTTCATGGTGGCCACAGTTGAACTTTCCCTTTTTATACTTTTCTGCAGCTTCATCTAACAACTGGACAGTTACAAAATTAAAAGAAAAAAATTCTGATGTGGGGCATAGCATAACTTTCCCTACAGATTCACATTCAATTTTTCTTTATTTATTTAGCAGTTCATCATAGGTGGCGTCAGACTTTAACAATTGGGGGTGCTATAAATATATATATATATATATATATATCCCTCGCAGCAAAGATCGTCACATGAGTGACAGTGACGTTGTAGTCACGTGGCACCTGGGTCACAATGTGACATATTTGTGACTTCTATTCGACGTTACGTATTAGTAACTTTGTAACTTCATTGTGACTACATTCTGTAACGTTTCCACAATTTAATTAACACGTAACAATGTGACGACATTACAATGGCAATTACAATGTGACGTCACAAACAAGTTAATATGCGACGTCACAAACGTCCGTGAAAATGACCAAAATGGCTTGGCTGTGACCTCAATATGACAATGCCTAGACGTACTGAGACGTCCTGTGACGTCCCAAAGTCAATATGACGTAAATCTTACGTCACTGTGAAAAAAATGCTGTTAGGGATATATATATATATATATTTGGGGGGGGATGTCCCAGTATGCTTGCTCTCAGCTATATGCTTGTCATATATTATGATATGTCACATTATATATATATATATATATATAATGATATATCATACATATATATATATATATATATATATATATATATATATATATATAATGATATATCATACATATATATATATATATATATATATATATATACATATAATGATATATCATACATACATATATATATATAAATATATATATATATGGAATTGGGTCTAGATGAAAATTCCACTTGATCTCAGATTTATAAATCCGTGGAAAAACATAAATAAAATAATGACTTAAAATATAATGAGGAAGAAACTGAGAATTGTGCAATTTGAGAATTGTGAGTGTTTGCGCAATTTGAAATGGTGGTGCTGAAGAGCCCCTAGCAACCCCCGGTGGCGCCTCCTATGCAATTTATTAAATGGCGTTTACTTGCGCATAATAACGCACACCATAATTTGAAATGACACAGAAATTGCACTTTTAATGAAATTTTCTTTTTTGTTTAGTAACTGGACGTATATTCATAGGCGGCGTAGTAAAAATGATTGAAAACTTCATCTCGGGAAAGGCCAGTCCTAGAGTAATGGGGTTGCTCTTATTCTTTTCATTATTAAAAAATTACGTATAAAACAAACAATGAATTGAAATATTTGGGCATACAAAGTCTTTCATTTCAGTACGTTGTCTTGCATCCCGAATCGTAGATATTACACATTTTCCAAAAAAAAATTATCAAAAAATCCCATAAATTAAAAAAAATATATTAACTGTCGAGAAACATGTTTACTTTTCATATGCAATATCATGCCATAACATCATTTTCATCATTGACATCATTTTTATGGATCTAACTTGTTCCATTCATGAGAAAAGATACTTTGAGTAATACTTTTATATTTGAACGCCAATAGTCATTTATCTGCTGTAAGAATAACTTACTTCTCCGTCCATAACGCTTGGCGAGATTTTGGCGACGAATTTGGTGGAATGTCGCCAACTTGGCGACTTTTTTTAATTTTGCCAAATTAACGAAAATCTTGCCAAATGGATAAAAATGACGCTAAATCAATGAAAATGACGACTAATTGATGAAAATTCAATATCTTGGAAAGAATATAAATATCTTACTATTATAAGGATAACCTATTTTTTTTACTGTAAAAGTAGCAAATTCATAGCATTATATAAGGAAAGTGATGTGTTGGCCACATCAGATTTTTTTACACGTGTTGAATGATGGCTCAAAAACTTATCCCCGGCAGACAAGATAAAATATTGAGCTTGAGTCATTACATAACATTTTACGCAATTCTTCTTTACGCCAACACGTGCCAAGAAAGTATCCGTTTTGAAAAAAAGATAGAACAACGGTAGAAGAGCCAACTTTCAACGACACACAAAGAACACACTCTCGGCAGATAGCGTCACCTAATTTGCAAAACATTTGGAATCGCGTTTCTTTGCAAGTGTATTTCCTGTTCAGCAGAGGATTTCTTCAAATATTTTTTATAATTTTGTTAAGGTTTTCTGGGGAGACTGTAGAGTCTTTAAAGATTAACTCGGTGAAAGCACTGCTCTAAGTCAATTGGTAAATATCTTAAACTTCAGGTTAACTTGTGAAACCCTCCGAGATTTTGCCCCGTTGTTAAACAGTAAGAGGTAAAATTTAGTATGGTAACAACGTATTGTAATAATAAGTGAAATAAAATTACATCTGAACTCATGCAATACGTGTCACATAAGTCTAAAAAGATTAACTCGATAAAAACTTTGCTATAAGTCAATTGATAAAAATCTTGAAATTTCAACTTAACTTATGAAACCGCAGAAATGTTGCCCTGCAGTTAAAGAGTAAGAGGTAAAATTTAAAATTGAAACGTTAGTATAATAACAACGTCTTTTAATAATAAATAAAATAAAATTACATCTGGACTCATGCAATAAGTGTCACATAAGTCTTCAAAGATGAACTCGATGAAAACTCTGCTATAAGTCAATTGGTAGAAATCTTGAGACTTCAGGTTAATTTGTGAAACCAAGAAATTTTTCCCTGTAGTTAAACAGTAAGAGGAAAAAAATTTAACATTTAATCGTTAGTATGGTAACACCGTCTTTTAATAATAAGTCAAATAAAATTACATCTGAATTTATGCAATAAGTGTCACATAAGTCTTTAATGATTAACTCGATGAAAGCTTTGCTATAAGTCAATTAATAAATATTCTGAACTTTCAGCTTAACTTGTGAAACCGCAAACATGTTGTCCTGTAGT
Source organism: Amaurobius ferox (assembly GCA_951213105.1). Taxonomy (NCBI): domain Eukaryota; kingdom Metazoa; phylum Arthropoda; class Arachnida; order Araneae; family Amaurobiidae; genus Amaurobius; species Amaurobius ferox. The sequence goes on along the minus strand of OX578154.1, from coordinate 19,256,044 downwards.
TAAACAGTGAAAGGTAAAATTAAAAATTGAAACGTTAGTATGGTAACAACGTCCTTTAATGGTAAGTAAAATAGAATTACATTTGAACTAATGTAGTAAGTGTCACATACGTCTTAAAGGATTAACTCGATGAAAGCTCTGATGCTATAAGTCAATTGGTAGAAATCTTGAAACTTCAGGTTAACTTGTGAAACCAAGAAATTTTGCATTATAGTTAAACAGTAAGAGGCAAGAGTTAACATTTAAACGTTAGTATGGTAACACCGTCCTTTAATAATAAGTCAAATAAAATTACATCTGAACTCATGTAATAAGTGTCACATAAGTCTTTAAAGACTAACTCAATGAAAGCTTTGCTATAAGTCAATTAATAAAAATTTTGAAATTTCAGCTTAACTTATGAAACCGCAGAAATGTTGCCCTGTAGTTAAACAGTAAGAGGTAAAATTAAAAAAATGAAACGTTAGTATGGTAACAACGTCTTTTAATAGTAAGTCAGATAAAATTACATTTGAATTCATGTAATAAGTGTCACATAAGTCTTTAAGGATTAACTCGATGAAAGTTCTGCTATAAGTTAATTGGTGGAAATCTTGAAACTTCAGGTTAACTTGTGAAACCCACAAAAATTTTGCTCTGTAGTTAAACAGTAAGAGGTAAAATATAAAATTGAAACTTTTGTATGGTAACAATGTCTTTTAATAATAAGTCAAATAAAACCACATCTCAACTCGTCAATGAGTCTCGCATAAGAGTTCAGTCGATCTGAATTTACGATTCTTGCTCCATTGTTTTAAAGAGAAATAAACATATTAATCACAAGTAACTATAAACAGAAGAACTATAGTCAGTCAGAAGTACAGTAAAAAAAAATCTGATATAGGCAAGACATGACTTTCCCTGAAGACCCAAATTAATTTTTCCTTTATTTCATTAATAATTCATTAAATTGAGTTTAATTGCAGTATATAGCACGCATAATTAATTGAAAATACACTAAATTCACACTTTTAATTCAGCTTTCGTTTCCATTTGTCACTTGGACTTATTCTCAAAACTGGCGTAGCAAACGTGTGAAAAGCTAAAATATCTCGAGAACGACTAGTCCTAGAGTAATGCGGTTGGTCTTATTCTTTACATCGTTAAATATTACATATAAAACAGTCATTTAATTGGTGCATTTGAGCATTCGTAGTATTTTAATTTAGATTTTGACGACTTTTAGGGACCATTTCATAAAAAAGCAATTTTTTTTTTTTTTTGGATCGTACCAAACTCTAACAAGCACCAGGTTATTCTACAAATGACGCATATACCAAATTTTATGACATTTGGTTAATTAGATTTTTAGCTAGAGTGGAAAAATAAGATTTTTGCTGGCCATTTCAGAAAAAAAGGCGGGTTCTTTTATTATGAACTGAACCAAAATCTAATCAGCACCAGGATTACCTACAAGTGACTTGGAGACAGCAATGCGGACCTGGCCTAACTCTCGGTTTACAGGTTTAGTTCGCACCCCTGAGGACTTACGGACACACATGTTTAACGAGATCGTACTCCGCGTGAACACGGCGACAGTTTTATGGCAATGGAAAGGGAATCGAACCCGGGTCTAACGAGTGCAATTCCCGATCGCTAACCAGTGGCCTGCCGATCCCTACATACAAGTGACTTATAAAATTTTATGAAATTTGATCTATTGGTCTTTGAGTTAGAGTGGATGCATACATTGCACAGGAAGACACACAGACACACACACAGACAGATAGACACACACGCACACAGACGTCTGCGTCGAAAACTCAAGTTTCGATTTTCGACACAATTCCAATACTTTCCCTATGCATTACCATATATTGCAGGGAAAATACAAAAACATAATAATAATAAACCTCAGAATCTAATTTTCGTCAATTTCGTAACTTTAAAAAAATGTCGCCAAGTTGGCGATATCCTACCAAATCCGTCGCTTAAATTATCGCCAAGATGTACACAGAGATGGACGGACGTAGGGACACAGGGAAATTTGGTACAAACAATACAATCCGTGAATCCTGGAAGCCTATTGTTTTTATACGCTAGCGTTCTAAAGTTTACGTTAATCGTTTTCTAAGGAAAACATAAGAAATGTTTATTTGCGTAACTTTATTAAAGGTTTTGATTTTTTAATAATTTTTTCAAAATTTCACTCGAAAATTTAGGGGTTCTGAACATTCGATTACATTTAAAAACAATAGGCTTCCAGTATTCATGGATTGTGATTTTTGTACCAAATTTCATTCGAATCGCTTCATTCGTTCGTGAGATATCGTCTCCACAGACTCACTGACACACACACACACACACACACACACACACACACACACACACACACACACACACAGACATCACCTCAAAAATGTTTGAATCGTGATCAGGGTTGTTTGAAACATGCTCTCCCGTCGAAAACTCGAATTTGAATTTTCGACCCCTTCACAATACTTTCCTTTTGCATTATGTATATAAGGAAAGTAATAATAACTCAAATTGATAATATTTGCAGATATTTGTCAATAAAAGAATTATCCCTAGAAGCAATTCAATGTTGGTCCACTATTGTCGGCCAATATTGGAAATATTGGACCAATATGAAAAAGTGGACATTTTGACTGAGTTCGCCCAATATTGGCTTAAAATATCAGGACAATATTGAACAATATTACAGCGATATTGTCGTTTTATTAGAAATATTTCCAATGTAACACCAATATTGGTCTAATATTGTAATGAAAATATTTAGCCAATATTTGAGACCAATGTAATCTCAATATTTACACGGTATTGGGATTACGTTGAAAATATTTCTAATGTAATGCCAATATATACAATATTGGACAAATATTAAATGCTACTAGGGATGCAGGATCATCCTATTTTAAATATTCATGTTCAGAAAGATATGCAGATATATATAGCTGCCCCAACTTACACTCAATTTTCTCACTGAAAATTAAAACAAGAACGATTAATCATGCATAAAGCATTGATTATAGAAAACTTTTTAATTGAAATGCAATTTTATTTACATTTTAAGATGTAAGTCATCGACAAAATTGATCTTAACTTCATCGAAACGACAGTATACAAAATTAATTTTATTCAAATAACCGCCCATTATATACACCACCATCCCTAATAGCATTTTTTTTCACAGTGACGTAAGATTTACGTCACACTGTGACTTTGGGACGTCGCAGTACGTCGAATGACGACTAATTGACGAAAATTCAATATCTTGGAAAGAATATAAGTATCTACTATAAAAATATACTACTTTTTTATTCTAAAAGTAGTAAATTCATTGCATTATATAAGGAAAGTCATGTGCTGCCCACATCAGATATTTTATATTTCGAATCTTACATATTTATTCTCCCAAACCAATAGGATTTATCAAAGAAATTGAATTTAAGTTTTCGACATATTGTATATGCATTTGTAGTCATTTTTTATCATGTTCACTACATTTTACAAAAAATTGCCAAGTCGACACTATGTCGTTAAATTCGTGGGTAAATTTGTCGACAATGTTATTCTCGTTAATTTTTTATTAACCGTTACAGATAATCAGACATATGCAGAGAATGACTTTCCATATACAGGTTGACTCCAAAAAAGGTGGTCCAAACTTTAAGATGTGATAGCATACGCCAAATCAAACATTTTTTGGCATAGTTTGCCGGGTAGGAAATGAAACACAAAGGCGCCAGTCTGCGCTTAATGAAGAAATAGATGAGAAGAGGCGAATACACAAGAATGATTTAGAAGTTATGAAATGACCTTTAATAAACAATATATACAATAATGTGCCCGCAAAAAAGTGCCCGCCAACCTGAATGCACGTCTCACAGCGGAGATGGAGAGATTGGCGAACTCTCTCGAACAGACCAGGCATGTCGCGCACTTCGGTTGCAACATCGTAAATTCTTGTGACAAGTTCCTCTTCAGATTCAATGGGAGTGTTATAGACGAGACCCTTGGGATATCCTCACAAAAAGAAGTCAAGACACGACACATCAGGCGATCGTGGAGGCCAAGCTATGGGACACCATTAGACAACCATTGGGGACCACCTTTACGTTTCATTTCCAACCTGGTGGTGAAAATTGATTGATTTGGTGTATACTACCACCTCGTAAAGCTTGGCCCATCTTTTTCTAATCACCCTGTATAGTATAAGCGCAAATGCTCAAAAATGACGCAAATGTGTCTACAAGATTTTAAATTAGACGCTACATATTTCATTAATTTTATCGTTGGTTTTTTTTTTCTAGCAGGAACAGGTGGGAAGAGAAATCTCCTTTCAAAGTTATGCTTTGTACAGATGGTTTATTTTAATTAGCCTCGTTCACGGATTTATTTTATTATAAAAAACTGCTGCTATTGGTAAAAATCTAAAGTTAACAAATTTGACTGCTTGCCTTTTACTTTCCCTACAATACACAGTAATGTATAGAGAAAGTATTGGAATTGTGTCGAAAATTGCAAGTCGAGTTTTCGACGGATCTACAAGTTTCGGGACCACTAAAACACGAAAAATCTATTTTTAGCGTAACGTATGTGTGCGTGCGTGCGTGTGTGTATGTATGTGTGTGTGTGCAATATTCATGTCTGGGTATTGGCCATGTCTGTGCAATGTATGTAGCCACTCTTACTCAACTAAATGACCAAATTCTATAAAATTCCATAGGTAATTCTCCTGTAGATGACCCTGGTGCTGATTAGATTTTGGTACGTTTCAGAATAAAAGACCTTGCCTTTTTTGGCAAAATGGCCCTCCAAAATCGTATGCATCCATTCCAGCTAAAATGGTAATGGATCAATTTCCTTAAAGTTTTCAGATAATTCACTTTTGAGTTATCCTGGCGCTAGTTAAATTTTGGAACGATTTTAAAAAATGAACCTGGCATTTTTACCGAAAAGACCGTCAGAAGTTGTTAAATTCTAAAATAAAAGAGTACCTGTGCTGAAACATCTTAATTATATGCTCTAATATACGTAATTTTAGACGAAGAAAATAATGAGACCAACTCCATCATTCTATAAAGAACCGTTCTCGAGACATTTCATTTTTTTTTTCGCAGTTTTTGCTACACCACGTTTGAGAAACCGCGCGATTACCAAATAAAAACAAAAAATTGGATTATAAAAGTGCAAATTCAGTGTCATTTCAAATAATTATACTTGTTATTTTGTACAATAAAACACTCAATTTAATGAATTATTAAAGAAAGAAAGAGAAAATGAATGTGGGTGTGTAAGGAAAGTCATGTGCTGCCCACATCAGATTTTTTTCATCCGCTTTCGCACACCCTCGGGGGTTACGCTCCTCGTCCAATGGGGAAACGCTGCACTAAAGGGAAAGCAAAGATCTCACAGAGGAATAGTCTACGTCCATTCCTGGGCACATAGACATGGTCGAAAGGAAACATTTTTTTTTTCTCACTTTGAAATGTGATCCAAAATATCTTTGTCCAGAAAGGTGAAATATCTTGTTTCGCAATTCCACACGAAAGACAAAAACGCCTTCAAAAAAACATTTTTTTTTAGGGAAATAGCTCAGATTTATGCCTATGGTTTGTTTTCTGATATGTATTATTCAGCTGCCCTGTAAAGACAGAGAGAGACAAAAAGAATCTGATGTGGGTAGCACATGACTTTCCATACATAGTTCAATGACTTTTTTCTGATATGTATTATTCAGCTGCCCTGTAAAGACAGAGAGAGAGAGAAAAATCTGATGTGGGTAGACATGACTTTCCATACATAGTTCAATGACTTTTTTCTAATATGTATTATTCAGCTGCCCTGTAGAGACAGAGAGAGACAAAAATAATCTGATGCGGGTAGCACATGACTTTCCATACATAGTTCAATGACTTTTTTCTGATATGTATTATTCAGCTGCCCTGTAAAGACAGAGAGAGACAAAAATAATCTGATGCGGGTAGCACATGACTTTCCATACATAGTTCAATGACTTTTTTCTAATATGTATTATTCAGCTGCCCTGTAGAGACAGAGAGAGACAAAAATAATCTGATGCGGGTAGCACATGACTTTCCATACATAGTTCAATGACTTTTTTCTAATATGTATTATTCAGCTGCCCTGTAGAGACAGAGAGAGACAAAAAGAATCTGATGCGGGTAGCACATGACTTTCCATACATAGTTCAATGACTTTTTTCTGATATGTATTATTCAGCTGCCCTGTAAAGACAGAGAGAGAGAGAAAAATCTGATGTGGGTAGACATGACTTTCCATACATAGTTCAATGACTTTTTTCTAATATGTATTATTCAGCTGCCCTGTAGAGACAGAGAGAGACAAAAATAATCTGATGCGGGTAGCACATGACTTTCCATACATAGTTCAATGACTTTTTTCTGATATGTATTATTCAGCTGCCCTGTAAAGACAGAGAGAGACAAAAATAATCTGATGCGGGTAGCACATGACTTTCCATACATAGTTCAATGACTTTTTTCTAATATGTATTATTCAGCTGCCCTGTAGAGACAGAGAGAGACAAAAATAATCTGATGCGGGTAGCACATGACTTTCCATACATAGTTCAATGACTTTTTTCTGATATGTATTATTCAGCTGCCCTGTAAAGACAGAGAGAGAGAGAAAAATCTGATGTGGGTAGACATGACTTTCCATACATAGTTCAATGACTTTTTTCTAATATGTATTATTCAGCTGCCCTGTAGAGACAGAGAGAGACAAAAATAATCTGATGCGGGTAGCACATGACTTTCCATACATAGTTCAATGACTTTTTTCTAATATGTATTATTCAGCTGCCCTGTAGAGACAGAGAGAGACAAAAATAATCTGATGCGGGTAGCACATGACTTTCCATACATAGTTCAATGACTTTTTTCTGATATGTATTATTCAGCTGCCCTGTAAAGACAGAGAGAGAGAGAAAAATCTAATGTGGGTAGACATGACTTTCCATACATAGTTCAATGACTTTTTTCTAATATGTATTATTCAGCTGCCCTGTAGAGACAGAGAGAGACAAAAATAATCTGATGCGGGTAGCACATGACTTTCCATACATAGTTCAATGACTTTTTTCTGATATGTATTATTCAGCTGCCCTGTAAAGACAGAGAGAGAGAGAAAAATCTGATGTGGGTAGACATGACTTTCCATACATAGTTCAATGACTTTTTTCTAATATGTATTATTCAGCTGCCCTGTAGAGACAGAGAGAGACAAAAATAATCTGATGCGGGTAGCACATGACTTTCCATACATAGTTCAATGACTTTTTTCTGATATGTATTATTCAGCTGCCCTGTAAAGACAGAGAGAGAGAGAAAAATCTGATGTGGGTAGACATGACTTTCCATACATAGTTCAATGACTTTTTTCTAATATGTATTATTCAGCTGCCCTGTAGAGACAGAGAGAGACAAAAATAATCTGATGCGGGTAGCACATGACTTTCCATACATAGTTCAATGACTTTTTTCTAATATGTATTATTCAGCTGCCCTGTAGAGACAGAGAGAGACAAAAATAATCTGATGCGGGTAGCACATGACTTTCCATACATAGTTCAATGACTTTTTTCTAATATGTATTATTCAGCTGCCCTGTAGAGACAGAGAGAGACAAAAATAATCTGATGCGGGTAGCACATGACTTTCCATACATAGTTCAATGACTTTTTTCTGATATGTATTATTCAGCTGCCCTGTAAAGACAGAGAGAGAGAGAAAAATCTGATGTGGGTAGACATGACTTTCCATACATAGTTCAATGACTTTTTTCTAATATGTATTATTCAGCTGCCCTGTAGAGACAGAGAGAGACAAAAATAATCTGATGCGGGTAGCACATGACTTTCCATACATAGTTCAATGACTTTTTTCTAATATGTATTATTCAGCTGCCCTGTAGAGACAGAGAGAGACAAAAATAATCTGATGCGGGTAGCACATGACTTTCCATACATAGTTCAATGACTTTTTTCTAATATGTATTATTCAGCTGCCCTGTAGAGACAGAGAGAGACAAAAATAATCTGATGCGGGTAGCACATGACTTTCCATACATAGTTCAATGACTTTTTTCTAATATGTATTATTCAGCTGCCCTGTAGAGACAGAGAGAGACAAAAATAATATGATGCGGGTAGCACATGACTTTCCATACATAGTTCAATGACTTTTTTCTAATATGTATTATTCAGCTGCCCTGTAGAGACAGAGAGAGACAAAAATAATCTGATGCGGGTAGCACATGACTTTCCATACATAGTTCAATGACTTTTTTCTGATATGTATTATTCAGCTGCCCTGTAAAGACAGAGAGAGAGAGAAAAATCTGATGTGGGTAGACATGACTTTCCATACATAGTTCAATGACTTTTTTCTAATATGTATTATTCAGCTGCCCTGTAGAGACAGAGAGAGACAAAAATAATCTGATGCGGGTAGCACATGACTTTCCATACATAGTTCAATGACTTTTTTCTGATATGTATTATTCAGCTGCCCTGTAAAGACAGAGAGAGAGAGAAAAATCTGATGTGGGTAGACATGACTTTCCATACATAGTTCAATGACTTTTTTCTAATATGTATTATTCAGCTGCCCTGTAGAGACAGAGAGAGACAAAAATAATCTGATGCGGGTAGCACATGACTTTCCATACATAGTTCAATGACTTTTTTCTGATATGTATTATTCAGCTGCCCTGTAAAGACAGAGAGAGAGAGAAAAATCTGATGTGGGTAGACATGACTTTCCATACATAGTTCAATGACTTTTTTCTAATATGTATTATTCAGCTGCCCTGTAGAGACAGAGAGAGACAAAAATAATCTGATGCGGGTAGCACATGACTTTCCATACATAGTTCAATGACTTTTTTCTGATATGTATTATTCAGCTGCCCTGTAAAGACAGAGAGAGAGAGAAAAATCTGATGTGGGTAGACATGACTTTCCATACATAGTTCAATGACTTTTTTCTAATATGTATTATTCAGCTGCCCTGTAGAGACAGAGAGATACAAAAATAATCTGATGCGGGTAGCACATGACTTTCCATACATAGTTCAATGACTTTTTTCTGATATGTATTATTCAGCTGCCCTGTAAAGACAGAGAGAGAGAGAAAAATCTGATGTGGGTAGACATGACTTTCCATACATAGTTCAATGACTTTTTTCTAATATGTATTATTCAGCTGCCCTGTAGAGACAGAGAGATACAAAAATAATCTGATGCGGGTAGCACATGACTTTCCATACATAGTTCAATGACTTTTTTCTGATATGTATTATTCAGCTGCCCTGTAAAGACAGAGAGAGAGAGAAAAATCTGATGTGGGTAGACATGACTTTCCATACATAGTTCAATGACTTTTTTCTAATATGTATTATTCAGCTGCCCTGTAGAGACAGAGAGATACAAAAATAATCTGATGCGGGTAGCACATGACTTTCCATACATAGTTCAATGACTTTTTTCTGATATGTATTATTCAGCTGCCCTGTAAAGACAGAGAGAGAGAGAAAAATCTGATGTGGGTAGACATGACTTTCCATACATAGTTCAATGACTTTTTTCTAATATGTATTATTCAGCTGCCCTGTAGAGACAGAGAGATACAAAAATAATCTGATGCGGGTAGCACATGACTTTCCATACATAGTTCAATGACTTTTTTCTGATATGTATTATTCAGCTGCCCTGTAAAGACAGAGAGAGAGAGAAAAATCTGATGTGGGTAGACATGACTTTCCATACATAGTTCAATGACTTTTTTCTAATATGTATTATTCAGCTGCCCTGTAGAGACAGAGAGATACAAAAATAATCTGATGCGGGTAGCACATGACTTTCCATACATAGTTCAATGACTTTTTTCTGATATGTATTATTCAGCTGCCCTGTAAAGACAGAGAGAGAGAGAAAAATCTGATGTGGGTAGACATGACTTTCCATACATAGTTCAATGACTTTTTTCTAATATGTATTATTCAGCTGCCCTGTAGAGACAGAGAGATACAAAAATAATCTGATGCGGGTAGCACATGACTTTCCATACATAGTTCAATGACTTTTTTCTGATATGTATTATTCAGCTGCCCTGTAAAGACAGAGAGAGAGAGAAAAATCTGATGTGGGTAGACATGACTTTCCATACATAGTTCAATGACTTTTTTCTAATATGTATTATTCAGCTGCCCTGTAGAGACAGAGAGATACAAAAATAATCTGATGCGGGTAGCACATGACTTTCCATACATAGTTCAATGACTTTTTTCTGCTATGTATTATTCAGCTGCCCTGTAAAGACAGAGAGAGGCAAAACGAATCTGATGTGGGTAGCACATGACTTTCCATACATAGTTCAATGACTTTTTTGTGATATGTATTATTCAGCTGCCCTGTAAAGACAGAGAGAGGCAAAACGAATCTGATGTGGGTAGCACATGACTTTCCATACATAGTTCAATGACTTTTTTCTGATATGTATTATTCAGCTGCCCTGTAAAGACAGAGAGAGACAAAAAGAATCTGATGTGGGTAGCACATGGCTTTCCATACATAGTTCAATGACTTTTTTGTGATATGTATTATTCAGCTGCCCTGTAAAGACAGAGAGAGGCAAAACGAATCTGATGTGGGTAGCACATGACTTTCCATACATAGTTCAATGACTTTTTTCTGATATGTATTATTCAGCTGCCCTGTAAAGACAGAGAGAGACAAAAAGAATCTGATGTGGGTAGCACATGGCTTTCCATACATAGTTCAATGACTTTTTTGTGATATGTATTATTCAGCTGCCCTGTAAAGACAGAGAGAGGCAAAACGAATCTGATGTGGGTAGCACATGGCTTTCCATACATAGTTCAATGACTTTTTTGTGATATGTATTATTCAGCTGCCCTGTAAAGACAGAGAGAGACAAAAAGAATCTGATGTGGGTAGCACATGGCTTTCCATACATAGTTCAATGACTTTTTTCTGATATGTATTATTCAGCTGCCCTGTAAAGACAGAGAGAGACAAAAAGAATCTGATGTGGGTAGCACATGGCTTTCCATACATAGTTCAATGACTTTTTTGTGATATGTATTATTCAGCTGCCCTGTAAAGACAGAGAGAGACAAAAAGAATCTGATGTGGGTAGCACATGACTTTCCATACATAGTTCAATGACTTTTTTGTGATATGTATTATTCAGCTGCCCTGTAAAGACAGAGAGAGACAAAACGAATCTGATGCGGGTAGCACATGACTTTCCATACATAGTTCAATGACTTTTTTGTGATATGTATTATTCAGCTGCCCTGTAAAGACAGAGAGAGACAAAAAGAATCTGATGTGGGTAGCACATGGCTTTCCATACATAGTTCAATGACTTTTTTGTGATATGTATTATTCAGCTGCCCTGTAAAGACAGAGAGAGACAAAAAGAATCTGATGTGGGTAGCACATGGCTTTCCATACATAGTTCAATGACTTTTTTGTGATATGTATTATTCAGCTGCCCTGTAAAGACAGAGAGAGACAAAAAGAATCTGATGTGGGTAGCACATGACTTTCCATACATAGTTCAATGACTTTTTTGTGATATGTATTATTCAGCTGCCCTGTAAAGACAGAGAGAGACAAAACGAATCTGATGCGGGTAGCACATGACTTTCCATACATAGTTCAATGACTTTTTTGTGATATGTATTATTCAGCTGCCCTGTAAAGACAGAGAGAGACAAAAAGAATCTGATGTGGGTAGCACATGGCTTTCCATACATAGTTCAATGACTTTTTTGTGATATGTATTATTCAGCTGCCCTGTAAAGACAGAGAGAGACAAAAAGAATCTGATGTGGGTAGCACATGACTTTCCATACATAGTTCAATGACTTTTTTGTGATATGTATTATTCAGCTGCTCTGTAAAGACAGAGAGAGACAAAACGAATCTGATGCGGGTAGCACATGACTTTCCATACATAGTTCAATGACTTTTTTGTGATATGTATTATTCAGCTGCCCTGTAAAGACAGAGAGAGACAAAAAGAATCTGATGTGGGTAGCACATGGCTTTCCATACATAGTTCAATGACTTTTTTGTGATATGTATTATTCAGCTGCCCTGTAAAGACAGAGAGAGACAAAAAGAATCTGATGTGGGTAGCACATGGCTTTCCATACATAGTTCAATGACTTTTTTGTGATATGTATTATTCAGCTGCCCTGTAAAGACAGAGAGAGACAAAAAGAATCTGATGTGGGTAGCACATGACTTTCCATACATAGTTCAATGACTTTTTTGTGATATGTATTATTCAGCTGCCCTGTAAAGACAGAGAGAGACAAAACGAATCTGATGCGGGTAGCACATGACTTTCCATACATAGTTCAATGACTTTTTTGTGATATGTATTATTCAGCTGCCCTGTAAAGACAGAGAGAGACAAAAAGAATCTGATGTGGGTAGCACATGGCTTTCCATACATAGTTCAATGACTTTTTTGTGATATGTATTATTCAGCTGCCCTGTAAAGACAGAGAGAGACAAAAAGAATCTGATGTGGGTAGCACATGACTTTCCATACATAGTTCAATGACTTTTTTGTGATATGTATTATTCAGCTGCCCTGTAAAGACAGAGAGAGACAAAACGAATCTGATGCGGGTAGCACATGACTTTCCATACATAGTTCAATGACTTTTTTGTGATATGTATTATTCAGCTGCCCTGTAAAGACAGAGAGAGACAAAAAGAATCTGATGTGGGTAGCACATGGCTTTCCATACATAGTTCAATGACTTTTTTGTGATATGTATTATTCAGCTGCCCTGTAAAGACAGAGAGAGACAAAAAGAATCTGATGTGGGTAGCACATGGCTTTCCATACATAGTTCAATGACTTTTTTGTGATATGTATTATTCAGCTGCCCTGTAAAGACAGAGAGAGACAAAAAGAATCTGATGTGGGTAGCACATGACTTTCCATACATAGTTCAATGACTTTTTTGTGATATGTATTATTCAGCTGCCCTGTAAAGACAGAGAGAGACAAAACGAATCTGATGCGGGTAGCACATGACTTTCCATACATAGTTCAATGACTTTTTTGTGATATGTATTATTCAGCTGCCCTGTAAAGACAGAGAGAGAGAGAGAAAAATCTGATGTGGGTAGACATGACTTTCCATACATAGTTCAATGACTTTTTTCTAATATGTATTATTCAGCTGCCCTGTAGAGACAGAGAGAGACAAAAATAATCTGATGCGGGTAGCACATGACTTTCCATACATAGTTCAATGACTTTTTTCTGCTATGTATTATTCAGCTGCCCTGTAAAGACAGAGAGAGGCAAAACGAATCTGATGTGGGTAGCACATGACTTTCCATACATAGTTCAATGACTTTTTTCTGATATGTATTATTCAGCTGCCCTGTAAAGACAGAGAGAGACAAAAAGGATCTGATGTGGGTAGCACATGACTTTCCATACATAGTTCAATGACTTTTTTGTGATATGTATTATTCAGCTGCCCTGTAAAGACAGAGAGAGGCAAAACGAATCTGATGTGGGTAGCACATGACTTTCCATACATAGTTCAATGACTTTTTTCTGATATGTATTATTCAGCTGCCCTGTAAAGACAGAGAGAGACAAAAAGAATCTGATGTGGGTAGCACATGGCTTTCCATACATAGTTCAATGACTTTTTTGTGATATGTATTATTCAGCTGCCCTGTAAAGACAGAGAGAGGCAAAACGAATCTGATGTGGGTAGCACATGGCTTTCCATACATAGTTCAATGACTTTTTTGTGATATGTATTATTCAGCTGCCCTGTAAAGACAGAGAGAGACAAAAAGAATCTGATGTGGGTAGCACATGGCTTTCCATACATAGTTCAATGACTTTTTTCTGATATGTATTATTCAGCTGCCCTGTAAAGACAGAGAGAGACAAAAAGAATCTGATGTGGGTAGCACATGGCTTTCCATACATAGTTCAATGACTTTTTTGTGATATGTATTATTCAGCTGCCCTGTAAAGACAGAGAGAGGCAAAACGAATCTGATGTGGGTAGCACATGACTTTCCATACATAGTTCAATGACTTTTTTCTGATATGTATTATTCAGCTGCCCTGTAAAGACAGAGAGAGACAAAAAGAATCTGATGTGGGTAGCACATGGCTTTCCATACATAGTTCAATGACTTTTTTGTGATATGTATTATTCAGCTGCCCTGTAAAGACAGAGAGAGGCAAAACGAATCTGATGTGGGTAGCACATGACTTTCCATACATAGTTCAATGACTTTTTTCTGATATGTATTATTCAGCTGCCCTGTAAAGACAGAGAGAGACAAAAAGAATCTGATGTGGGTAGCACATGGCTTTCCATACATAGTTCAATGACTTTTTTCTGATATGTATTATTCAGCTGCCCTGTAAAGACAGAGAGAGGCAAAACGAATCTGATGTGGGTAGCACATGACTTTCCATACATTGTTCAATGACTTTTTTCTGATATGTATTATTCAGCTGCCCTGTAAAGACAGAGAGAGACAAAAAGAATCTGATGTGGGTAGCACATGGCTTTCCATACATAGTTCAATGACTTTTTTGTGATATGTATTATTCAGCTGCCCTGTAAAGACAGAGAGAGGCAAAACGAATCTGATGTGGGTAGCACATGACTTTCCATACATAGTTCAATGACTTTTTTCTGATATGTATTATTCAGCTGCCCTGTAAAGACAGAGAGAGACAAAAAGAATCTGATGTGGGTAGCACATGGCTTTCCATACATAGTTCAATGACTTTTTTGTGATATGTATTATTCAGCTGCCCTGTAAAGACAGAGAGAGACAAAAAGAATCTGATGTGGGTAGCACATGGCTTTCCATACATAGTTCAATGACTTTTTTGTGATATGTATTATTCAGCTGCCCTGTAAAGACAGAGAGAGACAAAAAGAATCTGATGTGGGTAGCACATGGCTTTCCATACATAGTTCAATGACTTTTTTCTGATATGTATTATTCAGCTGCCCTGTAAAGACAGAGAGAGACAAAAAGAATCTGATGTGGGTAGCACATGGCTTTCCATACATAGTTCAATGACTTTTTTGTGATATGTATTATTCAGCTGCCCTGTAAAGACAGAGAGAGGCAAAACGAATCTGATGTGGGTAGCACATGACTTTCCATACATAGTTCAATGACTTTTTTCTGATATGTATTATTCAGCTGCCCTGTAAAGACAGAGAGAGACAAAAAGAATCTGATGTGGGTAGCACATGGCTTTCCATACATAGTTCAATGACTTTTTTCTGATATGTATTATTCAGCTGCCCTGTAAAGACAGAGAGAGGCAAAACGAATCTGATGTGGGTAGCACATGACTTTCCATACATTGTTCAATGACTTTTTTCTGATATGTATTATTCAGCTGCCCTGTAAAGACAGAGAGAGACAAAAAGAATCTGATGTGGGTAGCACATGGCTTTCCATACATAGTTCAATGACTTTTTTGTGATATGTATTATTCAGCTGCCCTGTAAAGACAGAGAGAGACAAAAAGAATCTGATGTGGGTAGCACATGGCTTTCCATACATAGTTCAATGACTTTTTTGTGATATGTATTATTCAGCTGCCCTGTAAAGACAGAGAGAGGCAAAACGAATCTGATGTGGGTAGCACATGACTTTCCATACATAGTTCAATGACTTTTTTCTGATATGTATTATTCAGCTGCCCTGTAAAGACAGAGAGAGACAAAAAGAATCTGATGTGGGTAGCACATGGCTTTCCATACATAGTTCAATGACTTTTTTCTGATATGTATTATTCAGCTGCCCTGTAAAGACAGAGAGAGGCAAAACGAATCTGATGTGGGTAGCACATGACTTTCCATACATAGTTCAATGACTTTTTTCTGATATGTATTATTCAGCTGCCCTGTAAAGACAGAGAGAGACAAAAAGAATCTGATGTGGGTAGCACATGGCTTTCCATACATAGTTCAATGACTTTTTTCTGATATGTATTATTCAGCTGCCCTGTAAAGACAGAGAGAGGCAAAACGAATCTGATGTGGGTAGCACATGACTTTCCATACATAGTTCAATGACTTTTTTCTGATATGTATTATTCAGCTGCCCTGTAAAGACAGAGAGAGACAAAAAGAATCTGATGTGGGTAGCACATGGCTTTCCATACATAGTTCAATGACTTTTTTCTGATATGTATTATTCAGCTGCCCTGTAAAGACAGAGAGAGGCAAAACGAATCTGATGTGGGTAGCACATGACTTTCCATACATAGTTCAATGACTTTTTTCTGATATGTATTATTCAGCTGCCCTGTAAAGACAGAGAGAGACAAAAAGAATCTGATGTGGGTAGCACATGGCTTTCCATACATAGTTCAATGACTTTTTTCTGATATGTATTATTCAGCTGCCCTGTAAAGACAGAGAGAGGCAAAACGAATCTGATGTGGGTAGCACATGACTTTCCATACATAGTTCAATGACTTTTTTCTGATATGTATTATTCAGCTGCCCTGTAAAGACAGAGAGAGACAAAAAGAATCTGATGTGGGTAGCACATGGCTTTCCATACATAGTTCAATGACTTTTTTCTGATATGTATTATTCAGCTGCCCTGTAAAGACAGAGAGAGGCAAAACGAATCTGATGTGGGTAGCACATGACTTTCCATACATAGTTCAATGACTTTTTTCTGATATGTATTATTCAGCTGCCCTGTAAAGACAGAGAGAGACAAAAAGAATCTGATGTGGGTAGCACATGACTTTCCATACATAGTTCAATGACTTTTTTCTGATATGTATTATTCAGCTGCCCTGTAAAGACAGAGAGAGACAAAAAGAATCTGATGTGGGTAGCACATGACTTTCCATACATAGTTCAATGACTTTTTTCTGATATGTATTATTCAGCTGCCCTGTAAAGACAGAGAGAGACAAAAAGAATCTGATGTGGGTAGCACATGACTTTCCATACATAGTTCAATGACTTTTTTCTGATATGTATTATTCAGCTGCCCTGTAAAGACAGAGAGAGACAAAAAGAATCTGATGTGGGTAGCACATGACTTTCCATACATAGTTCAATGACTTTTTTCTGATATGTATTATTCAGCTGCCCTGTAAAGACAGAGAGAGACAAAAAGAATCTGATGTGGGTAGCACATGACTTTCCATACATAGTTCAATGACTTTTTTCTGATATGTATTATTCAGCTGCCCTGTAAAGACAGAGAGAGACAAAAAGAATCTGATGTGGGTAGCACATGACTTTCCATACATAGTTCAATGACTTTTTTCTGATATGTATTATTCAGCTGCCCTGTAAAGACAGAGAGAGACAAAAAGAATCTGATGTGGGTAGCACATGGCTTTCCATACATAGTTCAATGACTTTTTTCTGATATGTATTATTCAGCTGCCCTGTAAAGACAGAGAGAGACAAAAAGAATCTGATGTGGGTAGCACATGACTTTCCATACATAGTTCAATGACTTTTTTCTGATATGTATTATTCAGCTGCCCTGTAAAGACAGAGAGAGACAAAAAGAATCTGATGTGGGTAGCACATGGCTTTCCATACATAGTTCAATGACTTTTTTCTGATATGTATTATTCAGCTGCCCTGTAAAGACAGAGAGAGGCAAAACGAATCTGATGTGGGTAGCACATGACTTTCCATACATAGTTCAATGACTTTTTTCTGATATGTATTATTCAGCTGCCCTGTAAAGACAGAGAGAGACAAAAAGAATCTGATGTGGGTAGCACATGACTTTCCATACATAGTTCAATGACTTTTTTCTGATATGTATTATTCAGCTGCCCTGTAATGAAAGAGAGAGACAAAAAGAATCTGATGTGGGTAGCACATGACTTTCCATACATAGTTCAATGACTTTTTTCTGATATGTATTATTCAGCTGCCCTGTAAAGACAGAGAGAGACAAAAAGAATCTGATGTGGGTAGCACATGGCTTTCCATACATAGTTCAATGACTTTTTTCTGATATGTATTATTCAGCTGCCCTGTAAAGACAGAGAGAGGCAAAACGAATCTGATGTGGGTAGCACATGACTTTCCATACATAGTTCAATGACTTTTTTCTGATATGTATTATTCAGCTGCCCTGTAAAGACAGAGAGAGACAAAAAGAATCTGATGTGGGTAGCACATGACTTTCCATACATAGTTCAATGACTTTTTTCTGATATGTATTATTCAGCTGCCCTGTAAAGACAGAGAGAGACAAAAAGAATCTGATGTGGGTAGCACATGACTTTCCATACATAGTTCAATGACTTTTTTCTGATATGTATTATTCAGCTGCCCTGTAAAGACAGAGAGAGACAAAAAGAATCTGATGTGGGTAGCACATGGCTTTCCATACATAGT
This sequence comes from Amaurobius ferox, assembly GCA_951213105.1. Taxonomy (NCBI): domain Eukaryota; kingdom Metazoa; phylum Arthropoda; class Arachnida; order Araneae; family Amaurobiidae; genus Amaurobius; species Amaurobius ferox. The sequence continues at coordinate 19,237,540 of OX578154.1, read as the reverse complement.
TCAATGACTTTTTTCTGATATGTATTATTCAGCTGCCCTGTAAAGACAGAGAGAGGCAAAACGAATCTGATGTGGGTAGCACATGACTTTCCATACATAGTTCAATGACTTTTTTCTGATATGTATTATTCAGCTGCCCTGTAAAGACAGAGAGAGACAAAAAGAATCTGATGTGGGTAGCACATGACTTTCCATACATAGTTCAATGACTTTTTTCTGATATGTATTATTCAGCTGCCCTGTAATGAAAGAGAGAGCCAGAAAAATCTGATGTGGATAGACATGACTTCCCCTACACAGATCAATGACTTCTTTTGTGATATGCATTATTTAACTGCCTTGTACAGACAGAGGGAGACAAAAAAATCTAATGCGAGTAGCACATGACTTTCAGTACATAGTGCAATGACGCTTTTTCCGTGACGGCAAAATAATGTTCTAAATGTATTGCACAATGTTTTGGGAACTGAATTAACATCGCATGAATAAAAATTTGTCGCTTTGGATAATATTGGTCTAAGCAGAGTAACTTATTCATACTCACTTGCGAATTCTTTAACAAAACGTAGTTGATATTTAGTTAAGATTTTGTGATATAAATAACAATTGACGATCTCTTTGACGTCAAAATACAAAATGTATTACAGATAAGTAACTTTTGTCGTGCATGGAACGAGCTAGAACCATGAGAATAATATTAACATATTTGTTACATTTCATATGGAAAGTGAACGTATTATATAGTTTTTACTACTTTTTAACACTTTACAACAAAGTTGAAAAGTGTTTATGACTTTGTTCATTCTGTCTGTCTGTCTGTCTGTCCGTTAGCACGATAACTGCCGTAAAAATGACTTAATCAAAATGAAATTTTAGTATATTGTTCAGACCGTCTGTAGGACCAATGGGAATATAAATGAATAATATCACCCAATTAGTTTCGGATTGAACCCGGGTTGAAAAAATGAAATACATTGAGCCCTATGGGACCTAATTTTTCAAACATTTTTTAAGCGGATTTAAAATTTACAAATTGCTTCGAAAATTTTAGGTAATATTCAAATTGTTCCATAAAATATATAAAAAAAAATTCAGCGAAATATATTCAGTAGTTTTTTAAATAAAATTAAAATAATAATTACACCTCTTATATGAAGCGGTCACGAGACCATTATATGAAAAGATCACATGGCCCACTTCAAAATGATACAAGGCATCCGCCTTGTCTAAAAATCGTGATTTTTTAAGTTCTTTTTAATTCATATTGAGTGTTGTATCCGTCCTAAAAACACTTTATTTTTGCTTAAATTATGTGCATCTACATACTGAAACAACGCAATTACAATATATTTGAGTTTAAATGATCATCCAAATTTGATTATTTCTACAACGAAGCCTATTTTTCACTTATGTAAAATGTAAACAGCAAAATATGTAGAATGAGTTGTATTAGAATTGCTGTATTTCTTTAACACAAAATTATTTAGCCCATGGAGTCTGCATAGCTGATATGAATGAAATATTCATTGATTTTACAAAGAGAAGAACGATTTTTTTCGATGAAGTTTTAAGCATAGAGTTTTATTACTTGTAGCTCCATGGTCTTAATTTTAAAATAAAATAAATTATTATAGTATTGTGATGAATGAAATGAATGGGAAAATGTTATGAATGAAATGCTGTTTTTATAGAGAGATCCAGGCGTGTTATTTTTTCTATGACGTCATTTGAATGAATTTCAGATGTTTTCTATGAAGTTTTCAAATATAATAAATTATCGTAGTATTATGATAGTTTTAAAAATATTACCGCGGAATGTATCGCATTTTAGAGGTGTTTAAACCAGGCAATTTATATTTCAATGCCGTCATTTGAATAAAGTTCATTTTTTTCGATGAAGGTTTAACTTTTCAAATATAATAAATTAATGTAGTATTGTGATACATTTTAAAATATTACCGAGGAATGTATTGCATTTTAAACTTCATTAAATAGAATTGCATTGAATTTGGAAAGTGTTTCGTAATCAATGCTTTAAGCATGATTGATCTTTCTTGTTAAATTCTATGTATTGTTTTAAAGCATTTTTTTGAAAAACGTGTAATATCACGAGAATGGTTCACGCAAGTGTTCTAATAATGTTTATGTCGTTATCTTTCTAAATGCTAAATACTCCACATGATTAACAATAACACGGTTAACACGTCGTTTAACAATATTGAAAGTCCTGATTTTTTTATTGACATTTTGTTTTTAAAAAAATCATTGAAAAATCTTACTGTTTCTCGAGAATGGTTCTTACTAAAGTTCTAAAGTGTGTACCATTTGTTTTAAATGGAAAATTTAGTAGTAAATGATTATTTATTTTCAATTTTTGAAAATTCTGATTTTTTTTTCAAAAGTTCTGACGATGTTTGGGGAACCGAACATTCGATTACGTTTGAAATCAATAATAGTAATTGGCTTTTTTTTTGTATATCTAACTGTGTTGTCTTGTTCATTATCCTAACTTTTTAAATTATGAGGTCGCTGTAATAACTTCCATTCAATCGAGGATAGGCACTTTGCTGTAAATAGACTTATCGTTTTTATTCATGAACTTGTCCTTACACATTAATTAGGATGCTCAAGTATCATCCTCGAAGCTTCCCATAAAATGCATTTCTTAGAAAGAAAACAAGAAAGATCAATCATGCTTAAAGCATTGATTATGAAACACTTTCCAATTTCAATGCAATTTTATTTAAACATGCCTAAAATGCAATGCATTCCCCGGTAATATTTTAATATTTATCAGAATACTACATTAATTTATTATATTTGAAAACTTGAAATTTCATCGAAAAAAATGAACTTCGTTCAAATGACGGCATTGAAATATAAATTGCCTGGTTTAAACATCTCTAAAATGCGATACATTCTTCGGTAATAATTTTAGAATTATCATAATTCTACGATAATTTATTATATTTGAAAACTTCATCGAAAACAACTGAAATTCATTCGAATGACGTCATAGAAAAAATAACATGCCTGGCTCTCTCTATAAAAGCAGCATTTCATTCATAAACAATTTCCCAATCACTTTATTCATCACAATACTATAATAATTTATTTTATTTAAAAATTAAGACCATGGAACTACAAGTAATTAAACTCTATGCTTAAAACTTCATCGAAAAAAATCGTCCTTCTCTTTGTAAAATCAATGAATATTTCATTCATATCTGCTATGCAGACTCTATGAGCTAAATAATTTTGTGTTAAAGAAATACAGCAATCCTAATACAACTCATTCTACATATTTTGCTGTTTACATTTTATATAAGTGAAAAATAGGCTTCGTTGTAGAAATAGTCAAATTTGGATGAGCATTTAAATTCAAATATATTTTAATTACGTTGTTTCAGTATGTAGATGCACAGAATTTAAGCAAATGTAAAGTGGTTTTAGGACAGATACAACACTCAATATGATATAAAAAGAACTTTAAAAATCACGATTTTGAGACAAGATGGATGCCATATATCATTTTGAAGCGGGTCACGTGATCTTTTCATATCATTGTCACGTGATCGCCTCATAAGAGAGGTGTAATTATTATTTGAATTTTATTTAAAAAACTACTGAATTTCGCTGAATTTCTTTTTATATATTTTATGGAACTATTTGAATATTACCTAAAATTTTCGAAGCAATTTGTGAATTTTAAATCCGCTTAAAAAATGTTTGAAAAATTAGGTCCCATAGGGCTCAATGTATTTCATTTTTTCATCCCGGGTTCAATCCGAAACTGATTGGGTGATATTATTTATTTATATTCCCATAGGTCCTACAGACCATCTGAACAACATACTAAAATTTCATTTTGACTAAGTCATTTTTACGGCAGTTATCGTGCTAACGGACAGACAGACAGACAGAATGAACAAAGTCTACACTTTTCAACTTTGTTGTAAAGTGTTAAAGAAGCTGTTTTAATTTAGCACGTGTTGCGAATGTTTAAAAAATATCTACCACTTTCTTGTCGTTCTGTCGATACTGCGTATAGATGGCGCTGCTCCTTCTTCACCAAACTTCGGCCAAGCTGGAGCAGATGTCATAGGCATGGAATCGAGATATACGTTTGTCTGCGTTGATGTTCTGTATTGCGCTGTAGTTATTATTAAAAATGTGTGCACAGTAATTCCTCGTCATGCTTTTCTCCCTAACCCAATCTAAACCCACACCATAAATCAAATCAGTAAGTAAAATATAATCTTTTAAATATCACATCGCTAAATCATGCTTTTAAACATCCCCAGACCTAATAAAATTCTCCAATTATTTGGGATACAATATATTCACAATCCAATCCCCCAAGGGTAAAATAAAGATCCCACACACAAATAACTTTTCGCCTATTCTCTCCCCCTCCCCACAAAGAAACTCATCGTCGAAAGAAACATTTTTGAACATTTTTTTCTTATCGAAACGTGATCTAAAATATAATCGGGGTTCGGCTTGCGAGGTGAAATATCTTGTTCACCCTGTTCGGCACGAAAGAAATAATGCCTTCTAAGATTTAAAAAAGATCTGCGCATGATTCGTTTTCCGATTTGACTCCCTCTGTTGCTCAGGAAGGAAACAGGATTGGAATGTTAAAGTTGTCCAACTTCTGTCGTTTAAAAAGTCAAATTTTCATAAACGATTCTTCTGTTGATTATATTTTTGTACCTTAATTCTTCTGTGGGTCATAGAATAAGGGTACACTATACAATTATAAACAGTAATGTTTAAGAAGCCAAATTTTTGCACATGATTCTTCTGCAGATTATAATTTTGTATCTTATTTATTTTGTTGATCATAGATTAGAACAATTGCACAATTATAAACAGTAATGTTTAAGAAACCAAATTTTTGCATACGATTCTCCTGCAGATTATAATTTTGTATCTTATTTATTTTGTTGATCATAGATTAGAACACACTGCACAATTATAAACAGTAATGTTTAAGAAGTCAAATTTTTGCACATGATTCTTCTGCAGATTATAATTTTGTATCTTATTTATTTTGTTGATCATAGATTAGAACAATTGCACAATTATAAACAGTAATGTTTAAGAAACCAAATTTTTAAATACGATTCTCCTGCAGATTATAATTTTGTATCTTATTTATTTTGTTGATCATAGATTAGAACACACTGCACAATTATAAACAGTAATGTTTAAGAAGGCAAATTTTTGCACATGATTCTACTGCAGATTATAATTTTGTATCTGAATTATTTTGTTGATCATAGAATAGAATACATTGTACATTTATAAACAGTAGTGTTTAAGACGCCAAATTTTTAACCATTCTTCTGCCTTCCCCGCCGTCCAATAGGTTAACTTACACCTTTCTGGCAGGTCGGACAGTCTGGGTCTCAACAACAACATTCTTCTGCAGGGCGTGGTAGCCCAGTATTTAGCGCGCGGGAATTGCACTCGGTAGGCCCGGGTTCGATTCCCCCCGCCGCCAAAACTGCCGCCATGTTCACGCGGAGTACGATCACGTTAAACATGTGGGTCCGTAAGTCCTTCCGAGAGATTGGTGGTAGGGGAAGGAGGGTTCGGCTCCTGTCGATGCCTCCACCACTCGGTTCCGGTCGAAATTGGTTGACTCACCTTTTTGGATAGGACGGGCGGTCTGGGTCACAATCAACAACAACAGCACCATTGTTCTGCAGATTATAATTTTGTATCTGAACTATTTTGTTGTCCTTAGAATAAAATACACTGTACAATTATAAACAGTAATGTTTAATAATCCAAATTTTTGCACACGAATCTTCCTCAGATCATATTTTTGTACCTTAATTATTTTGTCAATCATAGAGTAGAATAGAATACACAGTAAAAATATAAACAGTAAATTATCCACTTTTAAGAGCAAATACTTTTTTTTACTTTCCTTATATACATAATGTAAAAGGAAAGTATTGTGATGGGGTCGAAAATTCGAATTCGAGTTTTCGACGGGAGAGCACGTTTCAAACATCCCTGATCACGAATCAGACACTTTTGAAGTGATGTGTGTGTGTGTGTGTGTGTCAGTGAGTCTATGGAGACGATAACTGATGAGCGAATGGACCGATTCGAACAAAATTTGGTACAAAAATCACAATCCGTAAACACTGGAAACCTATTGTTTTTATGCGCAATCGAATGTTCAGAACTCCCCTAAATTTTCGAATGAAATTTTGAAAAAATCGTCAAAAAATCAAAACCGCTAATAAAGTTACGCAAATAGACATTTCTTATGTAATTTTTCATTAGAAAACTATTGACATAAATTTTAGAACGCTAACATGAACCGTTCTCGAGATATTGTACATTTTTAAAAAAAATTATTAAAAAGTCATATAAAATAAAAAAAAAAATATTTTCTATTGAGAAACATGTTCACTTTTCATATCTAATACCATGAGATAAATTGGGTGACATCATTCTCGTGGATCTAGCTCGTTCCATTCATGAAAAAAGATACTTTAAGTAATACTTTTGTATTTGAACGCCAATAGTCATTTATCTGCTGTAAGACTAACTTATTTCTTCGTCCATAACGCTTGGCGAGATTTTGGCAGAATGTCGCCAACTTGGCGACTTTTTGAAATGTTGCCAAATTAACGAAAATCTCGCCAAATGGATAAAAATGACGCTAAATCAATGAAAATGACGACTAATTGTCGAAAATTCAATATTTTGGGCAGAATACTAGTATCTACTATAAGAAAACGCTATTTTTTCTACTGTAAAAGTAGTAAATTCATTACATTATATAAGGAAAGTCATGTGTTGCCTACATCAGATTTTTTCAATATGACACCATTTAAGACGTTAAAATAAAATTATACGCAGAGAAGTTTCGAAAGTCATAACGTCCTTCACCAGTGACAAAGAATTAATAGAAGATAAACATTATTGCTTTGTCACTGATGAAGGACATCATGACGTCCAAAAGCGTTCTGGCCTAATTTTTAATTTTATTTTAACTTCTTAAATGGTGTCATATTAAAAATAAAATACTTTTGGTTTCAAATGTATGGTCTTTACTGTTTAGATTTTAATATTTTAGGCGTATGTTCAAACATTTTGATACACTGTACAATATCTACGTGAGGTGTCCATATTGATACTCAAGCATTTTGTTGTTTTCTTTAAAGAAACACAAAGGCTATTCAAGCCAAGAACCTTCTTAATATGATATTTTCTGAGTTAATAACCGACACTGTTAATATACATTAGAAATAGTAGTAATAATTTAGAAATAGTTCTAACAGATTATATATAACATAATCTGTTAATATAACGGAATTATACATACCAGATTATATATAACAGAACACCATTCCCTTGGGTCTACACGTTCCATTCACGAAAGAAGATATTTTTGTTCGCAAGTAGATAAATAAATTCATAAGATAAGTAACAATGCAACTTGATAATATATATATTTTTTACATACATAAAATTTAGCAAACATAAATTTACACATATTTTTTTATTTTCTTAAGGAGTCATAAGACTCTTAAAATGTTAAAATGTGAAAAAAAAATCATCATATTGATCCCTTTATATTTTATTTTGTATATACTTTTGAAACATACCTTTAATTTCCAGTAATAAATATATGTGTTTATTTGAATGTACATTCTTTTTTAAAATAATATAAAAATATTTTTGTATTTAGAGAGAGTTGGAACTATTTTTCGAGCAATAAATTGGTATGGCAGCTTGCATGCAACATTACTCAAATAATTTTACATCAATAACCGCATTTTTAGTATCTAACTATACTTGAAGAGCAATTTCTTATTGCAAACCTAAATTTGTATTTTTAAAAGTTTAACAGTTCTATAACACCTTAAACTCTCTGAGAAAACTGACTCATTGAATTTTTCCGTATATGTTCTAAAACCTTTTAGGCTATAACTTCAGTTATTAAAGGAATTTTTTCATGCGAAATATCTTTAAAAGTTTATATCTTCATATATATTTTAAGGGAAAAATCTAATGTTTTGAAAGTTTAACAGTACTACAACCCTATAGATTAATGATTTCCAAAATCATATACAGCATCAAGTTATTATTTCTAAAACTCCTTGACGTAACGAAATTGTTCATTTATTTGAAACATACGACATATCCTTATTCCCAAGGGTAAGATAAAGATCCTTCAGACGAATGTTTTTTGGGCTCCTTCTACTGAAGAAAGACACCGTCGAATAGAAACATTTTCGAACATTTTCTTTCCCCGAAACGTGATCTAAAATGTAATCGAGGTTTGTCCGAGAGGTAAAATATCTAGCTTCACTGCTCCGTTAGAAGAAAAAATTCTGCAAAAATTTAAAAAAATAGCTCGAATTTATACCAATTTGTTTTTTGACATGAATCCTTCAATTGATCTGTGGGGGCGTATGAAAAAAAAAAACGCTTGTTATAACTAGTATTTAAGCCTATCGAAGACAAAGAATCGACCATTTAAAAAAATTAATAACTAATTTGAAACTTTTTTTAATAAGTTGAGTTTTGTTTAAAAATGCATGTCCCTTACAGTCGAAAATAGTTGAAAATTCTCTGAGTTATCTCGTACCCCGTTGTAAACATTGTACTAGTGTGCAAACTCCAGGCTCTGTTATGTTCTACAGACAAAACAAACCTGCAAAGTTACAGCCTTCTAGCTCAGTGTTTCTCTAGCTTTGTTAGACCGCTCCCTGGTAAATTACACTCTATAACAAAAAAATCGACGCACCAAGAAGGAGTTGTCCGATTGTGATAAAAATTGGTGGATGTGAAGAACATACATAGAAAAAGAAACAATTAAAATTTCAGAACAATTTAATGATTTAGAGTTTGACCGTATACAAAGGGCGGAAGTCAATAAGGCATTGGTGCACCTCTGGCCTGGATGCAAGATGTCACCCAACGTGGCATAGACTGATAAAGTTCACGAGTGGTGTCCTGCGGAATGTCTTGCCAAATTGTCTCCAACTGTCGGGGTTAAATCGTCAGCATTCGAGGATGGTTGCAATCGCCTTCCCATAACGTCCCAAATGTGCTCTATGGGAAAGGGATCAGGAGACCTAGCTGGCCAAGGAAGTGCTGGGCAAGCTTGAAGACAATTCACAGCAACACGTGCCGTGTGCGGTCGGGCATTATCTTGTTGAAAAGTATGTCCGGGGTGTAGCAAAAGGAACGGTAACACAACCGGTCGTAGAATGTTGTTTACGTACCGCTGTGCTGTCAGTCTGCCAGATATGATTACCAAAGACGTAAGATATCCGCAGTTGAAATGCAACAGAAATTTTGACCACAGATTCAGAATAGCTCCACCTGCTGAATGCGCAGTTCCGATGCGCTGGAACTCCCACTATTTATTCATTGGACACCAAATGTTATTCATTTACATGTTCGCTTAAAATGTTTTTGCATACGAAATTTCATTACAATCGGACAACTCCTCCTTGGTGCGTCGATTTTTTCGTTATAGAGTATATTTTTTAATAAGACGACGGTCCAGAACCAACAAATTTAATCGTAAATACCTTTCTAATTTTTTAAAATTTATACATTAAATAAGAATTAATAATTATTCATTGCATAATCATAAAGCTTATTAGTACATTTATGTGCACGGGGTGGCATGTTGAGAAATATAAATTATGTTTAAATAAGTTACCAATCACTGAACTCAAAAAAGCGTGTAACATATTGAAATATCTTCAGGCGAGCATCATTAAATTAATTTGTGCTGATTTTCATTGACATATCCTATTCTTACCACCAAATATATATAATATTCAGTAAAAAAATGGATTATTGTATTACAAAGTAATTTGACTGATGTTGGTTTGAAAAAAACATGATATTAAAAACATTATTTTTTCCATTGTAAATCACCGTCGAAGTCCGCTGAGCAGTCCCTTATTCATATTGAAATTTGAATGCAGCCTGGTCACTGGCATTTGCTACACACATGTTATTTAGGCGTTCTGGTTCTTAGCCTTTCGAGATATTCATGAATATTATTTTTCTCAGAATAGTTCCACTGTGAAATATTTATTTATAAAAAATGCACTTGTCTTAAAGGAGTACTTTGCATTCCAGAGGAGTAATTTTTAACAAATGAGCAATTGCCCTCAAATTTTCAGATATTATAAAAACTATGCTCTATGAGTACTTTTCTGAAGAAACAAAACAAAATATAGTATGTATTTGACAGAGTTATAAAAATTTTGTAAATTTTAAGGTTAAACCATCTAGATTTTCTTAAATGTTTACTATTTTCCGAACTCATTTAAATTAAGGTTATTAGGATTACTATCTTTATTTAAACTAAAGGATGAAACAAATATTAATTACTTTCCTTATATATATAATGTATAAGGAAAGTATTGTGACGGGGTCGAAAATTCGAAATCGAGTTTTCGACGGGAGAGCACGTTTCAAGCACCCCTGATCACGAACCAAACATTTTTGAAGTGATGTCTGTGTGTGTGTGTGTGTGTGTGTGTGTGTGTGTGTGTGTGAAAGTATGTGTATGTGTGGGTGTCAGTGAGTCTGTGGAGACGATAACTGACGAACGAATAGACCGATTTAAACCAAATTTGGTACAAAAATCACAATCCGTAAACACTAGAAGCCTATTGTTTTTATACGTAATCGAATGTTCAGAACCAACTTAAATTTTCGAATAAAATTTTGAAAAAATCATCAAAAAATCAAAACCACTAATAAAGTTACGCAAATAGACATTTCTTATGTAATTTTTCATTAGAAAACGATTGACGTAAATTTTAGAACGCTAACCTGAACCGTTCTCGAGATATTGCACATTTTTCAAAAAAATTATTAAAAAGTCATATAAAATGATAAAAAAATATTTCCTATTGAGAAACATGTTCACTTTTCATATGTAATACCATGCGATAAATTGGGTGACATCATTGTCGTGGATCTAGCTCATTCCATTCATGAAAAAATATACTTTGAGGAATACTTTTTTATTTGAACGCCAATAGTCATTTATCTGCTGTAAGAATAACTTATTTCTTCGTCTATAACGCTTGGCGAGATTTTGGCGACGAATTTGGCGGAATGTCGCCAACTTAGCGACTTTTTGAAATGTTGCCAAATTAACGAAAATCTCGCCAAATGGATGAAAATGACGCTAAATCAATGAAATTGACGACCAATTGTAGAAAATTCAATATCTTGGAAAGAATATTAGTATCTACTATAAGAAAAACCTATTTTTTTACTGTAAAAGTAGAAATTCATTACATTATATAAGGAAAGTCATGTGTTGCCCACATCAGATTTTTTTTTACTTTAAATTCTAAAGATGCAAATTTAGATGCAAATGCATCAAATTTTAATTTATGTTTTTGAAAGGGTTGCATTTCTAAGTACCCAGATCATTATTTAGTACCATTATTAAAAAGTTCACGTTCATTTCATTAATAACGCCTTTCGAAAATAGTTTCCGTACTGAACACATAATAATAAAAAATTTACCGATGCAAACATATTACGAAAGTGAAAAATATTTTTACAATACATTGAAATATATGGAGAATCGCGTAAAAATGCAGTTTTTCACGAAAACGCTGCTACATATACCTTCATTTCATTATTATTAAGTTTGAAAAATATCTATTATTTAACACGTAATAATTATAAAATTGTTCTCGATGCAAACGGATTGCAGAAGCGAAAAATATATTCACAATTATAAGAAATGTACAGAGAATAGAATACAAATTAAGTTTGTTTTTCGTGGCACTGCAGCAAAAACGCTGCAGTGCCGAAAGTGCCGCTGCAGTGTTTATAACAACACGAAATTATTATAAACACTTTAATAGATTAAATAGATTTCAAAGGTGGCAGAAAGATAAACATTGGTCATCTTTTGCTCAAATATGCCAACCAGGGGATGAAGACTTCGGAAGTGAAGAAGGAAAATATCAGTAGACTTTTGCAGTTGTCAAGTTAAGAACAAAATTATATACTCTCACATAACACAAAAATCTGATGAGGACAGCACATGACTTTCCTTATATAATGCAATGAATTTACTACTTTTACAGTAAAAAGTTATAGGTTATTCTGTGGTAGATTCTTTCCAAGATATTGAATTTTGTCAATTTGTCATCATTTTCATGGATTTAGCGTCATTTTTATCCACTTGGCGATATTTTAGTTAATGTGGCAACATTAAAAAAAAATCGCCAAGTTGGCGACATTTCGCCAAATTCGTTGCCAAAATCTTGCCAAGCGTTATGAACGGAGAAAAAAGTTATTCTTATAGCAGATAAATGACTATTGGCGTGCAAATACAAAACTATTACTCAAAGTATATTTTCTCCTGAATGGAACGAGCTAGATCCGCGAAAATGATGTCACCCAATTTATCGCATGATGTTACATAAGAAAAGTGAACATGTTTCTCAACTGTTATTATTTATTTCTAATTTATGGGATTTTTTGATAAATTTATTTAAAAATGTGCAATATCCCAAAAACGGTTCATGCTAGCGTTCTAAAGTTTATGTCAATCGTTTTCTATGGAAACTTTGCATAAGAAATGTCTATTTGCTTAACTTTAATAAAGGTTTTGATTTTTAGATGATTTTTTCAAAATTTCACTCGAAAATTTAGGAGGTTCTGAACATTCGATTGTGTTTGAAAACAATTGGCTTCCAGTATTCATGGATTGCAATTTCTGTACCAAATATCATTGGAATCGCTCCATTCGTTCGTGAGATATCATCTCCACAGACTCACTGACACACACACACACACACACACATACACTCACACACACACACACACACACGCGCACACACACATAGCCATTACCTCAAAAATGTTCGATTCGTGATCAGGAATGCTTGAAACGTGCTCTCCCGTCAAAAACTCGAGTTCAAATCGAATTTTCGACCCCGTCACAATAATTTCCTTATACATTATACAATGTATATAAGGAAAGTAAAAATTTGTATACATAAAATTATTTAAGAATTTGTATCATTATGCATTAATATATATATTTACATAAAAGTTTTATCCAGTGTGAATTACTTTATATTGTAAAATTTTTTACCAAAGATAAAAATAAATATTAAACTTTAATAAAAAAAATTCTGATGTGGGCAACACATGACTTTCCTTATATAATGTAATGAATTTACTACTTTTACAATAAAAAATAGGTTTTTCTTATAGCAGATTTCTTATTCTTATAGTCTTTCTTATTCTTATAGTAGATTTTCTTATAGTAGATCATTTTTATTGATTAACGTCATTTTTATTCATTTGGCGATATTTTCGTTAAATTGGCAACATTTCAAAAAGTCGCCAAGTTGGCGACATTCCGCCAAATTCGTCACCAAAATCTCACCACGCGTTATGGAAGGAGAAATAAGTTATTCTTACAGCAGATAAATGACTATTGGCGTTCAAATACAAAAGTATTACTCAAAGTATCATTTTTCCTGAATGGAAAGAGCTAGTTATACGAGAATGATGTCACCCAATTTATCGCATGGTATTACATGTGAAAAGTGAACATGTTTCTCAATAGGACTTTTTTTTATGACTTTTTGATATTTTTTTTTAAAAATGTGCAATATCTCGAGAACGGTTCACGCTAGCGTTCTAAAATTTATGTCAATCGTTTTCTAATGAGAACTTACATAAGAAATGTATATTTGCGTGACTTTATTAGCGATTTTCATTTTTTGACGATTTTTTTAAAGTCTTACGCGAAAATTTAAGGGGGTTCTGAACATTCGATTACGTATAAAAATAATAGGCTTCCAGTGTTTATGGATTGTGATTTTTTTACCAAATTTCATTCGAATCGGTCCATTCGTTCGTCAGTTATCGTCTCCACAGACTCAGTAACACACACACACACACACACACACACACACATACACACACACACACACACACACATACACATAGACATCACTTCAAAAATGTTTGATTCGTGATTAGGGATGCTTTAAACATGCTCTACCGTCAAAAACTCGAATTCTAATTTTCGACCCCGTCACAATACTTTCCTTATACATTATGTATATAAGGAAAGTAATAAAATATAGCTCTGTTAAAAGAATATATCAATTTTAATCGCTGCAAGAAATGATTACTTTTTATTTACCTAAATCATTGTTACAATATCAATTTTTGGAAAATATCCCTTCACAAGATCCATACCCATTTTTCAAAATAAGAAAATATCCTTAGTAATTAACTAGCATACGAAAATATGCTAATTTAGTCAATTTAATACAAAATGTTTAGAAGATGGAGATGAATGGGAAAAATATACTAATCTCTGGGCAATTCACGAGAACAAACTGAATTGCGTAATCGCATTTTTTATGCAAAAATTATTAAAAAATCAATCGTAATAATTAACTAGAATATGAACATAAGTTAATTTAGTCAATCTAATACGCAATATCTAGAAGATGGAGATGGATGAAAAATATACTAATGGATTCTCGGCAATTCAATCGAACATATATTGAATTACGCAATCGCATTAATTATACAAATATAATTTAAAAAAATAGCTTAGAGATTTATGCCGAATGACAACTTTTTAAGGAGCATACATTTATTACTTTCATGAAAAAAGCGATCGCGAACTTAATTTACATTACACGTGGCCGTAAATTCCCCTTGCACGTTGATTTGATTGGCAATACCGTGCATATGGCTGTAAATTTACATTGCCCCAAGCAAAATGACAATCTCGATATCTGCACACACACACACACATATATATACACACGCACATATATATATATATACACACATGTATACATATACACATATATACATACACACACACACACACACACACATATACACACACATATATACACACACACAAACATATATATATATACACATATATATACACACACACATATATATATATACACACACATATATACACACACACACACATATATATATATATACACACATATATATACACACACACACATATATACACACACACACACATATATATACACACACACATATATATACACACACACACACATATATATACACACACACATATATATACACACACACACATATATATACACACAGATTATATATATATATATATATATATATATATATATATATAAAATGCATGTGCCACTGAAAGCAAAATAATCTTTGTGAGTTATCTTAATCTGTGCATGCCATGGACTTCTTAAAGCAAAACAATTATATAAACGTATAGTGTAGAAACAAATCCCACAGCAACTGCCCATACTTATTGTCTTTCACAAATTATTTCCCCCTTGCTGTCAATTTACTCAAGGCTTTTGACATCTCTTTCGGCAGATGTTATGATGAACATCAGTTTTCCCTAAACAATCATTTTTTATACGGAATTAAACCATTATTTGGATGCGCTGTCGGCGTCGATTTAAAATTGAGATATAAAACTGAGTAAACATAAGCGTTGTTCTATACGTATTATAAAAGTTCACTGTTTTACATTATATACTAGCAGATATGCCCAACGTTGCTTTTGCTTAAAAATGTGCAAATTCTAGTAGTATTCTAAATTGTATTGTTTTACAAAAAATATTAATATCCCATGTAATTCACCTAATTGAGATGAATTATAATCTCTGTTTTCCCTATACAATTTTATCTGCACTGGTGAATATGAAGAATAAGAAATTCTTTCCAAAGGCGGCATAAAAAAGTGCGAAAAATCTCAAATATCTCGAGAACGGTTAGATGTAGAGTAATAGAGTTGTTCTTATTCTTTTCCTCGTCAAAAATTACGTGTAAAACAAGCATTTAATTGATACATTTGAACATACATAGTCTTTTTTTAGATATTGGCGATTTTTGCGGGCCATTTCGTAAAAAAAGGCAGGTTGTTCTTTTCCGAATCGTACCAAAATCTAATCAGCACCAGAGTATCCCACACGTGATTTATCTATTAAATTTATGAAATTTGGCCAATTTGTATTTCAGCTAGCGTGAATACATGAGATTTTTGCGGGACATTTCGCAAAAAAGGCGGGTTCTTTTTTTCCGAATTGTACCAAAAACTAATCAGCACCAGGGTCACACCCAAGGGTCTTACCTACCAAATTTTATGAAATTCGATCCATTAGTTTTTGAGTTAGAGTGAATACATACATTGCACAGACACACAGACAGACATACAAACACACACACAGACGTCACGCTAAAAATAGTTTTTTAGTATTCTGGAGGTCTCGAAACGTGTAGATCCGTCGAAAACTCGAGTTGCAATTTTCGACATGCTTCCAATACTTTCCCTATACATTACCATGTATTGCAGGGAAAGTAATAAATTAATTTGAAAATTTTTTATTAATTTGCCTAGATAAAACGTATGACTTTAGAAATTGAAAATATCAATAATTTCCGTATCTTATATCACACAACAGTAACTGTTATAGCGCAATCTAAAATATAATACTGACTAAATATATAATACATATAAATATATAATATAGATATAATATAATACTAAATATAATATATTTATACAATTTAATTTTATAGCAATTATTTTATTATTACTTTCCTTATATACATAACGTATAAGGAAAGTATTGTGAAGGGGTCGAAAATTAGAATTCAAGTTTTCGACGGGAGAGCACGTTTCAAACATCCCTGATCACGAATCAAACATTTTTGAAGTGATGTCTGTGTGTGTGTGTGTGTGTCAGTGGGTCTGTGGAGACGATAACTGACGAACGAATGGACCGATTTGAACCAAATTTGCTACAAAAATCACAATCCGTAAACACTGGAAACCTATTGTTTTTATACGCAATCGAATGTTCAGAACCCCCCTAAATATTGGAATGAAATTTTGAAAAAATCGTCAAAAAATCAAAACCACTAATAAATTTACGTAAATAGACATATCTTATGTAATTTTTCATTAGAAAACGATTGACATAAATTTTAGAACGCTAACACGAGCCGTTTTTGAGATATTGTACATTTTTCAAAAAAAATATCAAAAAGTCATATAAAATAAAAAAAAAATTCCTATTGATAAACATGTTCACTTTTCATATGTAATACCATGCGATAAATTGGGAGACATCATTCTCGTGGATCTAGCTCGTTCCATTCATGAAAAAAGATACTCTGAGTAACACTTTTGTATTTGGACGCCAATAGTCATTTATCGGCTGTAAGAATAACTTATTTCTTAGTGCATAACGCTTAGCGAGATTTTGGCGACGAATTTGGCGGAATGTCGCCAACTTTGCGACTTTTTAAAATGTTGCCAAATTAACGAAAATCTCGCCAAATGGATAAAAATGACTCTAAATCAATGAAAATGACGACTAATTGTCGAAAATTCAATGTCTTGGAAAGAATATTAGTAACTACTATAAGAAAAACCTATTTTTTTATTGTAAAAGTAGTAAATACATTACATTATATAAGGAAAGTCATGTGTTGCCCACATCAGATTTTTTAAATTGTATAAATTTACTGAAAACCGTCTGCCGTTTGCATTAATTCCGTTGCTAAGCAACACTATATCATTTAAAACTTCAAAGTCTTAGAAAATAATCTTGTGCATTTTACTATGGAAACGTTATGCATTAGTTCTCTGTTTCAGATTAGTTGGACTAATTTTCATTCTGCTTTCTGGTTGGTTCTGGTGATTTTTTTAAAAATACATCAAAATATACGCGTTTTATTCAATTTTATTCGCACGGTTCTAATTTATGGCGTAAATATAAGAGTGATAACATTTAATTTTTACTAATTTGTTATAGGTTTAATGAAAAAGGGAGAAGGTGCAATGCGTTCTCGGAATTCATAACGTCAAAGCATAAGATTTAGTTTTTTTATAGTTTATTTTTACTTTCCTTACATACATAGTATAATGTATAAGGGAAGTTTTGTGACGGGTTCGAAAATTCGAATTTTCGATGGGAGAACACGTTTTAAGCATCCATAAACACGAATCAGACGTTTTTGAGGTGATGTCTGTCTGTGTGTGTGCGTGCGTGTGTGTGTGTGTGGAGACGATATCTTACAAACGATTGAAGCGATTCAAATAAAATTTGGAACAAAATTCACAATCAGTGAATACTGGTAGCCTGTTGCTTTTACACGCAATCGAATATACAGATAAATTTTGAAATGAATTAAAAAAAAAACATCAAAAAATTAAAACATTCAATAAAGTTATGTAAATAATAATTTCTTATGTAAATTTTTATCAGAAAACGATTGGCAAGAACTGTAGAAAGCTAGCATGAACCGTTCCTGAGATATTGGACATTTTTCAAATAAATTTATAAAAAAATCACATAAAATTCATAAAATTATTAAAAAGTAATTGCGAGATCTGTTCACTTTGCATATGTAATATTATGCGATAAATGTATTATCATCATTCTCGTAGATCTAGCTCGTTCCATTCACGAGAGAAGACACCTTGGGTAATAGCATTCTAATCTGACGCCATTAGTCGTCTATCTACTACTAGAATAACCTATTTCTGCATACACAATGCTTGACGAAACTTTGGCGAAGAATTTGGCGGAATATTACCAACTTGGCGAGTTTTTTAAATATTGCCAAATTGACGAAAATATCGCCAAATTTGTAAAACTGCCACCAAATTGATAGAAATAACGCTAAATCAATGGGAATGAAGACTAACTGATAAAAATTCAATATCTTGGAAAGAATATAAGAATCTACTATAAGAGAAGATACTTTGGATAATAGTTTTGTATTTGGACGCCATTAGTCGTTTATCTACTTTAAGAATAACCTATTTCTCCGACCATAATGCTTGACAAAATTTTGGCGAGAAGTTTGGTAGAATATAGCCAACTTGGCGATATCGCCAACTTGGTTAGTTTTTAAGTGTCGCCAAATTGATAAAATTATCACCAAATTGATAAGAATGACTCTAAATCAATGAAACTGATAACTAATGGATCAAAATTCATTTTTTTGGAAAGAACATAAGAATAATCCATTTCTCCGTCTGTAACGCTTGGCGGGTATTCCAACTTGGCGATTTCTTAAAATTTCTTCAAATTGTCGAAACTATTGACAAATTAATAAAAATGTTATCAAATTGATAAAAATGTCGCCAAATTCATCAAAATAACAGATATTCCCATTATATAACTCCGTCATATAATGGGAATATCTTTTATTATATACAAAATCCTGTTCTAAATATCAACAACTTAGCGATATTTACCTCCACATTGACGAAAATATCGTCAAAATTGCAAAAATGATGTCATGTTAATGAAAATGAAGCCTATTTGATGAATTTATTACTAAAATATTTAAATATATGGACTGTATTGCTGATAGAGGATGACATCAATATTGATAATTGTTTTTACATGTTGTCAATAATAGTTTCACATTTTGTCATCTGGAAAAGCACCAAATGTACAAATTTACGTTACACACAATGTGTCGTGGATTTTTTCATCACTTTTTCACCGTTAAACAAGTAAATCCACTGCATTATATAAGGAAAGCCATGTGCTGCCCACGTCAGATTATATTAAAAGGGCGTATTGTTGAAGCTTTAGTTGGTTGCCATGAATTATCTGTGAGTAGTGTTAGATATTTGCATTGTAAATCCCGGGAAATGGCAATAAACTATCCCAGTTTCGAATAAATTTTCATTTTAGATTTAAACAGAAAAAATACGTGTACATATATACACATATTATAACGTATACAATATGCAAATATGTGTGTTTTAAATTTTTCCGCTTTATTTAATATTGAATATAAAGTAAACATATTTCTATGAAACATACGGAAAATGTTTTAGAATAATTAGAATAAATCTTTAAACATGCAGTGTTATTTTTATTTTCAAATTACCTGACATAAAAACATATAAGTCATTTAAAATAAATGCAGTACAAAATTTAAAACCTTTTAAATTTGCTGATTCTATTAATTAGCTATATACATTTTGCAAATTTAAATCTCGAATGGGTCTTAGGCTTAAGCAAGATAACTTTGGTTATTTCAAAATGGAAGTAAATATGAAGAGGGTTATGCTGCTGTTAATCTTTTTATATTTGACGAAATATTTATTATAATTATAAAACAAAAAAAAAATCTGATATGGGCAGCACATGATTTACCTTATATAATGAAATGTATTTACTACTTTAACAGTAGAAACAAAATAGGTTAGACTTATAGTAGATACTTATATTTTTTCCAAGATATTGAATTTTCGTCAAATAGACGTAATTTTCACTGATTTAGCGTCATTTTTATCCATTTGGCGAGATTTTCTTTGATTTGGTAATATTGAAAAAAAAATCGCCAAGTTGGCGACATTCCGCCAAATTCGTCGCCAAAGTTTTGCCAAGCGTTATGGACGGAGAAATAATTTATTCTTATAGCAGATAAATGACTATTGGCGTTCAAATACAAAAGTATTA